>CAHIKZ030004384.1:572500-757500 GCA_903632075.3 Acanthosepion pharaonis | reverse complement strand
GATTATTTACCTAACCAGTTCCTTCCTATTTTCTATATATTTTCACATATATATATATATATATATATATATATATATATATATATATATATATATATGTGTATGTATGTATGTATGTATGTATGTATCTGCAGAGGAGACAAAATGTATAAAATGAGACAAGAGGAAGAAAAACTATTCTTAGCCAACATGTTTCGCCTTCTGAGGGACTTTATTAAAGCAATGTAGGATTTATTTTGCTGCACATGTTTATATACAAAGGCAATAGTGTCATTGTTTTATCAAGGCTTTTTAATTTGAGACCATTCATGAATGTTCATCAGGTGGTTGAAAGATCAGCATTCTTTAATATTTTAGCTCCCTTTAACTTTTGCCAGACTTTAAATTATTGCACTATGTGTCCCCCACATGCTTTGACTGTTGTAAGAGCCAGGGTGTAAATTTACTACAGATGACCTTGTCATCAAGGCACTCTCTAGAGATTTCACATTTTAACAGATTTAATCGTTTTGTTATCATTTACAAACTGAAAAGCCTCATTCTCCTTTTTAAATTTCCCTGAGGATTAATGATAAGTGTTTTGTTTTTTTCTTTAAAGTCTTAACTTCAAGATTTGTTAGATATCATATTTCAGTAGTTTTTTCTTTGTTTCCAATGAAGTTTTTCTGTCTCTTACTCTGCTTATCTTTTGGAATAATTCTTTGGCCATCTCAGTATATCTTCAGATCTCAGTGTCACATTTTTTGTCTTGTGGGTGTAATGAGTTGGTCGGTCAACTTGACACCCCCAAAGCAAGTGGAGGTGAGCAGGTACTGAAACTGTGATTGGTAGCTAGCTTGTTGGTGTTTTGCATAGGCGAGTTACCAAGCTCTATGTAAAGGGCTGGAATGAGAAGGAGGGCAGTTCACTTCAGAAGTGGAGACTGTGCCCATCACTACAACAGTAGGAGAGAGACGAAATTTGTTATTTTTTGATTTTTCGTGACACATTTCAACACAAGCTATTTCAGCATTTACTTTGTCTCAAGCAAGATGGTGGAGAGACCATTCAGCATAAAACTGATCCCCGAATTCAGTGGTGATATGAGTGGACAGTCTGTGGTTGAATGGATCGAAAATGTGGAACTGGTCTGTGAATTATGCGAGATCACAAAGATTGAGCGGATTCTTCCACTGCACTTGAATCCGGCACCCTTGCTGTGTATTTAAATTCAGATCCACTGAGCTTTGCTTCAAATGTCAGCACTCTACCTGTGGACGTCAACGTGGCCTGCTGTCCAGAGGCAGATGGCAGCTTAACGGATGAGAGTTCATCTGAGGATGAGGACCCTGTCATCCCACTCAGAAGGAGTGTCCACCAGAAGAGGCCTGCCCCATTTTGCATGGTGTGCATTCATGACAGCAAGACACGAGATGAATCTGGAAATCTGCCACCTCAGTGCAATTGAGTTTGCGCATGTGTGGTCATCCCAATATGTCAAGTGTGCAAGTTATGTATATGCAGACGCAGTCACCAGACAAACGCGACCATCTCTCAAGCTGAGGAGCTTTGTGATCTTAAGATCGGGGGGGGGGGGCGTGTAATGAGTTGGTCGGTCAACTTGACACCCCCAAAACGAGTGGAGGTGGGCAGGCGTGGAAACTGTGATTGGTAGCTGGCTTGTTGGTGTTTTGCATAAGTGTGTTACCAAGCTCTATGTAAAGGGCTGGAATGAGAAGGAGGACAGTTCATCTCAGAAGTGGAGACTATGCCTGTCGCTACAACATTAGGAGAGAGATGCAATTTGTTATTTTTTTTATTTTTCGTGACACATTTCAACACAGTGGGAACACTTCCTGGATATTTAAATTTCTGTACCCACTTGTAGTACCACTGATTTGTAATTTGCATTTTGGGCTCATAATTTTGTTGATAACCATGCATTCTGTCTTGTAGTTTATGCTTAGTCCTTTCTTCTCACTTTCCTTTGCTAACTTCTGCAGGAGGTTTTGTAGTTTCTTTCCCATGTCTACTGTCAGCACTGTGTCATCTTCATATCTTATGTTGTTAAGATTGTGGCTACCAATAATGAATCCTGATAGGACTTCTAATTCTCTCAGAATTGCCTCATTGTATAGGTTGAATAAATCTGATGAGAAGACACATCCTTGTCTTAGACCCATTTCTATTAAAGCAGTGATAGAGGTTTTAAAAGCTGTAGACATGGCTGCAATAAGGTCATAGTATTATTCTGTTTGGTGAGAAAGGCATTTTATTTTCAGTAACAGAATACAAGGTGGATTAATATTTTGTAACATGCAAAATAGAATTGGCTAACTTCATATTCAAGTTGATGTTTAATTTGTACTAAATTCCTCAAAAATAGCATGAATCCCTCACTCCCTCAGAGCCTTGTTTGAATACATTACTTGCAAATACCTTTGGAAAAGTTATGAATGCATATCTTCCCCCATCTATGGGTTAAATATTCTGACTTGTAACTAAAAAATCATTGTTATGCTCAAGAAATTGTTAATGTAATCTTCACTCGCAAGAAAAGGTGTTGGTGAACCGTAAGAAACAATCAACCTTTCTCCCTGTGCATTTTTCCTGTTACCAGAATTCTGACTGGCATTCTATAAAGGATGATGACAAAAAAGTAATTCGGTATGGAATTCTTCTCTACTATGATACCATATAACCTAGTAATAGCTGCATCATTTTATATTGTAGATTAGGACCAATATACTTATAGAAACTTATATGGCATCCTGATTACAGGTAACTAAGAAAAATGTATAAAATTCTCAGCATTCATTTTCAAAAAAAGAACAACCTCTTGAATTTGCAGTAGTCAATAAGAATTTTCAGTTCAATGAAGGATATATAGATCATTTACACTGAGATAATTCTCTGATGAATAGACTGACATTTGCAGTGAGTGAAATCATAAACGTGACTCAAAGGAAACTGACACAAGGTTATGCAATTAATGAGTGAAGACAAATTAATTTGTGACAAATTTAGGATTGGTGTTACATAGCAAGCTCAAATATAAATGCCTGTTGATGTAGAAATAGTAAGTTTATTGACCCTTGTGTATTGAAAAGAATGAAATAGTCCATTATATATATTGCTTTCAATATAAATTTAAACTTGTAATAAAATCTAGAGAGACAGCCCAAAGACATTTAATGAAGGTTATGTTCATGACAGTTTTGATCAAAAGTGGTTAAAGATGTTTTCATTTTAAAGAGGCACCATATTATTAATGGGAAACATTAATGAGGTTTTGTGTTGAATTGAATCTATCAGATGCTTACCTTAAAGTTAAATACAATCAACAAACTGGTCCATTTGCACATGCACCACATAAATATAGTACTTTACAGAAATGGGTACTCTATGAACTGAATGAAGAAAACAAACAGATAAAAATTATGTACATTATTGGTTTCATAATAGATCATAGAAGCAAAGAACAAAAGTAACAATAATTTCCTCAAACTGAGAAATCACTTGAAGTTTTCATATCTCTACCATCTTTTAGAAACAATACAAAGAGATTTATTCAAGTTCAAAGAAGAGTGCATCCCAGCAGGAATTCTCTACTGTTGTTGATAATTTCTGTCTGAATTTCTGGGATAAGAAGTTATTATTCATAGTATTTTCAAAAGTATTATTTACATTATTTATATTCAGAACAATATCTCATCTTTGTTATTATTATCCAAGTATTTCAGCCATTGTGTTCTACAGCTTTCTTAAAGTAACTGGTAGATCTGGAAGTAGATTATTTTTGTTCATTCTACTTCATGTCAAGAAGACACAATCAGTTGCTCTCCTGCTGATGGAAGACAAAATGATTTTCTATGATGATTAAAAGATAGCAGTTTTGTTTGGGAGGTGTTAAAATTTAAAGACATTTCTTGATGCATTTAACTGATTGGAAGTCATTTTTGAGATCAACTGCTTTTTTTTACTTTGTTGAACCAATCAGACTAACTGTTAAGAGAGGAGTATATAGTTGTCATCAGCATAAAATACCTAGTTGGGAACTGATGACATTGGAAAGGTCTTTGAAGATAAGAAAGAAAGTAGAGCCACGGATAGAGCACATGGGGACTGACACATTAATGTGAAAGGATCTAGAAGGGTGGCCATTCAACACAACTTTCATTAAATGATTTGTTAGGAACAATTGTATTAAGTCAAGTATTTAGCCACAGTCATCATGCCAAACCCTGTCAAATACATTCAAGATCTCTAAATCCACAGCCCAAGCTTCACTGTTCATATCTAAAACCTGATCGACAACTTCAATAATATCCATTAACACACTGACAATTGATCTAGAGAAACAAAAGCTATATTGTTTATCTGCAAGGTCAGGTGAAATGAGATGCTTAACCAATATGGAGTTGATTAGAGCTTCTATTACTTTTGCCAAAAACCATAAAAGACTAATAGTATGATAATTCAAAGAATCAGAAGATTCACCAGTGTTCTTAAGAGGAATTGCAGAAGAGGATTTCCAACAAGCTGAAAAGAAGCAGCAAGGCATTTTTTTTAAAGTTTGGAGAAAACAGAAGGCAGTTCAGAGGTACAATACAATTGCAGAGATACTGTCAAGTTTGCATGTATTGTGGGGCTCTACTTTGGAGATGACAGGAGAAATCATGGACATGGTTATGTCTGTATCACTCAGTAGAGATTCTATTCTCAGGGAAAAGTGAGATAATACTTCTGATGAGTCAAGACTGCTGGAGATAGAAGAGAAGTTATTGCTAGTCCTAATTCCATTACTCAGTCCAGGGTTTGAACTCACAATTACACTGCAACCAAATTCATGAATCAACACTGAGTTGAAAATGAATATTTACTCAGGCTCTTTAACACACTGACAATCACCAACACACCAACTGCCAAATGCAATCCTCTTACATACTGTCTACAAGTTTTCCACTGTGAGGGACCCACAAGCCAACCAAGCACCTGTCATTTCCATTCTCATCTACCAAATCAAAACAAACCCCCATTTCATCTTGCGCAGCTGCCAGACACTGCTGTATGCTCCTTAGCTATTTCAACCACCATGCCAAATGCTGTTCTTCCTTGCTACAAATACTTTAACCTTCTAGGAACTTGTCCCATGGATTAAACAAATTCCCTGAAGGTGACTTGGATTAACAGACACTAGAAGAAGACTGGAAGTTACAATGGCCAAAACATTGTGATAATAACAAAAAAATGAAAACATTGGTTTAAATATAAATAATACAAATAATGCTATTAGTAACTTGGAAATCATAATTATCTAAATCATGTTGTGAAGAGAGATGAACACTACTATGGGGAACTCATCATAGTTTCTCGATGATCTAAATTTAGAAATCACTTTTATTTTTCAAACCTCTGCTATCTTCTAGAAACCAAAGGATTTTATTCAAACTCATTTCCTAAAAATATTATGTAACTGAACTCAAGGTAAGATTAACTAAGAAATCCAGGCATATGTCATGTTCATCTGTCTATATTTCTGAGATGATGTATTGTAACTGTTTATACTATTCAGACAGTCTGACCAATATAAATAGTGTAAATGTTATGCCCAGTTAGATTAATAGGTATATTGTTCATACTGTCAGCATGTCATGATGTTATCTCTTTCAGAAGCAAGAAAAGATGTAGACATTTGTCAATAAAAATACACAAGAATTTCTTACAGCCTAAGAAGAAAAGACAATCAAGAGCTACTCACTACAGAAGAAGTCTTACTCACAAATCATGGTCCATACCTAGTTATAAAATAGGCATTATTTAGTGAAGCTTCTAGAATTCATCAGTGAGAGCTTCTGTCAGACATTCTTAGTATTTCTGCAACTATAAAGAGGGTCCTTTTAGATGTTGCTGTAATGATGGCTAAAAGAAGGGAAAATTCATGATTAGAACAGGTATAGATTTCAGTTCTATGTAATTGTTACAGCATGCTTTTATCCCCAATTAATTATAACTTAAGATGGAATTTTTCCTTTGTACTGATGACCAATTTGGCACGGTGACAATTCAGTAATAATTTCTGTTTGAAACTCATGAAAAGATAAGAAATACATATCTTGCTTTCTTTTGAATAGATAACTTTTGGGGACAACTACATTTAATACTTTGAATTTTGATATGTCATTAGCATTACTTAAAGTACTTCAATCAGATTTCTTCTTTTTGTTTTTACTTTATTCTATTTTGCAGTACAGTAGCTTCTTTTTGCTTTTTTATTATTATTTGAAATAAACTATGTTGTCTGAATTTTCAGAATTTTATTTAGATTATTAATTTTGATTTTGAAAATTATTTATTTTAAGAATGTTATCAGAAATTTTAAAATTAAGCATTGACATTTTGCTATGAATTATTTGAATTAGTATTCTCATCTCACTTGCTTTTAACACAGTATTTTGCATAGTTCTTTAGATTTCTTCCAGTCTATGTTGTAATCAATAATATAAAGATCCTCTATCTATCTATCTATCTATCTATCTATCTATCTATATATATATATATATATATATATATATATATGTGTGTGTGTGTGTGTGTGTGTGTGTGTGTGTGTGTGTAGCTGGCTGCTTGTATCCAAGGATACCCATCTGTGGATAGCTAATCCCTGTTGGTGATGTCTAGTCAGGCACATGTTCCTTCAACATCCTCAAAGCCAACCTGTAATTGTACTGAGTGGACGTTAATAATTTGGCATGATTTCCAGTTTGAACAAGGGAATAATTTATGACTTTGTGCAAACGCCACCCATATATATATATATATATATATATATATATATATATATATATATAATGATGCTTAAATATGACCTGGTGCAACATACATCTATTTGAAATAAAAACTAGCCTCAATATTTTATGGACTATTTTTACAATGTACAATTTAATTATTCAGTAATATTTATAAAATTGTTCTTCTTATTCTCCATACTATGAAATGTTGAAATTGTAAACATTTCATATTTTTCAAATAAAGTTGTTCAACAATTTCATTATAATATGTTTATATAATGATATTTAGAGAAGAAAATGCAAGAAAAATTGAATCAATAAAAGAAGTTTGAATTTGGGCTAAATCTGTTCATTTTACTTGGCCTCACATTTATAAAAGCTATTAATTTCCATATATGTATCTTGATGTGTTGAATGTATCATTACTGGACAGACACATTGGTTGATAGGGAAGAGAGTATGCTTAAATTTCACATAGATGAAGTGTTTGGCATAAAAGCATTGGCTAAATATTTTAAATATTTTTTGATAATTGTAAGTAATTAAAAAATCTGTTCAGGGATGTTCCCACCAAAATTAAGAAGTGTGCTTGCATTTCCTGAATATTCAATATGGTCAGAATAATGATGTCCTGTTTGGATTCGTCTACAAGAAAGAATAATCATCCAGGCCTGTCTATTTGAGCACAAATGTAAGTGAACACTTGAGTAAACCACTTCCTGATAACTATCCATCCAGCAATTAATAACAGTTAAATGATATTGCACCTGAACTATTAAACTCAAAGAATAATGAACATTTGAGGAAACCACTTCCCCATAATTATCCAGCTAATGTTAACCATAAAAAGATATTTTACCTGATCTATTTATTTGAGACTCAAAGGAAATGAACACTTGAGTAAAGCACTTCTCCATAATTATCCAGTCAGTGATAACAGTAAAAAAAGATATTGCACCTGTCCCATTTACTTAAGACTCAAATATGAATGAACTCCTCTATAAACCACTTCCCCATAATTATTCAGCCAATAGTAAAAAAGATGTTGCAGACATAAAGATAAAATTAATAGCACTAGTTTTAACAGCAGCTGTGCTGAAAGGTTTTAAAAATATAAATTGTTTTCTTTGATTAACATTAAGAAAAAAAAAATTGTGTTTATTTTTCTTTTAGTATTCATATTTTATTTTCCAGATTTTTTTTAGTAATGTGTGGGAAATGAAAGATTATTGATCTCTGACATGGAATATCCAAAGAAATTTAACATTATTTTATTATTTTTGGATCTTAATGTTGATGGCAGAATCTATTAAGTTGTGAACTTTACCTCACAGTACCATAACATTTCATCACTTGAATTTTTACACATGAAGTTATCAATTAATCAAGTGAAAGGTTAAATGCTTAATTATCATCTTCCTTTGTTCAAGGAATAAATTACAGCATTTGACTTTTGAGAAATTTACTGTCTCAGTCTATCATTTTATTTATTTATTTTTGCAGTGCAACGTAAAATCAGTTATTAATGTAAAATTTTACAAGTCCTAATTATTATGTGGAATTAATACTTATTTGAAGATTAAAGAAAGATATCTAAAGGCAACCAACATACTCAAAAAATATCTAATGGAAAATAACTTTTGTGATTTTTATTAGTCTTTGTTTTTACATTATTAGACATTCTCTTTTGTCTCCTAGCTTTTAACTATGATGTATCGATGAAAACAGATTATATCTAGAAAAAGAGACCTGTTAGTCTCTTTTTAAAGAATGATCAGAATAAGTTATGAAAAATATCTTTCTTGAGCTTGTATTCTTTCTGTCAAAGCAATGCATAGTACATTGAATTTAATTTAATTTGAAGTTGATAACTGGTCTAGTTTCTCATAAAAATTAAGAAATGAAAGAAAAATATTGAAAACTGAACTTGTTAAGATTAAATTGTCATTAGTGGATTAACTCCTTCCCCAGAGTAGACATGTATATTTATTTTTACCAAAAGTGTTTTTTTCAGACACCAATGAACAAACATGTCCAAAACATAACATTCAAAAGAAGCTACAGAAGCATTTATACAGTGATCTTGATTCTTTCTATGTCCTTCTGAGCTTGAAACAAGTCCAGTTGTCATTATCTCTGGTATTGATGTTAGGCACTGCTCAGGTACCTCAAGATGCTGTTACAAAATGTGAAAGCTAGGGCCACAATGGTCAGTGATTGCCTGGAGTGACTTGGGGGATGGGGCATTCTGACAGTGATGGATTGCCTTTGTTTAGAGTTTTGAATATAAGTCCAAAATGGTGCAAATTCAAGAGAGGATTTCAAGAATTCTGAAGTGTCACCATGCCACCTACACCCAGATTTGTGACCAGTTAATACCACCCATGGAAGGATGTTGAGCCAACATGCAGTGTGAAGTTTCTTTCATGTCAGTCCTGCTAATGCCTCTAAGAATCCAAGCTGTCAGAAATAATAAAATGAATACCAAATGTAAATGACTCTTTTCGTTGATACAGTTTTTATTAATAGTGTGGAGATCCTGAGACAACACAGTGACTTAGTTTATATAGTTAAAACAAATAAAAAAAATTGGCTGAAAATAAAACGTTTTTCCCAAAATAATTGGCTGAGAAGAGATTAATTCATAAATTTAGTGACATAATAATTGTTATCTGTCTAAATTTCTGAGATGAGATATTGTAACTATTTACATTCTTCAATGTTCCTGCATCATTATTGCCATATTCATGATGTTTTGACTGATGTATGCTCCAGCCTTTATCAGATGATATACATTGGAATTTCAAAACAAAACTCTTTATTTAATCCAAGGGGGTAGATTGTTTTAATTCCACATGCTATGACTTTTTTTTTAAAGATATCTCAGTTTTACTTAATTCACCAGTAACTCAACTCTTCAAGTTTTTGTTCCCCCTGCTGTGGCAAGATATTAAACTCTTAACTCTTTGGATCAAGTCACTTTTTGGATCACTCAACCAGTGCTTTTATCCACTGGACCATGTGTACTTGTGGATCTGAAAGAAGCTGGATCATACAGTGGGAAAAATAAGTATTTCATCACCTGCTGATTTTCTGAGTTTGCCACCTTACAAAAATAGGAACAATCTATAATTTTCAGCATAGGTCCATCATGAAAGTGAAAGATAAAATATGAAAAAAAAAAATTCTAGAAAATCACATTATACTAATTTTTGAACATTTATTTCTTTTTTATTGAAAAAATAAATATTTCACCCCACAGCAAAACATAACTCAGTACTTAGTGAAGAAACCCTTGTTGGCAAGCACAGCAGCCAGACACTTCCTATAGTTGGTTACCAAGTTTTTACAGATCCCAGGGAGGATTTTGGCCCACTCCTCTTTGCAGATTCTCTCCAAATCCTTAAAGTTTGTAGGTTGTCATTGAGCAACGCAAAGCTTTAGCTCCCTCCACAGATTCTCTAAAGGATTAAGGTCCAGAGACTCATCTTCAGTGTCCTGGCTGAGGCAAAGAGGTTTTCACTCAAGATTTCCCTGTACTCGGCCCAATCCATCTTTCCCTCAACCCGGTGTAGATGTCCTGTCCCCTTGGTAGATAGACAGCCCCAAAGCAAAATTTTTTCCACCACCATTCTTAATGGTTGGAATGGTTGTTTGTGGGGTCCAAGCCAGCATTTTTTTCCCTCCAAACATGGCAAGTTGAGTTGATGCCAAAATGCTCAATTTTAGCTTCGTCTGACCACATCACTTTCTCCCAATCCTCTTCTGAATCATCCAGGTGCTCATTTGCAAACTTCTGATGGGCATGTATATTTGCCTTCTTAAGTAGAGGGGAAACTTGTGAGCACTACATGATTTCAGTCCACTACGATGTAGTGTGTTCCTAAAGGTCATCATGGTGACTGTGTTCCTAGCTGCCTTGACATTATCAACAAGCTCTTGCTGCATAGTTCTGGGTTGTTTCTTCATATTTCTCGTCATCAGGTTCACTCCACATTGGAAGATCTTGCATGGAGTTCTAGGCCAAGGGAGATTGATAGTCAATTAGTGTTTCTTCCATTTTCTTATTATCGCACTAACAGTTGACTCCCTCTAACCTAGCTGTTTGCCAATCATCTTGTAGCCCATTCCAGTCATGTGCAGGTATACAATTTTGTCCCAGATGTCTTTAGACAGTTCTTTAGTCTTGCCCATTGTGGAGAGATTAGATTCTGATGTATTGAAGGATTCTGTGAACTAATGTTTTTTATACAGGTAATGAGTACTTGATTAGGAGTAATAATTGAGTAATAGGACTAATCTATATGATTCCTGGTCACATAACCAGTCTGTGAGGCCTGAATCATTGCTGATTGGTATGGGGTGAAATATTTATTTTTTTCAATAAAAAAGAAATATGTTCAAAAATTAATTTAATGTGATTTTCTCGATTTTTTTTTTTTTTATATTCTATCTCTCACTTTCAAGATGGACCTACCTTGAAAATTATTGATCATACCCATTTTTGTAAGGTGGCAAACTCAGAAAATCAGCAGGGGATGAAATACTTATTTTCACCACTGTATATTGTCTGAATAATGTAAATTGTCTAAATAATAATTGTTAGTTCAATCCCTGAACCGTGCAGATAAGACTTTAACTCAGTAGAAAAAGGGTGAGCAGTAACTATGGATATTAGACAAGATATCTGGAGACAAGGTCAGTGGAATGAGAACAATCTATTCTTATAGATTAAATAAAGAGATCAGTTAAAAATTCACTGAAGGTTACAGAGATCATCAAGCACCTGATGAAGATGGGAGGTCACAATGATCAAACTCTGGTGATAATAACAACAAAGATGAGGACAATAGTATGTACATGAATAAAATAAATATGTTGTTATGATTGTACAATTTTATCATTAGTTATTGTTATTAATCTGTTTAGTGTGGTTAATTTAAAAATGAGACTTTATCATCAGTATATATGTTGGAAAATACAAATATTTATATGTGACAATATGAACTGCTGTTTCATTATCCATAATGCATCTTGGAACATATCATCTACTAGCAGGAGAGCCTGGCATTGCCCGGGGATGTAACAGTAAGAGATAGATCAAGTATCGACCATCATAAAGACTGAAAAATAAAATTGACAAAGATTATTGTTTAAGGTTGACAGACACGCATGTCTTAATTAGTTTTTTTGTTTTTGTTTTTTTTTACGAATTGGCCAAACCCAAACTCAAAAAAAAACATTGTTTTCAATCGTTATGAGTCTATCGATTGAATAGAATTTTATTATAAACAATTGTCTTGTAAATGGAATTTTTTTAAAGCATTCTAAATGTAAAAATAAAAGAAAAATGTGTGCAAGACAATAAGAAACACTACCTGCCAAAAAAAAAAAAGTGAAGTTTTGTTGAAATCGGTTGAAAAATGTAGGAAATCCGATCCCATATATAAATGAACACACACACACACACACACACACACACACACACACACAAACAAACAACCTGGGTTTTATACTAAGTATAACTCGATATGAGTTGGCCCCCTTTCATTCTCGGGATGCCTCTTAATCATGTTTTCAAACTGATTTCGTGCAAAATTAATTGTGTTTTTCCAATTTTTGGTGCTGTCAGAACCACTGCAAGGTAATTTTACTTAGTCCTGTGAAGTTTTGTTGAAATCGGTTGAAAAATGTAGGAAATCTGATCCAATATATAAACGTACAGACACACACACACACACACAACCTGGGTTTTATAATAAGTATGATGGATAAAAGGGAGGAACTAGTATACAATAATTTTTTGTCTCATATTAATATGTTTACATATAAAAATTCTGTATAAAATATACCAGACAAAAGTTAGCAATCATATAATAGTGAAATATTTTTTTATATCATGAATGATCTCAGTTAATTGAAATTGATCAGTAAAATACCCAGTCATATGATCTATAAGATAAATGCATGAACATCCCTGAAGCCACCTCCTACGTATAAATGACCTGCTTCAGTCAGCTTCCAAAATCCATTCAGCATGCTGACAAGTGATAACTATCTCCTGTAGATGATAAAAAAAAACACTTTATCTTGTCTTTGGATTTTATGAATTATTAACTATTTAATATTTCACCAAGACAGTAAAAGTAATACTTATAGCTTTGTACATTGTAAAGAAACAATAAAAAGAGAATTTACTGTTGTCCACATTATCTTTTTATCATATTGTCTCCTCTTTCACTTAGCTACCACTTAAGTAATGTCTGCAATGCAACACCCTTGTATTTTCTAATACTCAGACATAGTAAAATATATTTAGTATTTTTAAAGCATTTAATATTTGCTTATAAAAGTCAAGACAGAACTCACTCTGACCCTGAATATGTCTCTGTGTAGCTTTCCTTTCATGTCTATCAATATATTATTTTTAATCATTTTATCCCAAGCAAGGCAGGAATGTGACTAGTATGCATGGGGTTAGAGGGAATGAAAGTGAGAAAAAAGGACTGAGGAAAAGACAAAAGATGAAATGGATACAAAAAGATGGCGATTGGCATTGCATTTAAATTTTTGAAGATTTTATTTATCAGGGAAGCAAGTAAATGGAAGGGACTTCCACAGGCAGGAAATACAAGAAAAGAAACTGCTGGAGTAGAAGTGGTGGTTGCATTTAACTATTTCAAAAGTAAATGGGTGGGACCTAGATGCCAATCTCGTAACAAGCTTAAATTAATCTAGCTGAGGCACAAAGAAAAAAAAGGTCATCAGAGTAGCAGCCATGAAAATATTTGTAAAAAATATAGAGAGAAGCCACACCACATCAGTGAGAAAGTGACTGAAGTTGAGATGCCAAGTCAGAATTGATTACATTACAGAACCTTCTTTAGATTTCATCAAGAACATCGATCTACATTTTTGACATAAGCATGTATGGAAAAAATGCAAATTAATAACAAACAAAACAGAATAAGAGATAGCCGAACAAGAAGTGGGAGAGATGGTAAGAAAGCAAACCTTACAAAAGTTAGGAAGCTGAAGAGAGCCATGATTGCCCATGTCCTGGTGGGAAGTGGCACAATCAATATGTATATAATTTTTTTTTTTAATTTCTTCAGAAAAACTGAACTTTCTTCTCTCACTTGGTTTTATTTTAGGCTGCACAGACACTCATGCTTCCATTAATTTTCTTATGTTCTCATTAATCTTTGCATTAATTTTCATATATCCCAATTAATTTTCCCATGATCCCATTAATTTTTATATGTTTATATTAATTTTCACCATCATCATTTCATCATTTTTATGGTCAAGACAAAATTTATGGATTAATCTTCCTTCCAAAGTAAGATATGTGTCCCACTCCAAAAGAAAAATATAGCTTCATCCACTTTAAAAAGATCAAAAGTGGAAAGGAATAATAAAACTAAAAACAACTGGCATGCCAATTCCTTCATTTCAATTTCATCATTTTCCGTCTTTCCTTTCACCTACTTTCTTTCTTTGCTTTCTAACTTATCCTCAATATTTTCTCATTCACACCTTCTATCCATCCTCCTTGATTTTCCCAATTCTTTTATCCAATAGATATGAATAGGTATGCAGTATATGCCAATATATAGTTTGTATAGCATTTTTACAGAGCACAAAGATACTATACTGATCTTAGGTATAAGTGTTGGGAATTGATACTTTGATCTTTAGCTGTGCATACATACACTGATCTGAGGAAGAAGTTCAAAACCACATGTAAATAATTCTGTTATTTTTATGAGTAGTATGCTAGCAAAAATTAATAATAAAATAGATTAAAACTACTAATAATAATAATATAAAAGTAATGTAATATCAAATATTTTCAAAGAATCACTTTATTTACTTCACTTCCATGTGTTTCCTTATTGTGTTGATGACTATATAATAATGATAACAGATGAAATTCAACATTGTTTTTTTTTTAACAGGGATCAGTACCAGAGATATAGCCACTATCAATAGCTCAGTAATTGATAATAATTAATAAAAATAGAACAATGTTGAAATGAGATAAAATACAAGTTCTATGATGATTACAAAAATATAAACCAAACATACAAATTCTTAAAATGCATCAACTATTGTCTTGCTAATGGAACATAGAATTCTTATTCTAATGACATTTATATATATATATATATATATATATATATGATAAGCTGCTGTATCATGTAATTTCAACTGCATATATTTTGGCTGCATGTTTTCAATGAGACATGTCTCATTAAATAATTTAGACAATTTTTGTCTACTTATTCTTAATAGGATGATCTTATATTTACAGATGAGTTTCTATGTGTCCTTATTAAAGGAAGAAGGAAAATTACATTGTTGATGTCTATCCATTTTATTCTCAAGTATTAGCACAATGTCATCTTTAGGGTCTTGTTTTTGCTAAGACAAAATTGCTGCATTCATCTGAAAATTAAATGTTTTACTTATGAAGTGTAAAATGTGAAGCTTATGTACTGAACAATTTTTAAATATTATGATGTAAACGTACATGTGCATTAACATCAAGGGTGATAACTAAGCAATTAGTTAAAACCTAGATATTTTAAATTATCTACTATAAACATTTTAAAACATTTGTGTAGTATTCATAATTAATTTTATTAAGGGTTGGTTACAATTTTTTAATATAGATAGCTTCAAGAATTTTTAAGTTTATGTTTATTATTTTCATGTAAAAGTATTAATGTATTTTCAACAAGAATGTTTCTAAATTGCAAATGTGGACAGGCATGCTGTAATGTTGAGAGATATTATATGTATCATTCAAATGAAAACTCACCCTTCTAGACAATGTAGTTGTGGTGTGATCAACATATATATTTTTTTCTTTTATTAGGCTAGAATTTCTTCCATTTAATTGATAAACTTTTCTCTAAATAATCTTCTCAGTAAAATCTTTAAAAGAAACACACTAAAACTATGTTATAGCTGCACTGATAATCTTGAGAATATTACAAAGAAACAATAATAAAATTTTAAATCAATTTAAAAAATTATGAAGATAATGCAAATTCCAGGATAAATACTATTGATAATATTAACCAATGTAATTGCAAAACCAATGTATGAACAACTCTCTTGCTTATCTAAGTACTATTTCTAGGATAGAAAACTATTGAAAAATTTTATATTGGGAGTACTAATAATTCTTTTAAGACTAGATGGTACCAATATATCTTATCCTTCACCAATAGTACTTATAAAAATAGTACACTTCTTTCTAAATATTTTTGGAATTTAAAATGTCGATAAAACTCCTGTGGTAAAATGGAAAGCTAGAGTGTGTAGATCTTTAAATGAACCTTGATTGTTATGTTTACATGAGAAAATTGAAATTATCAAATTTATTGAGAAAGACTCCTTATTAAACCAAAGAAGTAAACTAAATATAAATTATAGGCATAGTTTACCTTTTACCTTACAATATGGTTAAACTTTGTATTTGATAATACTTAGAGTAATAATTGGTAGATGTACTGTGGTGCACTTTATATGGTTTATTATTCTATATTGTAAAATTCATTTAGATTTAATATAGCTCTGTATTGATGTCTAGTTAGTATTATCAACATCATATATGACTGTATAGATGTTTAGTTATTAACATCTTATATGGATGGTCTTTACTTAACAGTTGCATATTAATTTACCAAAGTAGTTTTGAATTTATGATTCTTTTTTTTTACCAATTTCTTGAAGAAGCCTATTAATTATCAACTACAAAATTCTATGTAGGAAGATGACCGAATATATAACAAGTTAACATTATGCTAGCTTATCCCCCTACAACTTTTTCCTTAACTTCCTGTGAAAGCTGAATGTCATACTTCTCTATATTTTACAATCATTTGCATCAGTTGCAATTGTCTAGGATTTCTATGTTGACAACTTCATGTCATATATAAATTATTTTCAATTGGTTTAGATTTTAGTGTAGGGCTTACATTTGATTGGTTAATCATGGTAAATCCACAAGCCTCATTTTAATTCTGTTTTTTTCGTCTTCTCTTTCAAAAATAGAAGAAGTATTCTGCTTTTGAAATTAATTGTTCACTCACCAGTAATTTACTATCACCTGAGGAAACACATTTGTAGTGTTGGAATATGATTGCTATTGTGTAGCAATTTTTAACATGTTTTCATTTTTAATCACTGATAATAAATTATATATATATATATATATATATATATATATATATATATATATATATAATGTGTTTGTGTCTTTGAGCTCTGGAATATTTGTGCTTATTCTTCATACCCTGAACAGACTTTTGTATGTTTATATGTATGATATGTGTAAAATTTTCTATAAAGCACACAGATACTACACTGATTGTATACTGAAGAGCTGAGAAATAACACTGCATGATCTTTGGCTGTACACACAGATGCTCTAATTATTGGCAGATGTCCTGATCCTTCAGTACATTTTATGGGTACTGTGCTAGTCTACACTAGAATCTTAATTGACTCTGGCACCTGACTGCATGGATTAAGTCTTAATCTTCAACTAAAATTTATTTTATTTATACATATTGAAATCTTTTACATTATTTTATGTTATGTTCAAATCTCTCTTTTTTTTTTCCTCCAGAAGAGAAAAACAAATGAAATCAAACAATGAATTCATTTATCATCAAATAGAAGTTCTGTGGTTTTCTTTTGTCTGAAGTGGCATTGTAAAATTGGCTGGAAGATTGGAGACTGGTTCTTATTGTCAATCAGAGTCAAAGTGTCTGAAGAAATTGAAAAGAAATTCTACTAATTGGCTTATCTATCAAAATGTGCCTTTGTAAGATTTAAAAAAGGCATGTATTTGTGTTTTTCTAAAGCGGGAAAAGGACCATATCAATGAAATTTTACACATGGACTCTGTAAGGCATATTACCAAGAATAAGAATGCAACTTTTATTGATAAATTAGCTTAGTCTGACACAAGGTTAAATGTTAGGGGCTTTAAATAAACGTTTACAAGATAATATTTCTGAATATATTAGATTTTTTCTAATCATTTCACCCCCAAGCAATGCTATAAAGCCACTAGGACACCAAGGATTACTAAGAGTGAAAGAATATAAGAAAAAGAAAAACCTTATTAAAGAGAGAGAATAATAAAAGAACAGGAATTATGAAGAGAGAAGATAATGATTGATACTGTATTTAAATTTTTCAAGATCAAAATTAACTGGAAAGAAGCCAAACAAGAAAATAAACTATTATCATAGAACGTACTGTTATATAATTCATAATTCTCATGAGAGCAAGTAACCAGAAGAGTTCCACAAGTAAGAAGTACACAAGAATAAATCATACACAAAGAACTCATGGTTACATCTCGCCATTTCAACTGTAAAATGGTGAGATCTTGCCTCCAATCTTGTACTAGGCTTAAATTCATAAAGTCTAAATACCATTGAGGAAATTTCATCAGAATAGTTGCCATGAAAATATTAATAGAAAAGGCGCATGAAAGCTAAGTTACGTTGGTGGGAAAGTAACAGAAGCTGAGATGCCAAGTTAGATTCATTGCAGATTCTTCTTTGGATTTGGTCAAGAGCCTTTAAATGCATAACAGAAGCAGATGTGGTAACAACATTCAGTGCATGGACAAATGGTAAATTTTTGAATGTGTAAGATAGAATCTAGCAAGAAAAACTGTAAGCACAACACAGTGAACCAAGCAGACTTAGCAACTGATTCAATATAATCCTTCCACTTTTTGTTATCAAAAAATGTTAGCCTAAGACGGCACAATGTGTTATTCTTTTGGAGGTTAGCATCAGCCATGCCAATGGAAAGCAATAAATGTTCTCTCACATGATTAAAAATGTTTCATTTTAGAGATATTATGTATATTTTATATAGAAATTTTCCAAACTTTCTACAGATATAACAGTTTATATAACTAGTATGTCACCTCAAATACCACAGTATATGGATCAGTTATAACAAATTTCATATAGGAAACAAGAAAACTGAACACTGGATACATTTGTCTAACACTATAAAATGTTATAAAACAAAAATATTAACTTAAAAACTTAAGTCATATTCTTAAATAACCTTATCAGATCTAGATTCTAATATGGATATCATGCATGGCATCCAACTCCTTCAGTCTATCAGCTATATACAAATATTTTCTCAGATGAGTAATTAAAAATGGCTTCAAGCTAATGAATCCTCTCTGTCTTGAAGAAGACAATACTGTACCAGACTTTTGATCTCATAGAATGGTGCTACAGAATTATAAACAAAGAACTTAACCAAATAACAAAAACCACATCTCTTGAGGACTTTCAACAGCAGCAAGAACTAATTTGTGTATCACACATAATGATGTCAATGACTAGATAATGATGTAATGATGATGTTGACATTCCACACTACTTAAAATAAAAGGTTAGGAAGGAAACCCGAATCAATACTGGTATAGTACGTGCCAGCAGAGTATAAGAACAGGCAAACCCTTAACTCTTTTTTACTGTTTAAAAAGGGCTTTGAGCAAATGAAGCTTGTAGGTCTTCGTGAGGACAGTGAGTCTTCAAACCTCATAGACTATCAGTAGATACAAACATTTTCTCAGATGAGTAATGAAAAATGGCTTCAAACTAATGAATCCTCTCAGTCTTAAAGAAGACAATACTACACAAGACTTTTGATCTTATAGATTGGTACTGCAGAGTTACAAACAAAGAATATTACCAAATAATAAAAACCACATCACTTGAGAACTTTCATCAGTGCCAATAACTAAAATAGATAGCACATATAATTAGGAGGCAAAATAATGACATAATCAAGACAAAAGGTTTAGAAGGAAACTTCCATCAATACTAGAAAGAGCAATATCATTTTGTAGTCTTGGAAAGTCTAATTTCTGGAAAAAAAAGAAGATATTATAAATTCTTACCAGCTGCAATGCTATTTGGTTAATGAAGGCCCAGTCTTTCCTGTATGGAAATGACTAATTCCCCATTGCAGTAAGGCCCCATCCAAATATTTATTCAGCTTACCTTGGTCTGAAAAAAAGCAGCAAGTGTAGGCCAACCAATGAGGGTAAAAATATTAAATTTTGATTATAGAAGTTACTTTTGAAACTGGAATAATTTAAGATTTGAATCATTTTAACAATAAATTTGTCTGATTTACAAATGAGCTTTATTATTTTAATCTTGCATCTTGTGGTAGCTTTTCCTTTTTTTCAGTATATTTATAGTAATCTATTTCAGTTTCTTTGGATCTTTTAATCAATTCACTCCAAGCAAGTTGTTAATGAAACTAAGACACAAATGGTTGCTGGAATTGGAAGAGAATGAGAAGACATTAGTGGGGAAAATGGACAATAAAAGAACAGGGTTCAAGAAGACAGAAAGTGGCAATTGCTGTTGTATTTGAATTTTTGAAGATTGTAGGTGACAGGGAAGCAAGAAATAAGAAGAGGTGAAAAGTGCGAGAAAAGAAAAATATTAGAATAGAATTTATATGGTTCCATCTAGCTATTTTAACAGTAATTGATAACACGTATTAACCAATCTAGGAGTACGCTTAAATTCATGTGCTTGAGATACCAAGGAGAATAGCTCATTAGAACAACTGCCATGAAAATATTTATAGAGAAGGCGGATGGCAGTTGGGACATTACTGGTCAACATGCAAGGTCAGGACCAATTACATTACAAACCCTTATTTGGACTTTGTTGAGTATCTTGACATATATAGCTGGAACATCAGACCAGATATGACTGCATTATTCAATTCACAGATTAATGGTAAATTTATAAATATGCAAGACAGATTCTGACAAGCAATGGATTCAATAGAATATGAGATCAAGAAAGCACAATGTGTTTTTCTCCTGGAGGTTAGCATCAGCCATACTGATGAAGTGAAAAAATTTTTCTCTATGATGATTAAAGGAAAGCTGTTTTGCTTTGGAGATGTTAAAATTTAAAGCATTTTCTTGCCCCAGTTAACAAATGATTTGAGGTCATTTTCAAGATCTGCTGCCAGTTTTACTTCATCAGACCTATTGGACTGTGTATAAAAACTGGAGTAAATAATTATGTCATCCACATAAATATTTAGTTGAGAATTGATGAGACATATGAAACAATGTCAATCCAAAAATAGAGCCTTTAGGGTCCCCACCCCATATTAATGTGAAATGATCTAGAACCATGTCCATTCAACAATGCCCTCATTAACTGATTTGTGAAAAATGATTGGATTAAGTCAAATATCTAGCCAGAGACATTATAGTCCTTGAGCTTGTGAAGAAGACTACTGTTATGATCCAGAATGATGATAGTATTTCATCATTCTAAAAATAACCTTGCAATCGGTGATGAAAGAAAATAAGGATATTTTATCATCCCCGAAATAAGGATAAAAAAATTTCATCATCCTAAAAACAGCCTTGCCACCAGTGATGAAAGATGAGAAAAATATTTCATCATTCTAAAATCTGATTATAAAAACAACTCTTTCACCACAAGCACAGGCAGTTAGGACAATAGGGTCAGTAGAGTAGACTAGAGTAAAGAACTGTAGAGTAGCAAGTAGCAGCAGTAAAAAGGGTCAACGCATACATATCCCCATCCTAATGCTCTCAAACATTATCCTCACCAACGAAATTCTCAGAACAAGCAAAAACTTTTAAAGAAACAAAAGAAACAGTAACGCAGTAACACTGATAACATTTTTAATACACACCATACCAATATTCTGTCATTGACATCAACTCAACAAATAATATCATGTTGGGATTACTAATACATCAACACCAACTTATCAACACCATTACAATACCATGAAAAATTCAATCAAACACTATCAAAATAGCAAAAGACAGCCTGAACCACACTGGTTCTAAAGCCTGATAAACAAATTATACATATATTTTTTCCAGATAATTTTTCTTTTTGTAACTATCTCAGTCTGACCATATCTGTCACAGTTTCTACCTATCAATCTGAAACTCACATATATACCTCAGTCTCTTTATATATGTCTTTTTCTTTCACATACCTGTTCATGGCTCTCCGTAATTTTCTCTATGTTTTGCTCTATGTAACTTTCCTTTTTACTATCATTTGTTATGTTATCCATGCATTTTATACAAACTCAGCAAGTTAGTTACTCAATTTGACCTTTCTTCTCTTGCCTTCAATATGTCCTATGTTAAATTCTCTAAGCCCTCTTTTCTTACTTTATGTTCCAAAAATTTCAACTACCTCTTTTATATTGTTTGCAGCAGTTCCCTTGTAGTTGTTATTCTCCTTAAAATTTCCTCTTTATTCATATCCTCTCTCCATGGTATTCTCAGTTTATTCTCTTAGTAGAACCACATCTTTGTCACTTCAAGTCTCTTTTTCATCTGCTAAAGAATCTGCTCAATGGTTGAAATCATTATAATTTAACCTCTTACCTGATACCCAAAATGTAACCACACCCTGGAATATAAGGGCAAGCAAGCTAATCTTACAATCATTTATTAGTAAGTTTAAGTCTCAGTGGTGAGTATAATTATCTTGATTTTCTGTAAAACTATGTTAAGCTTCAAAATATCCAATCAGTGTTCAGGATTTAAAATGCTTCTGCTTCTCACTAGATATCAGCATAATACTTTAGCTCCATGCTTGTAGTTAATACACCTTTGTACTTGTAAAATCTACAATAACTTAATAGTTTAAATATATGTCTCTTGATGATTCAAGGGTGCAAATTTGCTTGTCCTTTTAAAATCTTCCTTTTGTAAATTAGGGATGGATTCATTCAGCAGTGGCAAACAGGCTGTCTCCATTAAAGCTATTTCTATGTGTTCATTACCAACATCAAAGAACTGTGTTCAGAATAGGAATCTATAAAGCAAAGCCCTTCCTTACTTGCAGCTTAATTTAACAGATTGTTGGTGAGCGGACAACAGATATTTACCAGTTCCTTTACTTTGGTACAGGGAATACTACTTGAACCTACAGCCATGTGGTTTCTACATAGACTCAATTTAGAGACTTTCTAGAAAAGGTGTGAAAAAGTGTTGTTTTTCCATCCCATTTGCATTATGTATTTTATTTATTTAAAGCCCTTCAAGAATAAAGGTGAAAAGTATCCAGCTTTTTATTTAAAATGGGAGATTGTAAAATCACCGATAATTTGTTTGTTAGGCAATTCTGAAAGCATGAAATTCCTCCCAAATATCCAGAGTTCAACAGGTTAATGCTTTCAATATTTTTAGGGAAGAAATCACTCCATATATATCATTAAAGTAAATGTATAAAATAAACATTTTTATCTAATACTTATTTTAATGGATAAGTGTATTTATCTTATTCACTGTCATTTATTAAAGCACAAATAAAACTGGAAAATACCTGTCACAATCAGATTTTATCTCCTGATAATTTTACTGACCTTTTCTCAGAGTGGAAAATACCAATTTTTCAGTTAAAGATGAATATTTTTCTAAGTAGAGTCACTCCCAAATTCTATTCCAATAACCTGGTCACTGAGTCAGAAGTTACACTTGACCATTATTTTATTTCAGGAATACTACTAGCTTCCAAGTCACTTCTGCAATAACATTTCTAATCTCTAAATGTTCGTACTTGGCATGAGTGTACTGAAAAGTAAATGTAATAAACAAATTTGAAAATCAGCTGTTCTGCATATTATTTGGTTTGTATACTGTAAATTCACTATAAGTAATTTTTTTTAAATTCATTTTGAAATATTAAAAAAATCAGAAAAATAAAGCACAGAATAAAACAAGGATGCTGAATGGCTAAAGAAAGAACCAATCACTGCCTCTGTAAGTGTAAAGCAGTTTAATTTTGGAACCATGATATTGCACTCATTTTAAAAATTGACATAATTAATGACACAAAATATTTTCTTCCAAATAGCTACTGTTCTTTGAGGAAATGAGTTTAAAGATAAGTTTAAGTTCAAAATCGTAGTGTTGGAATTTCTTTGCAATGCCTTATAAAATTTATAATTTACTGAAAATTGTATATGGAAAAGATGCATAGCACATTATTACTAAATCATTGTGCCATCAAATAAGACCTTCACTTTCTTCAAAGGGAAATTATACTGAATAATTTAGCTATATTATGTTGTAATATGTTATATAGTGCAGTAGTTTCAGTATGATTTTAAATAAACAATACAAATTTATATGATTTTGTCTTATAATTTGTCCCCATCAGTATTGTGGTGTTATATACACTGTTATCTATTTTTTGCTTTTATTAATAATAAATCATTCACTGAGTAGCCTTTTTTGTAATCTGTAGAAAGCTGAGAAAATTAGGTATATCTAATTTTTTTATAGGATTTTCAAAACTAAATGCTTAAAATTAGATAAAAGCTATAAATCTAATTTTTGGTGTCATTACTTATAATATCAAGCCCTGCTTTCACATCAAGTGCAATGATGATTTTTTTTAAAAAAAGTAAAAAATCAACTATCCCTACTGTAAGGGTCACACAAATCTGGCTATATGAGTGCCAATTTCGAAGACCCATCCTCTAATTTTTCTTCCACCATATTAAGCAGATAGCATGAAGCAACACTGTTCCCTCCAAGTTATGAAGGAATGAGGCCAACAAACTCAAGTGAAATTATTACTACCTAAAAAAGATAACCAAAGACTAAAAGTGACTTCTTCTTCAACAAGGACTGTTGACAAGATAACTGGATGCCTCTCAACTAACCTAAGTGTGCAGACGCACATTGACTGCAACCACTTGTTTTAAACTTTTCTTTTTTTTTTTCTCTGTTTGTATATTAAATAGTAGAGGTTGTTGTGTTTCTTTATTTTCAAAAGTTGATATCCATTTCAACTTGGATTGTATCTTGGCATAATATCTTGGATATAATCACCATAGAAGAAAGTGAAAGCAGCTAGTATCTAAGTTACAATGGGCAATACCAAATGTTTGTTACTTTAATTTTTATTACATGAAATTTTATAGCTGGTCAAAAGTCTCAAGGTCATTAAACTGTTAAGTCATTAAATAATTTTAGTTTAAAGTTTAGACATTAGTGAAACCAACTGTCATATCTCTAAATACACAAGATATTAAAAAAAATAATTGCAAGGAAAAAAATTAAGGCTTTCAAATTTCTGAAATTAACTTAATTCAATAGTCTGAAAGCATCTCTGCATCCTTGTAAGTAACAGATTATTTTCCACTCTGCAACCTCTTTCTCACAAACAGAGACATCACAAGACTCTCTCTTCTCTATTGTTATTTCTATGGTGAGTGCCCAGTTGAACTTCACTCCTAATACCAACCATGCCATACACATTGTAATAAACCACTGGCATTGCCTTCATATTCCACTGGTGAGATGTAAGTTCCACTCAAGCAGTCACTTCTCACAAGCTGATGATTTGTGGAACTGACTCCCAAGAGTCCACTTCCCTGATCACTACAATCTTAACCTGTTCAAGTCTAGGGTTAACCAATATCTTACACACACATATTGGTATAAACTCTGCCTCTTACTCTGTAATCCTCTAACCAGGGTGAACACCACTGTAAAAAAAAAAAAAAAATTCATGCTTAACTCAGCATAAAATAATATTTTAGTACCAAAATACCATTTATGCACTGAATGTTGCTTTTGTATCAGAGGCGCCAAAGATCCTTAATAAAATATTATCTGTTTAAAAACTATTCCAATAGCAAGTCCAGATATTATACTTATAGGAAAGATGGAATGATTTAATGGCAAAAAAGAATGAAAGATATCTTTATAAAATAAAACTAAAGCTACAAAAAAAATGACTGTAAAGCAAAATAAATAGCTGAAAAACAATTTTGAAGTTTTTGTCCCTAAAAACTGACAAAAAGTCAATGCAACTCGGTATGCTTTTACTTTCTGTCATCTTACTGAGCTGAGGAAATAGTAAGTGAAATATTTTTTTCAAAATGTAGTCTGCCAAATAAAAACAAATGCTTTTCAAGTCTGTATACTTTTAACATTAATCTTGTCTCTTGGAGATTCCTAGAGTAGCTCAAAATATAACTTACCAACTACTTACTTGGTAGGAGAAACTTGGGACATCATTTGTTACTAATTTAAAATGTGACAAAGTTATCAGTAAAATTATTTGTAAACAGTTTCAAAATATGTATAAAATCTTATTTGATTAATACAATATTTTTCCTTTGTTGTACATAATTATTTAATTAGAAATTTGTTTTAAAATTACTTCATAAGAAATTTATGAGGCATTTATAAATAGCATTCAATGTAGATGAAAATTGAAGTGACAGATATGTAGTGCTACAGACGGATGCTGAGAATAACAAGAAATTTTTAATGGAAATGGGAATAGAAAGGACATTTATAGTTATAATCAGAAAGAGACCATTGAATTTTTGTTTGAATTTATGGGGTGAGGACTTATTATTTTCACTATTTACATGTTGTTATTTACTTTGTTGTTGTTATTCCAATATTCCAGCCTTTGTTTCCTCTGGCCTTTATCAAGTGTATATCAAACCAAACAACCTACAGGGAATTATACTCTTTATTTAATCCATGGTAGTAGACTGTTCTCATTCTGTTGCCACAGTCTAGGGATATTTCATTTAGTTCTTATTTTTAGTTCTGCTCAGTTAAATCTCTCCCATTTCCACAAAGTCCAACTATATACTGCCCAGCCCAGGGATTGAACTTACAATTACTATATCACCAAATTCATGAACCAATGCTTTAATCGACTTGGGCATAGTCGTGTAGGTCAATTCTCTATAGAGACATTGAAATATCTGGACACAAAATGAGGAAAGAGAACATGGAGAATTTAATGCTCTCAAGATCTTCTGATGGGAAAATAAGAAGATAAACAGTGACTATCCTCCCTAACATGTTCATATAAATAGATAGGAAAGTCGAGACTGGGAAGGATTGTAATGGATTAAACATTTCCAGAAAGCTGTGAAGAGCCATGATCCTGAAGGGATGTGACACATAAAGGAACATCTAATTTAAGATTTGAAATAACCTAAGAAAAACAAATAAACAGAAGTAATTATTTAACTTGATGTAAGCTAGTTTCTGTGGAAATGTATCTCTAGATAAAAAGGGAAAACAAGAAACCAATCTTTCTCCAACTTATTTTTTTTTTAAAAGATCTAGATATGATCACTATTTTCCTTTTATTATATCCAGTTTCTCCAACTTACCATATTTTCTTGTGTATAATATTACTTGAGTATAATATGAACCATTGTTTTTGAAGCTCTAACAGGGAATAAATTAAATCCTTGATTATAACACAACCCCGTAGAATAGACACCCTTATGTAATTTTTTTTTAAACCATAATGTCTATTAATATATAAATGTTGTGCATATATTTTACTGAAATGATTAATTTTTCACAATATTAAAGAATAGAAATAAACCAAACCTTTAACCATTGTGTATTTCTTCTAATTTCTGTTTCAAGGCTTATTTTAAATTTTCAGGTTAAGGTTCTAACTGAGCATAATACATTTTAAGGTATTAATAATAATCAAAAAAGTCAGAGGAAAACCTTACATAACCTGGTGAGTTTAAGCAAATGGATGGTGGAGCAGGGTTTGAGAGAGATCACAAAAAGACAAAAGAGCTATGAAAGACAGGAAATTGTTGAGAGACATGATCCCCAATGTCCTGAACGTCACATAGATGAAGAAGAATTAATCTGTCACACTTTCTTGTTTCATATGACTTTAAACTATGAAAATAAAAAATATTGCCTTTAATTAAGGCTGAAGAAAGAAACAAATATTGCCAACATAGCAAATACCTTTCATAAAGAATTGTTATCAACACCTGCCAACTTTGTGTTTTATTATCGATTGTGCCGAGTATGTTTGCAATGTTGCTGTTTCAAATAAGATATTTTTAAGCTGATTAAAAATTTCTGAAGAGTGAACTTGTGTATAATACAACACTTCCCTTTTTTGCCTTTTTGTTCAAAATTTCTCGTATTAAACACATTATCGAAATTATTTAGAAAAAATTAAATAATATCACTATTTTTTTTATTACATTCAATTCCAAATAAATTTCTAAATATCTTGAGACACAAGTAATGATAGGTAAAATTTCTGTTACTTAAGTCATTGAAGATTATTTAAAAATTATCAGCAGTTTTTTTGATAGGTTTTCCTTCCTTTATTTTGTAATTTACACCCCTACGATCTTTACTGCATCTCAGCAATTTCTTTATTCATTTTGTTTTATTTTCTTATCTCAAAACCACTGAATGTAACATAATTTTACCATTACCGGATGATACCTGTGCCTGCAAAGCATTGCTTGTTTTCTATGTTAGTGATAATTGCAATGTGTTATACCCGAGGTCTTTGTTTTTACACAAAACATTTATGTTTATCCGTCATGTAATGATCACATTGATTTTGTATCGCTGTCAAGGTAATTACATGCTTGTAATGCCAGCCTTGGAAATTTGGTACATTCTTGTGAATTTATAAATTAATGTTTGCTTAACCCCAATGAATGAACTGTTGTTGCAACCGACATAAAAGTGAACAAAAAATAATTGATGGAATGATGGGTTCAGCAAATGACAAAGGTTTTGCTGATGTGGAAAAATGCATATATGAAACTTGATGATTCCTATTAATCAAAGTAATAATTGTTATTTTGTTTTTTTACACCAATCCAATCTACCTTATCTCATGTAGGTAAAATTTCTCTGTAAAATATTTTAAACTTTGATGAACATAATCATGTTCATGATCAGAGCTGATGTGCATCTAAAGATAATTTGTGGTTCATAATTTATTGGTACATTGACCAGCAGGATTTGGTGTGTATTTTGACAAAAAAAAAAAATGCTACTCAGAATTATTTTCTACTTTTTTCTTCATGCTATGCCTCTTCAGAAAATGGGTGGTCATGTCTCTCCCCAACTTCTTATTCTTCGTAGCTCTTAGCAATGTTTGTCTTTTTTCTATCCCTCATCTTTTCTGTTAACTCACTGTTTTACTCTCTCCTTCTTGCTTTCAATATGCCCTGTGAGTATCAAATTTTTCTAGCCTTCTTTTCTCATAATGTGTCCCAGAAATTTTGTCTTCTTTCTCTATGTATAATTATCCTATTCATTTCCATATTTCCCTGAAACTTCCTCATTGATTACATGCCTCATCCATGGTATTCTCGGTAGTGTTTTGTAGAGTCATATTTTCCACTTTGTCATAGATTTTCCTAAAACTGTAACTGGTATAATTTTAATTGGCTTTGAAAGAAGTAGATTCTAGTTTAATACATGTTAACTTCTGAAGTAATTAAATATTGTCATTGATTCATTTTCTACAGCTTATCAACTATTTGCAGGTTATTTAAAGTGAGAAATAATTTTGGATTGTAAGAATTTGGAGGGGAGGGGGAGATAATAATGGTTTAGTGACACAAGTCTTACTAATTAACCCATAGCTGGAGGAAGAAAAGGTGGATTCATACCTTTCCCAAAGATATTTGCTTGTAAGTAAATATAAAAAAAAAACAATAAGAATTGGAACTCAGCTCTCAAATTAACAGTTCCAAGCCATTATCCATTACACCACCCACACATCCAACCTTGCAGCACCTGGTATTCCCAAGTGGTCACCCATCTAGGTACTGACAAGTGTTACGAATTTTATCACTTGACAAAATTCAAACATATGGCCGTGAATACAGTTTGCTTAAAAGAAAAAAAATGAGATTTTCTACTCAAGTAGTGACCAGATAATGTATAAAAAATAGACACAAGATGTAAAGTTATACTTATTTTAATATAATAACGATATACATTGTGAGAAGAAGGAAACAATAAATAAAGAATAAGTGAAAGGAAAGAAAATATAAAAATTATCATAAGAGAAATGTTCAATGGTTTACTTATCTGTCAAATAATCATATCAACGATTTTTGATCATTATTTCTTTTTCTTTTCTTTTTGTAAATAGTTCAAGATAGACAAATCTTGTTTTGGCTTTGTTGACTCGTTTCTTTTTATATGTAGAAATATTTTGTTCAGTTATTGTTGTTTATTTATTGGATTATTGTCCTGAAAGCGCTTTGTATTTCATTCATGGAGGATACAGTCCATCTTGGCTTTTGAGTTTCTGATGATCCTGAAAGCTTCCCACTTTCCGCCTCAGGATGACCAGAAGAAAATTTCACGTGAGAACCAGCCCACAGAGAAAGAAATAAACATTTGCACATCTTCTCAGTATAATGGCTATGATTCTTCTGACAAATTAGTGCATGGACTCACTTAAAGTTGAACACTACACCTGAAATCAAATCGAACTGTTGAACCAATTCAAAAGCAGTCAAGGTCGTTTGATTGTGACCTAATTCTGTGATCACGTGATGTCAGCAAGTTAATTCAATTTAATTAGTTACTTTTAGTATAAATAAAGGAGGTCATGTCATACCAGGCTCGAAGTTGCTTGATTTTGATGATCATACAGGAACTAGTGTTTTAATGTGATGTAGCTGTAAGCCTAAAGCCTAAAATATTTCTCATCCACAGTAGACAGAAGAGAAAGTATGTCTCATTTACTGTCTCAGAAAGTGGGCTTAAAATTTTTTGGAAAAATAAGAGACTTTTGAAAAGATGTCATGTATAGGTTGGTTACTTGGTTTAAAATTTTTAATGTAAGTTATGTTTTGTCTCATGTGTAGTTTGGCCTCTACATAGTTAAAGAATTTTGACTCTTTCTTGCTTACAATAAAAAAGTTGGTGCTAATAATATTTCTATTAAATTAATTCTATTTATTGTTTCTGAACTGTAAAATCTTTAACAAGCCAGTGCAACAATTCTATTAAATAGATGATTATTTTAAAATCTATTATTTCCTCATTTCCACACCAATAAATCTTATGTTTGTAGCATGTCACTTCAGTTTTGTTTACTTTTTCGTCTGTCACATAAACACCTCTACTCCATGCATATTTACAATGTTTATTTAATATAATAATTAAAAAGAGTGAAAATAGTAATTGAAGATTTTATAAAATCTTTTTGGTATTTGTTTTTAGACAGAAAAAATTACCACGCTTATCAATCAGCCATTATTGAATTGGAAAATTTATAACTTGTAGGCTCCAGTTTAGTGTTCAAATACACACAGAATCAATAAGGATTAACTTTATTCTTATTTTCTTCAAATCAACTTGAAGTTCCAAGTCACTGAAAATGCTCAGAATAGGGACGTATACTCAATGGATTCTTCAACTTTGGCTATAATGGATATAAACCAGAAGCCTCCCTGATTGTATTTCATAATCCTGTCTAGTTTACAGTATTTGATGACCTGGTGAATTGTCAATAACTTTGGTTACAGCTGGCCAAAGCCACTGTCTTCTTTCACAATTCATGTTAACCATGATGGACATCTGATGTCTAACTTAACAACCATTTTTCATTTATAGGATGATTTGACAGATGTGAACCTGTTATCATACTGAGCCTCTTACAGTTTAAGAGGAAAATAGAGTGTGTTATCTTTGAATTAAGTTGTTATGAAGCACCTTGTCTGACTCCTGTTTTTGGTGAGTAAAATATATAGATATCATGACAACCAAGTGAGACATTTATACATAAATATAAAAGGATTTATTGTCAAGTAGATATATGAAAGTTATTGTAACGTGGTCAATAAATTTTTCTCATATTGCATTTGTCTTCATGCATGAATGAATTATTTCGCTAGTGATAATTCTATCATTACAAGTTCATTCAATATAAGAAGATGATATTTGAGTAGAACTTATCTTTTGTCTTCATTTCTGGAGTTAACTAAAATCACATGCTCTCATGGTGAGAGGTTGTTGAAAAGAGAAAGATTCTAAATTTCCCACCTGTAGGGAGTATTGGGATGGCCAAGGATGTATTCCAAAATCTGGGCAGAGTATTGCAAAGCAGGAGGATTTCTGTGGTAACAAAGGAAAGAATACTGAGCTGTTACATAACATCTGACTTTCTTTACGGCAGCAAATGTTGGATGATTTTCTCAAAGATGAAGAGACTCAATGCAACAGAGATAAGGATGCTAAGGATATCATGGACTGTGTGTGTGAGTCGAGAAAGGATGCAAACAAGAAGGAGGCTTATACTTAACATCAGGAAGAGGCAACTGAAGTTTCTGGGACACATAATGAGGGAGGAAGGCCTGGAGAATCTGATACTCATAGGTTGAATAGAGGGAAAGGCAGACAAGAGCGGACATACTTAATGAGCTTAAGCAAGTGGATGACAGAACATGGTCTGGGGGAAGTAGCAGTGGGAAGGAACTTGTTGAGAGCTGCAAAGGATAGAGAGAGGTGGAGAGCCATGATCGCCTACGTTCTGAAAAGACATGGCACATAAAATTTTTTACTAGAGAATAATAGAAAATTAGTTTTTTTTTATTTCTTGTGATCATGACAGTTATATTTATTATCATTTCTTAATCAACAAAGACATATTAATAGATAAAATGTTTAAATGCAAAATTCTTATTTTTATTTGGTGAAACATTTTGCGGAATAGTGCTATGGTAATGGTAATATTAGACATTTCCCTATAAGAAAACATTTGGCATTCATTGACCATGCAGCCACTACTGTTTTCAGTTGAAGTTTATAAAATTTTTCACTTAAAACACTTTTGTAGGAAAACAGGTATCTCAGGGTAGGCTTCCTTTTGATGTGTTGTAGTATATTAAAATCTTGATCATTATTTTCCCTCTGTGTTATCCATTTTAGTTGTTGCTGCTGTTGAAAGTCCTCAAGTGATGTGGTTTCTGTTATTTGGTACAGTTCTTTGTTTGTGATTCTGTAGCAATGTTCAAAGAAAGATATTTGCTAAGACCCTCAGGTTTATTCACTCAAAATCTTTTTTAACATTGATCTTAGGAAATTCTTTATGCAGCTGACAGTTTAGATATTTCTGATTAGGTTTCACATCATGCATGACATCCATATGAAAGTTTTGATCTGATGAAGCTATTTAAGTACATGACATGAGTTTTCATGTTGATATTTTGGCTTTGTAGCAGTTTGTGATGTTGGGTGAAACTAGCTCTGGCACAAACTAGTCTATTTTCAATTTCTTTTTCTCCTATACTTAATTTGTTATAGCTGATCCATATGCCAAATTATCTGAAGTGTTTAGTATTTACTAATTTCACATCCTGTATTTTTATGGATTTAAGGTAGGTGGCATCATTGCTTTCATACCAATTCCAGATTGTAGTTTCTGTTTTGGAAAGTTTTATGATTTCAATTCATCGTTACTGTTTATTATTTTTGCATCTGACAAGAAAATCTGTGACAACAGACTATCAGTAGACAGATTAAAGAAATATCTCAAAGAAAATAAATTTATAATTTAATCCTATTTTTTCTGCATCTGTTTTTTATATCAAGACTTTCATTTTATTTAGTAGTGGAACTTTTACATACCCATATGGATAATAAAAATTAAAAAAATAACAGTGGAAAAAATGGGAGGTTATTTCCCTGTAGATCTGCAGTCACATGACTCTAGAGTAGTAATGTGATGTGTGAGTATATAAGCAGCACTAAATTCAAAATCATACTTTTTGGCTCATGGACCTGCAAAATGGTGAACATGATGTGACTTGCTTTCTCTCTACGTGTAATTTTTTCTTTCCGGATTCGATCCTTCAAATCTACAAATCAACCATTCACCCTTGCATGGAGTATTGCTGCCATATATGGTCTGGAGCCCTTTCTGTTTGCCTTGGGGTTCTTGATAAGATCCAGAGATGGATATGCAATATAATTGGCCCTGATCTGGCATTTCGTCTGCAGTCACTCTCTCACAGACATGCTGTCACCTCTCTCTGTCTTTTTTACAAATACTCTCAGGGTAATTGCTCCAATGAGCTGCTTTCGCTGGTTCCAAGACTTTGCGAATTTAAGCGTCCTACGAGGCTGGCATCCCACTCTCACCCTTTTACTGTTGAAACTGTTAGATGTAGCTGCCTCTTCTACTCCAATAGCTTCATGTCTCACACATCTCGCCTGTGGAACTCCCTTCCCTACTCCTGTTTCCCTGATAACTTTAATCTCCAACTATTCAAATGTAATGTCAATCGACATCTCCAGCTGCCTTGATCTATCCACTATCTTTCTCATCCCCTCCTCTATCATTCCTATCTGCTCTCACTCCAAATCCTCTGTAACCACCTTTGCTAGAGGCGAAATGCTTAAAAAAAATATATATATATATATATATATATATATATATATATATATATATATATATACATACATTCTTCTATATACATACATTCTACACATATTGAAACATTTTGAAGGCAATTGGCAATAAAACAGTTTTGATACTTAAATTTTGTTCTTTTTTTGCTTCCTTCACATTCCAGGTTTTATTTTCATATTTTTTTAATTTGGTTATGACATATTCCATAAAAGAAATGTTTCATAATATAGAATTATTTTAAGGGTAATTTAAAATGTTCTATCAATATTTATAGTAGTTGATTCTGTATTAAAAGACTGTATTCTGGTTTGGTTTGGTTTGGTTTGGTTTGGTTTGGTTTGGTTCGCTTTGCTTTATGGTATATGAACCTCAATGGGTTATTTTATACTGACAATATTTTTATTGCTGGTAATATTTTTCTTTTCTTCAAAAATATATTATTGGTAATATTTCTTCTTCAAAAATGTATAGCTGGTAATATTTTCTTTTTTCAAAAGCATATGGCTGGTAATATCTTTTTTTTCCAAAAAAGTATTACTGGTAATATTTTTTTTTTTACAAAGTATTTCTGGTATTAAAACCTATTTTTATATCTTCATAGTGTTTTGGCCCCAGTTTGAGTGTTAACTATTTGCCAATAGTTAGGACCTTAACAGGTGCTACCACCCTGGGTCAGGGTGGACCTGGGAACACCAGCAATTAAGAGGTGGTTCCACACTCCTCAAAACCTCCTGATCAGAGGCCTTGCTGATGGATATAGTTTATAGTCTTACCCAGGACACAGATGTAGTTTATCGTCATACCCAGGATGGTTGTACTCTGGTAACAAAGTATATTTGGAGGGAACTAATCATGAGACTGATGATGATTGGGCTATCTTTTATGAAATGATCACAATTTTAAAAAGAATGATTATCCCTGAAATTTAGTTCCAGAAAATTTGCTTCATAGTAACACAATAAAGTGACTACTTTTGTCACAAGATTAAATTTATTCACCATTCTATGAATCTGTTATACTCTGCTGCAAATTCAATCTCTTTTTGATTCACTCTACATATCAGCTGGATATGAATGTAAAGAAATCAAAACCAAAAATAAAAATGTTGTCTGCTGTGAAGGGGCTCCAAGCATCACATCCAACACACAAAAATCTAAAATACAACATTAAAGAATCCAAACATTGCCACCAAAGACAAAAGATGAGCTCAGAAGCCACTAGATTTGCTTTTAAGATACTCATAAACAATTGGTACTAAATGTGGCCAACAAGCCACCTATCAACACCTGTTGGCTCTTGACAACACCACTGTTACCTTAGTCAACTAACCCAACACAGAGAGATCCATCCTCCTCCAAACACCAACAGTATGCCCACAAAGACATTCTGCTTGCTTCTTCTGTATTGGCAAAGTTAGTTTTGTGACAGGCATCAAGCTTCACTAATCCACTCCAGGCTTTTCTCAATGTCATCACTATAAACTCAGTCCCCTTAACCCAACAAATGTATAAACTCCAGAACTTAGCAACATCTCTCTCCTTCAATTTACCACACCCTCAGCCACATAGAGACATTCTGCTTGCTTCTTCTGTATTAGCAACACAAAAGAATTTTATAATTCTTGTCTTGTTTTCCTTTTCTCTCATTGGCAGAACTGTTGTTTTGATCGTTCTTCTCTGCTACCATCCATGTGTTTATAATAAATCCGTATAAACTTCTTGTCTTGTAGGCTAACTTTTGTCATGACATATGTCGATCTACTTTCTGTGGGGGTTAATGTTGAGGTTGCTTTTTTCTTCTGTATCTTTTATATTAGTCTATCAAAATGCACAAACTTATTGACAATTGGAAAATCTATCATAAATTGTTCAATATTTCATTTCTTGTAAAAGGCAATAAATATTATATCAAAATGAATGACATCTGTCACTAATGGTTGAATATTTGCTATTAATAATTTGTTATGAAAGAGAAGAAGTTGTTTAGGTTAGCAAGTTTTAGAAAGATATATTCAAATAAATAGATAAAAAATAATGTTCTCCTGGATATTATGCAGAAGAAAGTATCTTGGATAAAATATGTAGATGCAGCACCAAACAATCTTTTCAGAAATGTCTAAAATGTCAGCTGTATAAAACCATTTTCTCAAATCAGTGATCAAAAATGTGTTTGAGTGAATGAAGCCTGCAGGTCTTAACAAGGACCATACTTTATTAAACTTTGTGGATTGGCACTGCAAAATCACAAACAAAGAACTGTACCAAATAACAGAAACTATATCACTTGAGGATTTTCAAGAATAGCAATAACTAAAGTAAGTTGAAGAGAAAATAAAGACATAATCAAGTTAAGAAGGAAACCTCCATCAATACTGGAAAGAATGATAACAGCTACTAGACCTGAGAAAACTGTTTTCCTCAAAAAAAAATTATTTACTTTTGCTTGAGACTGATAAACTCATTTTTTTTATTGCTTACATTTATATTCAAGGATTTGGTTTATGGCACTCATCATCTATCTGGCTATACTCAAAATATAATGAGCTATATATCTTCAGTCAACAAAATGACATGATGGAATAAAATGAAACTGATTGACAACATAAGCACCCAGGTGTTGTTCAGTAATTCTTGAGTATTTCTCTCACTGCTCACAGACACATTTCATGGCAGACATAAATATAAAAAATGGTAAAGTTATGTGGTTGCTAAAAACATCTACTAATCTCTTGAAAATTATGATTTTCTGATATCATAGAGTCACCACTTTTTCAGATCAATGAATAAAAATGGTTTGAAATGAACGAAGCATGTTGGTCTTAGCAAGGATCATCCTTATTCAAACCTCATGGAGTGGCTCAACAGAATCACAAAGAACTGTACCAAATAACAGAAACCACATCACTTCAACAGCAGCAACAACTACAATTGTTATCACATATAACTCAAAGAAAAATAATGAATTTTTAATCATTTCACCCCCAAGAAAGGTAGCAATGTCACTAGTATGCAAGGAGTTACAGAGAGTGAAAGTGAGAGAAAAGATTGGATATAGAGGAAAGGATAAAAGATGAAAGGAATTCAAGAAGATAGTGATTGATATTGCATTTAAGTTTTTGAAGATTGTAGTTATCAGGGAAGCAAGTAAGAAGAAGGGAGTTCCACAGGTGGGAAGTGCAAGAAAAAACTGTTGGAGTAGAAGTGGCAGTTAGGTTTAACTATTTCAACAGTAAAAAAGTAGGACCTAGATGCCAATCTAGTAGCACACTTAAATTTATGTAGTCGAGGCATCATAATCAGGATGTTGATGTTCCACATTTTGTTTAAGAAAAAAGCCCTTATGAACACTGGAAAGAGCAATATAAATGATACTGGACTTGAGAAACCTATTTTCTTGAAAAAAATTTTTTAATAGAGAGTTTTGGCCATTGTACACTCAGCCTTTTTCAAAGATGAGGACAACAGTCCAAACAATGTAAATAGTGTAAATAATTACAATATCTCATCTCAGAAATATAGACAGATATTGATAGTTTGTTCATTTTTTTTTCTTTTGTTTTTAATGAAATTTTTCTGTTTCTTAATACATGGCTTAGCTTTTGAAAGCATCTACCACAAGAATTTTGAGTAATGAACTGTTATCTGAGTCCTCCTATGGAAAAATCTACTCAGAGATGAAGAAGAAACTTGAAACAATTCAAATGTGGTTCTACAGAAGAATATTGAGAAAACCATGGACTGATTATGTGGGCAACAACAATTATTTTAGACAAAATGGAAACAAGAAGGACACTTATACTTAACATCAAGAAGAGACAGTTTAAATTTCTAGGTCACATAATGTGGAAAGAGGGCTTGGAAAATTTGATACTAGCTGGACAGATTGAAGAAAATATAGTGGAAAACAATACATAACCTACCTAGCAAGCTTGAGTTGAGTGGTTGGCAGAACAGATTTCAGGAGAAACAACAAAAAGACAAAATTTATGAAGAGCTACAAAGAACATGAAATTGTGGAGAGTTATGATTGTCAACATCCTGAAGGGATATGACAATAGAAGTGGTTGCTGAATGTTATGTTATAGAGTTTATATACAGAGGGAGAAATGTCTAGTAAGAGGAATTCTGTTTAAGTTGAATGGAAAATATATATGGTGCTTTATAGCCAACTAGAACAAGAGTTGAGAAGAGGAATTCCCCAACAGAGGGGGATTTCAGACTGAGGGGCAAAAACTCTTTTATGTTTTCTTGTTTTTTATATAGAGAATTTGGAGCCCATTATGAATCTTATCTTCAATATGGATTCACATCCATAATCATCAACAGAGAAGAAAGGCCTCAGCATGTATTTTCTTTTATAAAGCTTTGTCATATGATTCTTTGAAAATTGAGGCAACATTTATAAAAAAAAATATATTTTATAAAAGTAATCTGTGTATATGTGCTAATATGAAAAAAAGTGAAGATTTTCAATAATATATGTACATTATTTGGAATAAACCTTTTTAGTTGGAAAATCTTGGAAAGTGAAGGAATGACATTCAGACATACAGTGAAAATGGTGCATTGGGCAAAAAAAGTTTGAGAACTATTGAACTAGAATTTGCAGTTTTAATTTTGTATTTGTAAAGATTATCCTTCTCCTTTTGCTTCTTGATGTTTTCCATACATAAACAGCTAATAATTAATAAGCCTCAGTATTTTGCTGGATTGTAATAAATATTTTGTGCATTATGATTTAGTTTTAATCACAATATAAAAAAACTAATGCTAATAAATAATCATTTTTTTTTTTGTATATCATTTCACATATCAAGTAGTTGAATATCAATTCTAATTTAAATTTATTCATGAACAATGAATAAAAAAGCAATCCAATATGGCTGATAGCAAACCAAGCAAGTAAACTACAAATTTGCTAGGAAAATTTATTTCCTTCCACTTAGCAATTAATGGCTATATTTTTAATCCAAAATTTTTATTGCTGCAAATGTTAGCACATTTTCCATATTAATTTTTCTCAAGTGCCAGGCTTTAGACGTAATACACATTGGCAATCATCTCCACGATTTCTTGTCCTTTGTAGCTCATAATATCTTTTGTCTTTCTGCCATCTCCCTCAGACTCTGCTCCACTATTCAGTCACTCAATTTCACCAGGTAGGTTAAAGAAAACTGATAATGAAAAACAGGAGCAGCTGTGAGTTGGAGAAAAATAAATATATGCAAGTCAGAATGAAAATCAAAAGAAAGTAATGAAATATGAAGAGCAATCAAAGAATATATAGCTTTTCTCTTCTTTTCAGTATAGATTAGACTAATGAGAGAGAAAAAAAAGAAATTTTCATTTAAAATAACCCAATGTTAAACTTGAGAATGCTGAAATTCATGCACAATAGTTCTTTGTTTCTATATTTTGGAGATAATTCACTTTAGTAAATTAGTGTAACTTGAAAATTCTTTGATGCACTTCAATCACTTGTAATTTTTGCTATGGTCAAATAAGATTGACTTTCATTTCACAGACGATATCTTAACTTAATGTGATTTTCACTACATTGAAACTTAATTTTCTTGGGGCTAGAAGGCAGTTAAATACAAATGAATGATTATATTGAATAAAAAATAGCCTTAGAAACTTTTCATTGGATAATGATTAAAAATTGGCTTGGAATTCATCTTTAATTTGAATTAAATATATATCAACACTGGGAGCACAGCAGTATGGGGTAATGTTTAGCAAGGTTAACTAATATTGTATAGTGTGTTCATTACTCACTGAGTGCACCATTTTTGTAGCCTTGTACCAAACAAAGCTAAGTTTCATCAATAGCAACACTAAGAAGAAAGTTATTAGCTTGATCAATCTAATACACATTAAGATATGTTTAAATAATAACTTAGCAGGATCACAACATCATATTAATACACTTGTGTCTCTCAAATTTCAACTCAGTTCATATTGTAATTTTTCTGTCTATATAATAAGCAGAAGAACATATACTTTATATTTCATACACTATGCAAAAGCATTTATTTGAACTTCTAGCAAAATTTGATTTATTTTGGAAAGAAATTAGAATAATCCAGAACATTTATGCAATATCAATCCTGGCAGTGAATGCTGGACAATCTCCTGACCGATATTTTTTTTAATCAGTATCACACCATGCAAGGTAGTAAAGCCACTAAGACACAAGAGGTTACAAGGTGTGCAAGAATTAGTAACAGAAACATTAATAATGAGCAATCCTTGTTCTGTTATTCATTTACACAAGCTTACTATTTAGGATACCTGCTGTTTCCTCTGTCTCTCTTGCCTTCAGAATCTCCTGTGAGTGTCAAATTCTCCAAACCCTCATTCCTCATTATGTGCCCTAGAAATTTTAACTCTGTCTTCCTGATTCTAAGCATAAGCATCATTTTCATTTCCATTTTCCATAAAGCTTGCTTGTTACCCACATGTTCAGTCCATAGTATTCTTAGCATCCTTCGTAAAACCACATTCCTCTTGTTCAAGACTCTTCTATTTACCCCTTCTATTCACCTTGAGCTCATTGATAAAATCTAAAGAATCAGCAATATAATTTGTGCTGATCTGGCAGCTCAGCTTCAGTCACTTTCCCACCGCCATAAGATTGCCTCTCTGTGCCTTTTCTATAAATACTTTCATGGTAATTGTTCAGATGAGCTCTTCACTATGGTACCAGGACTTTTTCACTTTAAGCTTGGTATGAGATTGGCATCAAGAGGTCATCAATTTACAACTGAGTTGGCTAGATATAGCCATAACTTCTAAGGTAACAGTTTCTTTTCTTGAACTTCTCACTTGTGGAACTCCCCACCAGCTCCATGCCTTGCAGCCAACTTTAATCTGCAAAAATTTAAATGCAATGTCAATCACTATCTACTGTCCTCCTGGTTACTCTTTTCTCTTCCCACTCATTATTAATGTTTCTGTTCCTAATTCTTTCACACCCAGTAACCCCTTGCATCTTCGTGGCTCTGCTACCTTGCTTGAGGTGAAACTGATAAAAAAAAAAACAAATACAATTTAAATATCTGGGAATTATTTTACCATTGGACAGAAAATGAAAAACTGAAATCTAAAGGTGCATCGAGATAGCAAAAGATGACTTCCAAAAACTATGCAAAACATTAAGAAACAGGAAAATTTTATGAGGAAAAAAAGAAAAGACTACTGAACTGTTACTATAAGTCTTCCTATGTGGTAGTGTATGCTGGATGAAGAAGAGATTTAAAGCATTTGAAGTGTGGTTCAATAAATGGATGCTGAGAATACCAAGGATTGAACATGTGAGCAATAACAAAGTTTTAGATAAAATGGAATTAAAAAGGATATTTGTACTACATATCAGAAAGAGAGAATTGAAATTTCTAGGGCACATAATGAGGGAAGAGGGCTTGGAAAATTTGATACCCACAGGACAGATTGAAGGCAAGAGGGATAAAGGAAAGCAATGTATAACCTACCTAGAAAGCTTGCATAAATTCTTGGCTGAGCAGGGTTTGTGAGAAATAACAAAAAGACTAAATTTATTAAGAGCTAAAAAGGACAGGAAATTCTGGTGAGCAGTGATTGCCAACATCCTGAGGAGACATGTCATATAGAAAAAGAACTATGACAAAAAAAAGTTATTATTACTTTTCACAAGTTTGTGCCTATTTTGAAAACTAGAGAATTCTAGGTATATACAGATTGTCAGAAATATCATTGAACCCCTGTACTGAAACTGCAGATATTCAAAAGGACATGAATGAGTGCTGAGCAATCTTCTAGTAAGTTCCAATAAGAGATCAAAGCATGAGAAAACTTTGTCTCTGAAAGAACAACCATAAAAACTTGAATTGGTGATAAATCAAGTGTTGACAAGGAGAGCATCATAAAATTCCTGATTTGAAGGCCAAACACCAAAGAGCCACTTGTCTCGGGTTAAAGTAACTGCCAAGACCAAAATGCAATAGACAGCCACAGAAAATGGGCACTTATCCAATAAAACAGAATAACACAGTACCAGAAAGATATAACAGGCCTTAAGTGAATAAGCATTGTCTCCAAAGCTCAGAGATTAAGAATTTTCATTATTCCATATATTTTCCAAGCTACAGTCTCTATCTTTGTTGCTTATAACAGCTTTTTGGTTGATAGACTCTTCAGATAACTCAGGTATATTTTGCATACAGTGATCTTCAAGAGTCATTGATTATGTTTTTCTTTTTTCCTTCAATTACATCTCCTCTAATAAAATCTTGTGTAACTCATTAATGTCTTTCATAAATGGCATTAACAAATAAAAGGACAATACTTTGATAGGGACATAGATAACTGCCAGAATGATGTCCACACCATGAAATACATTAATGCTAAGTCTGGTGATTATTAGAATGTGGTATATTTAAAGAGAAGAGGTTTAACAGGATTTAAAATGTTTGTTTTGGCACTCCATTCATTTCTCTATTAGTAATTCCTGCTTTTATTCTGTATGTCTTTTATGTGATGTTAGACTTGCACAAAATGTGAATGTGTGTCTCCAGTAAATGCAAGCATTTTCTGAAATCCCTGTGTATTTTTATGATATGATGTGCCTTCTACACTCACTTCTCATAAACACTAGTGTTTGAAACAGTATAGACAAGGACAGCACTTATGGTATTGGTTTACTCAGACTATTATCCCTATCATTGTTTATCACAACATTTCAGCCAATGTACATTCTGTTTTTCCTCAAGTATCTGTTTTAAATATTACACCTTGTTCTAATGGGACATGTGCATTCCTTCCTCTCCCGTTGACATTAGATGTTTCTGCATATGTGCTTTTGGAACTTTTTTACCAGACTGATTCAATTTATTGGAAAGCCATAGATCCAACAGGTTTGCAAAATTTATAAATATATTAGTTTTTATTGCATTTAATCACGTTAGTATGTCAGAAATTGTGAAGTCTATCTTTCATGTGACAGCATGTGAAGCATTTGAAACTTTAACATTTATCAAGGATTTAACTTTGACCACTGTTAATAATGTTAATGAATATCAAATACTGATTTAACTAATTTTTGTTCAGATAAAATGTTTTGTTAAAAATAGCAAAAATGAAAATACCATGTTTAATGGAATATAAGAATCTACCAAACCAATTTAGCAATGAATATTCAGAATAAAATAGATGGTACAATGAATGTTATTAAAATGTTCTCCATATTCCTGATATTTTTTAAATTTCCATCTTGAATATCTCATTTGTAGAGTAGAAGGCTGTGCCTATATATATATATATATATATATAATGTTTCACTTTTATTAAAGAAGAAGCTTTAATAAAAATGAAACATTTTATGCTGGTAAGTGTGTTGTTCTTCATCTTGTTATTGTTGCAATATACCCAAAATATTAAAAAATAAATAATCTATATATATGAAATGAAATATCACAAAATACATAGTTTAAGGCATGTTATATTTATGGTTAAAAATGCTCAATACCAACGATAGAGCATATGTAAATATAAAAGTGGAGACTGAGGTCAACGCCAAATGGCAGCAGTCTGTTACATGCTTAAACGCAATCTTCTGGCCATGTATATTGTGAGTTGGCTTGACTGTTTATACATGCATCAGACTGTTTCCTCTTGGTGTTGACCTCCATGTCCACTTTTATTGAAATTTATACATATATATATATATATATATATATATATATATATAAGGCAGGATGTGTGTGTGTGTGTGTAACAAATGCACACCTGCAATTTTTGACAGATTCGCACCAAAATTTACATGCATATGCTCCAAGTTAGCAGAAAGGCCAAGACTGACTTTGCATTTCCCAACTCCCATCGATAATGAAAATAATCGATGTTTTCATGCTTCTACGGCAGTTTTCATGTAGTTTGCAGCCATTTTCTACTGGCCAGAGTGAGAGCCTATAGCTGGCTGCCACGAATAGGCAGGAAGATTCTATTGACCAGCATAAAAGCCAACAACTGACTGACACGAATGTTAACTAGCATGCTAGCATGCAAAGAAAAATCGATAGCTGCATTCGTCACAAGTGGGAAAAATTTAAAACTGCATGGCACTTTACTCCAGTTGACTCATTCGCTTGCTTAAACTCAATGTTGATTCTGATTCCGCAGAACTGGGTTGTGTGTGAAAAAGTATTTGTTGTTAAAATTCTTTTTTCATTCGGTTCTTCCAGTTACGAGTCCTTTTTTTAAAGCTGATCGTTTTGTGTTCATTTTGTTTAGTTCTTTTTTCGTAACAGATTTAAAGTTTAGTATAGAGCTTAGAAAAAATTTGCAGTGTGAGATAGACAAGAAGTAAGACATGTAGCAACATCAGCACGGCAAAGGGCACTCCTTTAAAGGCAAGGAAGGGCAAAAATATTTTAAGTCAAGTGATAGCGATTGCTGTATGAGTCATACGATTTTTTAATCTAGCACGGGCAATGCCAGGCCATGCTGCTATATATATTTATTTATTTATTTTACAATCAGGTTCACCCTATACAAGGCATGAGGAGGCACTTGAAGTAGAGGGTTACATGTGGAGGTCATTTGTGTATATTGGAGTGGAAGATAACGGATTACTCTAGCCTTGAGCAGTTTAACGTTGTAGTGATTGAGGAAGCGTCACTGGTGATATACAAGAGGGAATGTGGGTGGTTTGCTACTATGTAAGTGGTATGGTGTTTTCTTACTGAGTAGGTTTATCTTGGTAGGACCTGGGAATGTCGTTTTCCAAGCACTTTCCATGGAAGTAGTATTAGAGCTGTGAGAGGCTTGCCATGGGAGGGAGACTGATGGGTAGAAAAATAATTCATCACCCACAAAGGCACGAAGATGCTTTTGAACTCTGTCAAGCCTGGAGAGTGAGGTCTGGGCAGCTCTTACCCAAATATGACAACAGTACTTTATTTTTGACATGATCTGGCTCTTGTAAAGGTAGAGAATACCAGGAGGTATTTACTAGAGCAGTACAGAGAGTGAGCCATTTTACCTGCATCCTTAACAATGGATTGTATGTACGAGTTCCACTTGAGCTCAGGTGTGAGTTTGAGGCCTAACAGTTTTTCAAGGAACTCCATTCATCCTGATTAGTGGTAGTTTATGGTCAAATTGGCAATGTAACTAGCTTGATCTTCAAAGCATTGAATGTAACCAGCCAGTTTTTAATTATTGGCTTGTTTGTGCAAGATCAGAAGAGAGATTTAGCGCCCGTATATAGTTGTATTATCAGCATAGATGTTTACAAATGATCTGAGTGTATTCTTAGACATGTTGTGTTAACCTCCTGTGCATTGAAGGACTGGCTATTGATAACTACCTTCTGAGACCTACCTGTTAGGAAAGATTTTATGAGAAGACACTTCCGATGATTCCATAACTGGAGAGCTTATAAGGATTACTAAATCATTTCCATGCCCCACCCTACATATACTGATTATAAGGATTACTATATCAATTCCATGCCCCACCCTACATATACTGATTATAAGGATTACTATATCAATTCCATGCCCCACCCTACATATACTGATTATAAGGATTACTATATCAATTCCATGCCCCACCCTACATATACTGATTATAAGGATTACTATATCAATTCCATGCCCCACTCTACATTTACTGATTATAAGGTTTACTATATCAATTCCATGCCCCACCCTACATATACTGATTATAAGGATTACTATATCAATTCCATGCCCCACCCTACATATACTGATTATAAGGATTACTATAGCAATTCCATGTCCCACCCTACATATACTGATTATAAGGATTACTATATCAATTCCATGCCCCACCCTACATTTACTGATTATAAGGATTACTATATCAATTCCATGCCCCACCCTACATATACTGATTATAAGGATTACTATATCAATTCCATGCCCCACCCTACATATACTGATTATAAGGATTACTATATCAATTCCATGCCCCACCCTACATTTACTGATTATAAGGATTACTATATCAATTCCATGCCCCACCCTACATATACTGATTATAAGGATTACTATATCAATTCCATGCCCCACCCTACATATACTGATTATAACGTTTACTATATTATTTCCATTCCCCACCAAAGATGGTATTTTTGTCAGGGTTTTCTTAACTGTCACTTTGATGTATTTTATCCTGATGCACATCTTCTGTGCTGTTATGATAAATGATTCTCTTCCTTTCTTCAGCTTTCCACTCTGTAGCCATGTCCATGATTTTTCATAAGCACTTTTCTATCTGGCATTTAAATTATCTTTACAATATTTTCTTTTCAGAGTTTTCTTTCTCTGTTGTGTTTGTCACTCCTCCCTTTTTTGTTATTTTGAATTTCTTGTCACAATGTTTTGGGAATTAATACAATTTCTGTTGCATTGTTGTACATATTTATCCAGTTTCATTTTAGCCATTTGGATACAAGTCTCTGAAGATGGTTAATCCTCTCATATCCTTTTTACATAAAATCTCTCGATATCATCTTTGAGATATAAAGAATTTTAACTGGCCATGTATGTGTTCTTCTGTTGATCTACTGATTTTTGTTCTTTTTAAATCCAGCTGCAGATGTCTCTGTGTATCTTAGAATTGATACAACTTAAATATTCATTCCTTTTATCATATTCTTGAGTTTGGATTCAAGTATTTTTCATATCATCCTCAAGTATAGCATGTTATTTTTTCTTTTCTTTCATTTCTTCTTGTTTTCTTGAGTCTCATTCAAGTATGTATTCAAGCCAGTGATGCATGTAGGTCTTGGTGAGGACTATCCTTCTTTGAACTTTGTGAACTGGCATTACAGAATCACAGACCAAAGAACTGTACCAGATAACAGAAACCACATCACTTGAGGTCTTTCAATAGTAACAACAACTAAAATGGGTAACACATGTAACTAGAAGAAAAAATGGGATAATCAAGATGCTGATATTTCATACTACTTCAAGCAAAAGGTTAGGAAAGTGTTATGGGACCTTACCCATAATAACATAATGGACTATTCCATATGTAATAAATACTGCACCTCAAGAGGAAGCAGAGAGTTCAGTCTGAAGTGAGGTCTGTCAGTCAGTGAGAGCGAGTCAGTCAGTCAGTCAAGTCAGAGGCAGTCTGAAACAGAGTCGTGTTCAGACAATTACTACAAGACATTGGAATAGTGATATTGGTCAAGACTACATTGTTCTCCCTACTAAACCTGATTGTTCATACTAACACTTTCTACTTCTCTGTATATATTCCTGTTTGTAATATATCTGTGTTATTCCATATCCGCGTTCGAGTTCTTCTTTATTGGTTCTACCTTGGACTACCACTGTGGTACAAGGAACCGGACTGTAACAGAAAGAAATCCTCATCAGTACTGGATTGCTTATTTTTTTATATATAAAAAATATAATTATAAACTATAATTTTGGAAAGTGAAGTTTTCAAGTTTTCATATGGAATCAAGAAAATAGGAAATTTAAGGCAAATAGTGACATTATATGGAAAAAATAGGATGGTGGGTTAAATTGATTCCAGGGGGATATGGATTTCATATAAATTATGAAAGACCAAAGGGTTACTGAGTGAAAAATGTTAAAATTCTTTTCTAAGTCATGTCAATGTGTTAAGATTTAAGCTGTTTTTGGCTATTTTTTTTCTATATGTCCATTTTCTTTACATTTCATTATGCTAAATATGATGTGACTGAGGATCCTGCTTCACTAAGATCATATTACATTCTGCTAGCATTATATTGTTGGCAAATTCCAGATGCTTCTAGCTGCTTGAGATTAATTTACTTTGTATATCATGTTTGTATTGTTTTTCTTTCTAAACACTACTGTATTAGGTTTGGTACTGTTTTTTTGTTTCTTTTTACTTGCTTTTTTTTTATTTTCTACTTCATTCAATATTGGCATCCAAATTTCTACTGATGAATTTGTTCTGCCTGCAGCATTTTGTACAAAGCAGATACAAAGAAAAACAAAACTGCAAGCCAAAGTAAAAAAAGGTGATGCTATGTTTGTCTTTCTTTCACTCTATCTAAGAAAAACCAATAGTTTCAGCTGATAATAGCAGCAATAGTGTTATTGAATTATATCTATACATTATTTCACAAATTATTCAATCTAGTTTCTTTATATCACAGTATTCCAACCAATATATTCTTTGGTCTTCTTTGAATAAGTGTTGCATCTCTTAATCTAGTACAGTGCAGTACTTTTTGATCACTCTCTACTAGACACAATACACAGAACCTAACATCAAAGACTGATACTGATGTCAAAAACTCTTAGATGGAATTGAATTAATGGAGGTTTTATAAAGCAGGCTTTAATTGTAATAATACAAATCTGATTAACACTAGGAAAGCCAAAGAATAGTCATCAAATATGAGGATGCTTTCTGTCTGAATTTCTAGGATGAGGTGTTATCATTATTTACATTTGGGTTATTGTCCTTCTTTTTGCAATAGTTATCCCAAACGTTTCAACCATTGTGCCCTCCAGGTTTCTTCAGGTGTTGGGTAAATCAATGATTGGATGGTTTTCTTTTTGCTGTCCATATCTATGGATATCTCAACTTGTTCCTTTTACCATATCCCTAGATATAAATACATTCATATATTTCTTTTATTATTTTAATAATTTTATCAATCCCCAAATCATCTATAGATGATAGTATCTCTATACAAATCCCATCTAGTCTTATAAGCTTTTTGTGTTCATCTTGATCAGTGTCAATCTTATTTCAGATTTTAATATGACTGGTCCTTCCATGATTTTATATATTGTAGTCTCTCTCCTCTGTCATAGAATAGCTCTTAGATTCATTCCATATTTGGAGAATTTTTTTTTCTTTTTCTAGTATGTGTTACCTTTTTAGCTTTTATGTGTCCTCTCAAGGAGTACATTTCTATCCTGTACTTTAAATTTTTTATTCATGCCCACTATGTCTGTGTTCAAATGGGCTTCTATCTCTGCACACTTCTCATTCCGACATTCATTTTTTGCTTGCTTGCATCCATCATGTGTTTGCTTAACATCCTATGTTCTCTGTCAGTCTTTGGTATTATCTACTGTCTCTTTTTCCATTATGTTGAAAATTAAATCTGTTATTCACTTCTTTTTTCTTGCTTTTCATATCTTAGGATGTACGCTGTTACCAATGTCAATAATACTTCTCTTGAAATATCACACTTTGAGTTATTGACTTGTTCTAAGCTTTATAATTTTTTTTTAGCTATATAAGTATATGTATGTTTATAAACTGAGCCAAGCCTCTTCACTGCTGTACCACTACTTCCATGGAAAATGCTTGGATGAACTACATTCCTCGGTTCCACCAAGTCTAAGCTTCATGGCGCTATGCCACTTATTTTGTAGCAAACTACCTACATTCCCTCTGTATTCCATCTGCAAGAAGTAAGTTCCACTCAAATAGCTTTTTTCAAACAAATCACTTCTCTGTGGAACAGACTCCCAAGAGGATATTTCTCTAATCACTACAATCTTAACCTGTTCAAGTCTAGAGTTAACAATTATCTTTCTCTCCTATCCATATAGTCATGTGCCATGCATGATACACACTTAGGTGATCATGTATCTTGTTGATATATGACTGACAAATTTTTTTCCCACAGTAGGTTGCCATTTCTTTCTGCGGCAGACCAGTTGCCATCCAATGCTATAAAACCTGGTCTGTCCTGCTATTTACCCATGGCTGTGTGGAGAAGAAGAGGATTCATACCTTTCCCAAGAGTATTAGCATGTAAGTGAATGTAATGGATTCAACTGGAATTTGAACTCAACTCTCTGATTCCTCAATCCAAGCCACTATCCATTACTCCACCATGCCTATCCATATAAAATATCCCTTAAAATAAGCCTCATGGTGCTATGTTACTTATTTTGTAGCAAGTCACCCACATTCCCTCTGTATTCCATCAGCAAGAAGTAAGTTCCACTCAAATAGCTTTTTTCTTATGAACCATTTTCACAGAGAAGTGGTTCATGGGAAAAAAAGACTCCCAAGAGGATATTTCTCCAATCACCACAATCTTAACCTGTTCAAGTCTAAAGTTAACCATTATCTTTCCCTCCTATCCACATAAAGTACACCTTAATGTACCTCAAGTTGTCCCCAGTCTGTGTACAGGGTGAAGCTTACTGTAAAAAAAAAATTTTAGAATATGTTGAAGTTTAAACACTGCTTTAGGTTTCATTAATTTTCATAATTTTATCCTTAGTTTATATATAAATGGAGAAAACCATTTCCATGCGGTTCTTGGGTTTATTTTAGGGAATAGAACTGCATTTTTATATCTACTTATTATCTGGTAGTCTGTTTATTTTAAGTGTGTTCCTGAGCTTTTCCATGTCTACAAGTATCCTAGATGTTCTTAAGTCCAGCTGTTTTTACTACTTGTTCAATGGACCCATAATTCCTACATTCACTGCATAATTTGCTAACTATAACTGTCTTGTTTCTGTCCTATTTTGTGTTATGGTCCGGTACCTTGTACCACAGTGATGGTCCAAGGTAGAACCAATAAAGAAGAACTCGAACACAGATATGGAATAACACAGATATATTACAAACAGGAATATATACAGAGAAGTAGAAAGTGTTAGTACGAACAATCAGGTTTAGTAGTAATTGTCTGAATGCGACTCTGTTTCAGACTGCCTGACTTGCTCGCTCTGACTGACTGACAGACTCCTGACGGACTTCTGACCGACCTCACTCCAGACTTCAGACTGAACTCCCTGCTTCCTCTTGAGGTGCAGTATTTATTACGTATGGAATAGTCCATTATGTTATTATGGGTAAGGTCCCATAACACTTTGCATAGATATAGTACAGCAATTCAGTACTATTTTTCTTTCTTTCTTTTTCCACCGAAATATTTTCTTATTTCTTAATACTTTGCTTAGTTTTTGGAAAGCTTCTTTCACTGTTACAATTTTTAATGTAAATTGAACTCATGGAGATAAACCTTAAGAAACATATGTATTAAAGATGTAGGAATATTTATAACAAAGAGAAAATATCCTTTAAATATGAGTTAAAAACATTTTGTTTGAGTGAAATTCATTGAGATCACCTGTTATCAATAGAAAACAGACAAGAGAAAAATTCCTGTTTTCCTTTTAACAACTTCAGCTGAATAATTAACATATAATGACTGGAAGTATAAATTTCTTATATGTCTGGTCCCAATAAAATGTTAAAATGTGTAATGATTCTAACTTTTAACTTCCTCATTTCTTTTCATTATAACACTCAGAAATTTAAAATCCTCACAAGCAAAGTTGCAAAAAAATAATAGGTGAAGGTATAAATCAGGTGCTTAAATAATGGAGGGAGTCTAAATCAAATGTTTCAAATTTTAGGGGCAATATCAGATATTTTTCCTGATTCTTATCTGATCCTCTCAAAAAATGAATATTTTTTTATATACAGGTTGCCACAAATGTAATGCTCTTTTTATTTATTAACTTTTATTAAACAAAAATAAATTACAGTAGTTTAATATGGATTAAGATTAACTATAGCTTCCATGTTTGGGAAGAGTTAAATCTTAATTTTGAGCTATGGTGGATTGGTAGAGGAATTGAGTGACCATCAAGATCAACAAATCTAACACTGTTAGACTTTTTCTTGTAGGTTGTACTGTAAGATCTTATTTAAAGGATCAAACTGAAAGCAATTCCTGAATTAAAACAAACAATTCCTGATAAATTTTCTGAAATATAGAAATGCGTTAAATGGTTTTAGAAGCACTGTTGATTCAGCATTGTATTGAATATGAAGGGAAGCATTTTGAGCATGTTAAATAGTTTGTTAATCATAACAAATCATGTTGTTTTTATGTGACAATATTTATAAATTTTCCTTTTATTTTTATTCAATAAAAGTTAATAAATAAGAAATGGATGTTATATTTTCCACACCCTCTTTATATCCTACTGAAAATATATTTTTGTTTTGATTTTAAGTAGACAATTGTTTTTTGTTTTTGTTTGTACTTATTTCATGGAATGAAACTTTTTTTCTGCATATAAACTTATGTGACGTCGCCCCCCCTGGTCGCAGCGTCGACTCTGTCGTTCGATCTCGTTCGCGGCGCCAACTGTGACGTGACGTGGTCCAGGGTTCTGGTCCTATGGTCACCACACCAAATGTGACATCTTTGCCGCGGCGTCAGCTGTTCGTTCCTCGCTGCTCCAAGTGTGACGTTCTAACCCTTTGGTTAGATGAATACCAGCCTCGCCATTCCCAACTCGCTTCCAACGCCTGGTTACTAGGGTAACTGCACTGATCTCCGGTCTGCCTACCCATGTTGTGATTAGATCTTAGACAGACGGGATCAAACAGGGATTGGGGCTGTATGCAAGCTGAGTTCAACGGGGGTGATAACACACAAGAAAAAGAAAAACTCACAAGGTCAAAAATTATTGAAGAAAAAGGTAACAACTTTTTATATCTAAATGTTCGTTACACAAGATTATTCCTACCTCCCGACCCGTTTTGTGGACTGTGGCACCAAGCTTCTACCATACAACTTTAAGGCTTCGAGTTGCCTACTCTCTAGAAATTTGCATTTCGGGGTGTGGATTGGTTTTGACACTGGGCGCTGATCTCTACCTGTCGTTCACGGCTGATTTTTCTTGCCTTCAGTGCGCAAATCGACTTCTTCTCTTCAGCTTCGGTTGGACGAGCTTATTCACTTCGGCTTGAGTTGGATGAGCTTATTCACTTCGGCTTGAGTTGGGCGAATTTCTTCACTTCGACTTGGGTTGGATGAATTTCTCTTCTTAGGCTTGGTTTGATTCCAACTTCTCCGAGGCGCAACTGCAAGTTAACTTCTTCTTTGTCCGAGGCGCAACCCCAACTCCAACTTAACTTCTCTTCGGCTTTCGGGCAATTTTCTTCACTTCGACTTGGGTTGGACAAATTTCTCTTAGGCTTGGTTTGATTCCAACTTCTCTGAGGCGCAACTGCAAGTTAACTTCTTCTTCGTCCGGCGCAACCCCAACTCCAACTTAACTTCTCTTCGGCTTTTCGGGCAATTTTCTTCACTTCGACTTGGGTTGGACGAATTTCTTCACTTCGTTCTCTTGCCCGCAAGAAGGGCGAATGAACCCGGCCCGCCGCCCGCTCAAGCTCCCTCGCTGTCCGCGGCCCAGCTCCAACTGATTTCTGTCGATTGGGGTCCTGCTTTTATTGACACCGTAACAAACTGGGGTGGGTCTGTCGGCGCCAGGGTTTTCTTGATAATTCTAAAGTCGTATTATTTCTGATTAGGGATTTCCCATTATCACTCTTACTTTCACTCCTACTTCCTTACTGTGCCTCTGGGGGGAGGCGCATATCCGCTTCCCCTGGTCCCTCGTATGTCAGGTGACTGCTCTCGACCAATGGGGTCCTGGTCGGGCATCTTTCCTCCTCCCTCGCACATCATGTGACCGCTCTCGGCCAATGAGACTCTGGTCGGGTGTCTCTCCTCCTCCCTCATGTATCATGTGACTGTCCTCGGCTAATGAGACTCTGGTCGGTATCTTCCCTCTTTCCTTCGTGACGTCTCTAATTGGGCGTGTACAATCCGGGGCTTTGTTCTGGGGGAAGAAACACCTTGCTTAAAAAAAAACAAAATTTAAATTGTCCTTTTCATATGATCGAATGACGCTATCGGTCCCTTCCACACGTGGCATCTGTCAAAACAACCTGCCGCTAATTGGATATGATCTAAGAAAGGGATTTTCCTAGACCTGTCGGCGTCTCTCGAAAGCTAATACAAATATTCCATTTTTCTCAGGCCGATAATAAAATCTACATTATCTCAAAAAGCATTTTCACTTTGGGTGTTTTTTTTTCAACCCCAGAAATTGTCTGGGTTCTGTGTATTAATGTTTTGTTTTTGTATACATTTCCCCATCTGTTACCTATCATCTCAATGAAACCCTTTTCGTTTGTTACTTATCAATATTTTTTCATTGTCCCTAAAATTTTATTTCTTCAGCCCACTTTAACAAACTTCCATCTTCCGTGGACACGGAATTAGATCAAGTGCTTGACCTGATAATTTTGACATCTGATATGTGCCAGTTGAGCATGTGTGTTTTCACTTACGACCTTGTTTCGTATTATGTTTCTGTCTTTCCTTTTCTTTTTTTTTTTTTATTATCTCTAAACTCTATTTCTTCAACCAATTATAACAACTTCCATTTTTCGTGGATTTCGGTCAGGTACTTTGACCTAGATATCTTTTGACACCTGTTATGTGTCAGTTAAGCGTGTGTGCTTATGACCGGGTTTTGTACCATCTATTTCTCTTTCTTTTTTCTTCCTCCTTCCTTTCTTTCTTTCGGATCGCCTAAATGCAATTAGAGAATTATTCTCAAAACCCAAATATTCTTCATCTCTAAATAACTATCAAATGGTTAACAAACCGAAAAAAATAAATCATATATTTATGAATATCTCTTTTCAGTTTTCTAATTATGCATGGTGCCACACTTATATAAAAGTTTCAGGTGCTGATGTTTCAGAAAAAATGGAGAATAAGATTTTGTTATTTATTTTTAAGATTAATGACAGTAATGACTTGTATAACTCATCATAATGTCAAACAGGTAGATTTAGTCTTTTGTTTAGTTCTAAGTTAATGTAAAAAAAGTAGATGTGTGGGTTAAGTGTGAATCCCAATCATTCCAACCTCCTTGATAACACCATTTATGTCTCAAGTTGTAATATTACACTTTCTTGACTTTAATAAGTGAAATTTATTAGCTTTATATTTTACTAAAATTTATCTTAAAAAAATGACTCAGACAGAATCTTTAGAACTGTGTAGACTTATTTTAAGTGATTTCTATTTCATTGATCAAACATTTGTTTCATAATTTCCTCATTAAAAGAAATCATGATAGTTAAATTATTTTCTATGAACATTGAACTTTATTTCTGTTTGTTTTTAATTTTTATTTCCTATTTACATTCAGGCTAATGTCTTCATCTTTGCTATTATTATCATAGTTTTCTTCAAGTGTATGTCAAGCTGGATAACTTTCCAATAATTTCCTTTATTAAATCTACAGGGATATACCGTTCTCATTCTACTGTCAATGGTTAGGAATATCTTGTTCTATTCTTATTTCCTAAGATGTACAGGTAGTTTGATGGATAGAGGTTCAGGCTGAGGAATCAAAGAGTGGAGTTTGAATTTCAGTCAGAATCATTACATTCATTTATGTGCAAATATTCTTGGTAAAGATATGTCTCCTCCACACAGCAATGGGTTAAACAGCAGGACTTTTATCTAGAAAATCATTGTTATTCTAAGAAAGATTTGTTTTGCATTATTAACTTTAAAAATTATACTCAGAATCCAAAATATATTTCAGCTTTAAATAAGCCATACAAAACAAATCAATCAACAATCCTATTTCTTATCTATATTCAAAGGGAAATTACTTACTTATCAAACCTAAAATTGGGTTTATACCATAATGTCTACTTTAGAATATCTGACTTTTTTTTTCCTTTCTGCTTATTTACTAATATCTTCAGGGATTGTTATCTTATAAGAGTTCATCTGAAGTGAAACATTACATTAGTAATGTAAATCACAGGAATGATCTTTACCTGTAAATTTAAGTAGCACTATTTCCATTTTTGTGAACGATTTCCTTATAAGCCTGCAATGGGCTATTGCGACACTTTTGTGTTGCCTTGATTGTTAAAGTTTTTATTTACTGTTTACACCTTTTCTTTAATCATTGCATAAGTCTCTTCATCACTCCCCCAGTTATTACAAATAATTACCAAAAGAAAATCAGGTGAGTGTTCAATTCACTTCAAATTCTTAAATTAAATAGGGAAAAAATTAATTGAAAACTTGAATTTTTGATCACTTGCTTCTTTGTAGAACATCTCAGAATTTTAAAGCATTAGATATTAGATGACTGTTAAGTGAAAGAGAAAAATAAAAGAAGTGATAATTAATAAATGGTTATTCAAATGAACGGGAATTAAGTCTGCACAGAAAAAAAAGACTGAACTCTTAAAAAAAAAATGAAATGCATGTAAAATCACAAGAGACATGTATCAATATTTCCTTTTCATTACAGAGTCACTTCTGATATTTCCTTCTTTTTAGTCAAAGTGCAAATTACCACAATTTTCTATAGAAAGTCCTACGTATAGTTAAACAGATGCTAAGTGAAAAAAAGCCATCATTAGAACTTCACACAACTAATTTTTGAAAGTTAGCATTATGCCACTTTGATGAAAAACCAACTTTAGTACAGGTTTCATCTCCTATTCAAAATGGCAGAAAATGAAGTAATTATCATTAATTTATATGAGGAAAATTTTTGATAATTCCTAGAATCACCTTTTCTATGTCTTATCAGTATTGATGGAGCCCTTCTTTAAAGAAAAATCCTGTCAGAAGTTTTCACTTTGACAGTATATAAAACACTGAAAATAATAAAACCAACAATGAGAAATCATTTCTGACTACACACACAATATTCAAGATTGGTTGTACCTTAATCAAAAGTATAAAATAAAAATGAGAAATAACAAAAATTTTTTTAGCCAGTGAATAGCTTTAAGAAGAAATTAAAATAACACATCTGTCCATCCATATTTATAGAGGTTAGTCTTTTTTTTAGTGTAGTACAGAAGTCAATAATCACACTATTTAACTTGAGCCTTGAATCATTCTCTTTATCACAATGACAAGAAGAAACCTGATGCTCACCAACATCAAAGGAAACTAACTTAATTGATAGTCGAAAACATAAGACAGATTTTTTTTCATTTCAGACCTCATTCATACACTTCTTCTCAACAACTTTCAAAATCAGTCCTAAAACTTTGAAAGTATCTGATTTCAGGAACTTTAAACCTATAAGTTGAATTCATACAAAAATATTTTTTCTTCCTTACACAGAGTAGAAAGGGTCATTAACAAACATATGTTAACACTACATTTCTTTTTATCAAACTGTTTAAATTTGAAAAAGAAAATAAGGTGTGAAGGTAAATAAATTTATTTTTTTATGTCACTATAACATGTCTTTTTTTTTCCAAGAATTTAAGTCACAACAAGGCCTCAAACTGAGAGGACGTATGCTACATATGCAAAAGCTAGTGGATTTCTTCCACTTAAAAACATCAGCTCAGTTACAGTTTGGTACCTGTTATGAAAATTATAAAAGGTCGATTTTCATCATCTGTGATGTGGATGGCTTGAAACACTGCATTTTTTTCTCAAACATTTTTTTTTTTTTTTTTAACATTTCTTTGTAGGAACAAAACATCTTGAAAGCTTGCTTTAAACTTAGACACTGTCCATTTCTGCAATCACTGCAGCACTGTAAATCATAGAGAAAATCTCTTACAAACTTATTTTGGATGTTTGGTAAGACTAAAAATTTCACCCATATAAATTACTGGTAACATGTTCATGTTATACCCATTCAGCTTATGAAAGGCTTTACATGAATGGTCTACTTTAGGGTATAGAGTTAAGTTTGTCTATACAAAGAATGAGTTATAACAGAAATGTATTCAAGGAAACATATTTTTTTATATTTGAAGGATATGCAAACAGTTATGTGGCTATTTTTCAAATGATAAAATTATAAATTGTAAACAATCACAGAATTACTACAGGCAATAATATATTTTATAATTCTAATAACAAGGTTGCTTTTCCATAAATCTGCTATAATTTGCCTTGTTTTGCTGAAGTAAAAACTTCTGTGTATTTTCATTGGTTCTGGCTATCATGTGACTATGTTCAATGGTATTTATTAGCTTTATTTTTCTATCTTAATTTCTCACCTTTGTTATTTCCTTGTCTTCTTTGTTAGTATTTTCAGTTTAGTTTGGTTTTCTCTTTTATCCACTCCAGTCTTGTTTGTTCATTTAATATTTTAAGGTTAGTTTGGAATTTTACCCATTCTGTCTTGTTTTTTAATATTTTAATTGGTTTTTCATCTTTCAAGCCTCAATTTTACCCATTCAAACTTTTTTTTTATTTTTAAGGTTAGTTTGTTATCTTTCAGCCTCCAATTTTACCCATTCTAGTCTTGTTTTTAATATTTTTAAGGTTGGTTTTATCATCTTTCAGCCTCCAATTTTACCCATTCAGTCTTGTTTTTTAATATTTTAAGGTTAGTTTTAAATCTTTCAGCCTCCAATTTTACCCATTCTGCTTGTTTTTTTAATATTTTTAAGGTTGGTTTTATCATCTTTCAGTAAATCTTGTTTTTAATATTTTAAGGTTAGTTTTGTTATCTTTCAGTCTTGTTTTTAATATTTTAAGGTTGGTTTTGAAATTTTACCCATTCTAGTCTTGTTTTTTTTAATATTTTAAGGTTGGTTTTATCATCTTTCATTTTTGGATTCCAGTTTGGTTAAAATTTTACCCATTCTAGTCTTGTTTTTTTTTAATATTTTAAGGTTAGTTTTGTTATCTTTCAGCCTCCAATTTTACCCATTCTAGTCTTGTTTTTTAATATTTTAAATCATCTTCAGCCTCAATTTTACCCATTCAGTCTTGTTTTTTAATATTTTAAATTAGTTTTGTTATCTTTCAGCCTCCAATTTTACCCATTCTAGTCTTGTTTTTTAATATTTTAAGGTTGGTTTTATCATCTTTCAGCCTCAATTTTACCCATTCCAGTCTTGTTTTTTAATATTTTAAGGTTAGTTTTGTTATCTTTCAGCCTCAATTTTACCCATTCTAGTCTTGTTTTTTTAATATTTTAAGGTTGGTTTTGACATCTTTTATCTAATTTTACCCAAAGTCTTGTTTTTTAATATTTTAAGGTTAGTTTTGTCATCTTTCAGCCTCCAATTTTACCCATTCTAGTCTTGTTTTTTTTTATATTTTAAGGTTGGTTTTATCATCTTTCAGCCTCAATTTTACCCATTCCAGTCTTGTTTTTTAATATTTTAAGGTTAGTTTTGTTATCTTTCAGCCTCCAATTTTACCCATTCTAGTCTTGTTTTTTAATATTTTAAGGTTGGTTTTGTCATCTTTCAGCCTCCAATTTTACCCATTCTAGTCTTGTTTTTTAATATTTTTAAGGTTGGTTTTATCATCTTTCAGCCTCAATTTTACCCATTCCAGTCTTGAATATTTTAAGGTTAGTTTTGTTATCTTTCAGCCTCCAATTTTACCCATTCTATCTTGTTTTTTTATTTTAAGGTTGGTTTTATTCTTTCAGCCTCCAATTTTACCCATTCCAGTCTTGTTTTTTAATATTTTAAAGGTTAGTTTTGTTATTTTCAGCCTCCAATTTTACCCATTCTAGTCTTGTTTTTTAATATTTTAAGGTTGGTTTTATCATCTTTCAGCCTCCAATTTTACCCATTCAGTCTTGTTTTTTTAATATTTTAAAGGTTAGTTTTGTTATCTTTCAGCCTCCAATTTTACCCATTCTAGTCTTGTTTTTTTAATATTTTATTGGTTTTGACATCTTTTAGCCTCTAATTTTTACCCATGCCAGTCTTGTTTTTTTTAATATTTTAAAGTTAGTTTTGTCATCTTTCAGCCTCCAATTTTACCCATTCTAGTCTTGTTTTTTAATATTTTTAAGGTTGGTTTTATTTTTCAGCCTCCAATTTTACCATTCAGTCTTGTTTTTTAATTTTTTAAGGTTAGTTTTGTTATCTTTTACCCATTCTAGTCTTGTTTTTTTTAATATTTTAAGGTTGGTTTTGTCATCTTTCAGCCTCAATTTTACCCATTCTAGTCTTGTTTTTTTAATTTTTAAGGTTGGTTTTGTTCTTTTCAGCTTTTTACCCATTCCAGTCTTGTTTTTTTAATATTTTAAGGTTTTTGTTATCTTTCAGCCTCCAATTTTACCCATTCTAGTCTTGTTTTTTAATATTTTAAAGGTTGGTTTTATCATCTTTCAGCCTCCAATTTTACCCATTCCAGTCTTGTTTTTTTAATATTTTAAGGTTAGTTTTGTTATCTTTCAGCCTCCAATTTTACCCATTCTAGTCTTGTTTTTTTAATATTTTAAGGTTGGTTTTGTCATCTTTCAGCCTCCAATTTTACCCATTCCAGTCTTGTTTTTTTAATATTTTAAGGTTAGTTTTGTTATCTTTCAGCCTCCAATTTTACCCATTCTAGTCTTGTTTTTTTAATATTTTAAGGTTGGTTTTATCATCTTTCAAATTTTATTTCTTGTTTTTTTTTTTTTGCTGTTGGTTTTGTTAATATTTTAAGGTTAGTTTTGTTATCTTTCAGCCTCCAATTTTTTCCCATTCAGTCTTGTTTTTTTAATATTTTAAGGTTGGTTTTATCATCTTTCAGCCTCCAATTTTACCCATTCCAGTCTTGTTTTTTTAATATTTTAAGGTTAGTTTTGTTATCTTTCAGCCTCCAATTTTACCCATTCTAGTCTTGTTTTTTTAATATTTTAAGGTTGGTTTTGACATCTTTTAGCCTCTAATTTTACCCATGCCAGTCTTGTTTTTTTTAATATTTTAAGGTTAGTTTTGTCATCTTTCAGCCTCCAATTTTACCCATGCCAGTCTTGTTTTTTTAATATTTTAAGGTTGGTTTTATCATCTTTCAGTCAATTTTTTCAGTCTTGTTTTTTTAATATTTTATTTTTTGTCATCTTTCAGCCTCCAATTTTACCCATTCCAGTCTTGTTTTTTTAATATTTTAAGGTTGGTTTGTCATCTTTCAGCCTCCAATTTTACCCATTCCAGTCTTGTTTTTTAATATTTTAAGTTATCCAATTTTACCCATTCTAGTCTTGTTTTTTTAATATTTTAAGGTTGGTTTTGACATCTTTTAGCCTCTAATTTTACCCATTTTCTTGTTTTTTTTTAATATTTTAAGGTTGGTTTTGTCATCTTTCAGCCTCAATTTTACCCATGCCAGTCTTGTTTTTTTTTAATATTTTAAGGTTGGTTTTATCATCTTTCAGCCTCCAATTTTACCCATTCTAGTCTTGTTTTTTTTAATATTTTAAGGTTGGTTTTGACATCTTTTAGCCTCTAATTTTACCCATGCCAGTCTTGTTTTTTTTTTTTAATATTTTAAGGTTAGTTTTGTTTCTTTCAGCCTCAATTTTACCCATGCCAGTCTTGTTTTTTTTAATATTTTAAGGTTGGTTTTATCATCTTTCAGCCTCCAATTTTACCCATTCCAGTTTGTTTTTTAATATTTTATGTTAGTTTGTCATCTTTCAGCCGCCAATTTTACCCATTCCAGTCTTGTTTTTTAATATTTTAAGGTTGGTTTGTCATCTTTCAGCCTCCAATTTTACCCATTCAGTCTTGTTTTTTTTAATATTTTAATTTTTTGTTTCTTTCCAATTTTACCCATTCTAGTCTTGTTTTTTTAATATTTTAAGGTTGTTTTGACATCTTTTTTTAAATTTTACCCATTTAGTCTTGTTTTTTTTTAATTTTAAAGGTTAGTTTTGTCATCTTTCAGCCTCCAATTTTACCCATTCCAGTCTTGTTTTTTAATATTTTAAGGTTGGTTTTTTCTTTCATCCAATTTCATTCAGTCTTGTTTTTTAATATTTTAAGGTTAGTTTTGTCATCTTTCAGCCGCCAATTTTTTACCCATTCCAGTCTTGTTTTTTAATTTTTAGTTGGTTTGTCATCTTTCAGCCTCCAATTTTACCCATTCAGTCTTGTTTTTTAATATTTTAAGGTTAGTTTTGTTATCTTTCAGCCTCCAATCTTGTTTTTTTAATATTTTAAAGGTTGGTTTTGACATCTTTTAGCCTTTTTTATTCTTGTTTTTTTAATATTTTAAGGTTAGTTTTGTCATCTTTCTCATCAATTTTACCCATGCCAGTCTTTGGTTTTATCATTTTTCAGCCTTTTTACCCATTCAGTCTTGTTTTTTAATATTTTAAGGTTAGTTTTGTCATCTTTCTTTTTACCCATTTCAGTCTTGTTTTTTTTAATTTTTAAGGTTGGTTTTGTCATCTTTCATTTTTTACCCATTTTATTTGTTTTTTTTAATTTTTAAGGTTAGTTTTGTTATCTTTCAGCCTCCAATTTTACCCATTCTAGTCTTGTTTTTTAATATTTTAAGGTTGGTTTTACATCTTTTAGCCTCTAATTTTACCCATGCCAGTCTTGTTTTTTTTAATATTTTAAGGTTTTGTCATCTTTCAGCCTCCAATTTTACCCATGAGTCTTGTTTTTTTTTAATATTTTAAGGTTGGTTTATCATCTTTCAGCCTCCAATTTTACCCATTCCAGTCTTGTTTTTTTTAATATTTTAAGGTTAATCTTTCAGCCTCCAATTTTACCCATTCACTTGTTTTTTTAATATTTTAAGGTTGGTTTTATCATCTTTCAGCCTCCAAACCCATTCCAGTCTTGTTTTTTAATATTTTAAAGGTTAGTTTTGTTATCTTTCAGCCTCCAATTTTACCCATTCTAAAAAGGTTGGTTTTGACATCTTTTTTAGCCTCTAATTTTACCCATACCAGTCTTGTTTTTTAATATTTTAAGGTTAGTTTTGTCATCTTTCAGCCTCAATTTTACCCATGCCAGTCTTGTTTTTTAATATTTTAAGGTTGGTTTTATCATCTTTCAGCCTCAATTTTACCCATTCTCTTGTTTTTTAATATTTTAAGGTTAAATCTTTCAGCCGGCCCATTCCAGTCTTGTTTTTTTAATATTTTAAGGTTGGTTTATCATCTTTCAGAATTTTACCCACCATCTTGTTTTTTAAAAGAGTTTTGTTATTTTCAGCCTCAATTTTACCCATTCTAGTCTTGTTTTTTTAATATTTTATTTTACATCTTTTAGCCTCTAATTTTACCCATGCCAGTCTTGTTTTTTTTAATATTTTAAGGTTAGTTTTGTCAAGCCTCAATTTTACCCATGCCAGTCTTGTTTTTTAATATTTTACATCTTTCAGCCTCAATTTTACCCATTCAGTCTTGTTTTTTAATATTTTTTAAGGTTAGTTTTGTCATCTTTCAGCCGCCAGAAATATTTTATTTTAAGGTTTTTTGTCATCTTTCAGCCTCAATTTTATCTTTATGATTATTATCCCTTCTTTGCAAAATTGCTTTCTTTTATCTACTTCTTAAAGTTCTTTGTTAAATCCTGGCAGTTTTTATTGTTATTCTTTTTGCCTAAGATTGTTGAAATCTTTATCTATTTCTGTTTGTTATTAATGTCTTTAGTTCATTCAAACATATAATTTTTCTTTTTTTTTTTTACATCCAATGTTGTATTTCAAAATCTCATTTTTTATTTTGCACATTCATCTTAGTTTTCATTTTTTTCTTTTCATCATTCCTACATTCATTTCATTTTCTTTTTATTCATTCATTCATTTTTAATTTTCTGTTTACTTTTCTTTTAGGCATCTGCTTTTTTTCTTTTCTGTTCACTTTCATTTTCCTTGATTTATTTATCAAAAAGGATGGCAATGCTGGACAATCTTACAAATAAAGGAGAGACTTGAGGTAACAGAAATATTGTTCTTTAGAAGGATACTGATGATACCATAAACAGAATATGTGAACAATGACAAAGTTTTAGAGAAAATGGAAACAAAAAGGAAGCTTATACTTAACATAAGGAAAAGGCAGTTGAAATTTCTAGGAGACATAATGAGGATTAGAAAATCTGATACTCACAGGGACAGATTGAAGACAAGGAGACAGAAGAGAACAATATATAACATAGTGGACTTGAATAAATGGATGGTGGAACAAAGATTAAGAAGAAGAAAAAGTCAAAAATTAAGAAAGAATGTTTGCCTATGACCTGATGCACATGAAGAAGAACAAAAGAAGAAGAATGTTAATGCTCTTCATTCCAGATTTTTTCAGTGAAATAAATAATGTTCAGAATGTTATAACATTCTGAACATTATTTATTTCAGTGAATAATTCAAATTTCATCATTCATTCATTCATTTTTTTCTTTTCATTCATTTTTCGTATTTTATTATTTTTCATTTAGCTTCTACATAATCCGTTACTTCTTTTCTGTCAATATCTTCTATTTCTATTCATTCCGCTCTTTTTTCTTCAAACAAAAAAGAAACTTAGACTTAACATCTAGAGACCATTAAAATTTCTAGGGCACATAATGAGGAAAGAGTGATTGAAAAATATGATACTCATGAGACAGATTGAAGGCAAGAGGGACAGAGGAAAGCAATGCATAACATACTTAGTGAGACCGAGTAAATGGATGGCAGAACAAGGTTTAGAAGAAATAACAAAAAGACAAAATTTATTAAGAGCTATGAAGGACAGGAAATTGTGGAGAGCCATGATTACCTATAACCTGAAGGGGACAGAGCACATGAAGAAGAAGAATGTTAATGCTCTTCATTCCAGATTTTTTGACATTTATGATATTCTGAACATTATTTATTTCGGTGAATAATTCAAATTTCATCATTCATTCATTTTTTTTTATTATTTTATTATTTTTCATTTAGCTTCTACATTATTTGTTTCTTCTTCTTTTCTGTCAATATCTTCTATTTAGGTTCATTCTTTTTTTTTTCTTCATTTATTCTTTGTTTTTCATTCTCTTCCTTTGTTTCTCTATCTTCTTTTCTTTCTTTCATTTTAGTATTTTATATTTTTATTGTTTTCTTTTGCCCCTTAATCTTTATTTTGTGACACTTAGAATTAAGAGCCCACAATAAAAGAAAAACAGAAATGCCATTGAATCAAGTGCATACTAAATGTCACAGTTTTCCAACAGAGGGGGTTGGCTTGCTCTCTTTCACCACCAACCATCCTTGGGGTAAAACATATTCATCACATCCCCACAAAACCAAGACAGCAGGCATGCACCCACTAATATGAACAACAGCAACTAGAAAGCAAACATCTCAAGTCAGTTGATCCAAATTTTGAAGTCTTCAATTAAATACTAAGATACTTTATCATTTCTTCTCAGATTCTTGATTATTTTTTGGTGGTTTATTCCTTCTATCAACAAATGTGGTTTTGTTTTATTCTTGTTAAATTCTAAGACCTCTCTTCTCATTTCATTTGTTCCTCTAAGACAACAACTTATATGCATAGTTTCTAACCAAAGTCTTCAAACAAAAATTATATCACAGGCAAAATCAAAGATATACTTTCTTTACACAACCATAATTTCTTCATTTTTTCAGTTTCTTGTATCACTTTCTGATTCCTTCTTTTTCTTTCTTTATTCATTAAGCTTTGTCTTCTTCATTTGATTCACCATATTTTTTTTCAATGATGTTACCATTTGATATTTATTATTTTCTTGTTCCTTGAATTTATTCTTTCCTTCTTTATTTCTTTCAATGTCTTACATTGTTTCTTTGCCTTTCTTTTTTTGCTTAAGTCCATATCACGTTGAAACACTGATTTCCATACAATCACTGAAGTTAAGCAATGTCAAGCCTGGTCAGTACCTAAATAAATGACCACTTCTGTAAAGTTGTGCAGGTGGTGTAATGGATGAAGAGCTAGTTCAATTCCAGTTGGCATTGTTATATTCACTTACACACATACCCTTGGGAAAGGCATGAAACCACTGCTTCTCTCCCAGTTATGGATTAAATAGTAAGACTTACATCATTTAAATCATCATTATCTCAAAAAAACTATTACAATCTAAAAATATTTTCTGGTTTTAAATAACCTATAAATAGTTAAGCCATAGAAAACAAATCAATCAAAAAAAAACTTTTATTTTCTTTATTCATTTTTTCTTTCACTTATTCATTGTTTTCTTTTAAGTTTTTTCTCTTTTACTTTTACTTCTCTATTTCTTTTCATTGCTTTATTTCAGCATTTTATATTTCATCATTTGTAACCTATTGATTATCAAAATGTTGGTTTAACTTTTATTATTTTATTAGTTTTTCTTTCCATTAATCTTTTGCTGTTAATCTCTCTGAAGTTTTGTAATCAACCACCATTGTCAAAATATTTTAGTGAATTTTTCTTTTTCCCTTATTTTCTTATATTATTCATTTACTTTTTTTTAATATTTTTTTCCCTTTCAACTTCTTCGTTCTCCTTCATTTACCATTTGTTCATGTACCTCATTTATCATCAGTTCCTTCATTTAGTCAAGATTTCTTTCCCTTTTTTTGTCTCTGTTCACTTTCATTCATCTCAGTCTCTCCTTTTTCTTTCTTTTTTCTTATTTCATTTTTCTTTACATTGTTTTCTTCTTTCTTTACTTTTCATTTATTTTCTTTCATTCATTCATTTGAGCATTTTATATTTCTTTCTTTGCTTTTTCCTTCTTCATTTCTTTAAATATCTTCCATTTCTTTCTTGTTTCCCTTTCTGTTTATAGCTCTTTTTTCCTTTCCTTTTTCATTTCTTTCAGTCTCTTATATTTCTTTATATTCATTCCTCTTTTTTCTTTCACTTATTCATTGTTTTCTTTTAAATTTTTCTCTTCTTCCTTTATTTCTCCATTTCTTTTTTCATTCATTTTAGCATTTTATATTTCTTCATTTTTCTTTTTCCTTAGATATTATTCTTTACATCTTCAATTTCTTTCTGATTCATCTTTCTTTTCCTACCTCTCTTTTTCTTTCAATTATTCATTGTTTTTCCTTCACTCCAATCTCTTACTGAGATAAATGAATATAATACAAAATAAAGAGACTAGGATATCAGCTTCCTTCTCCTCTGACAGACATAATAATCAAAGACTAATTTCTTGATATGATCACTGACCATGCCAAGTTATATTTGGCAATATTCCCTTCTGAAATAACCCAAATATTGAGCCTGGTAGCTCATATATCAACATCAGATGCAACAAAACATGCTGCAATGCATTCAAGACAACAATCAATTCTGCTCAACAAAAATACACATTCAGCATCTCTTGTCAACATTGGTTTTTATCCACATAAACTTTCATGTTTATTCCATTTAGAAAGAAGCATAAATGGATTCACAAGATATCCTTCAGCCTGGAATCAGCTTTGATACATGGAAATAAAGTTATTATCAAGCTTAAGTATCAACTTCAGATGTCATTGTATCTCATTGTTAGAGATCCTAATCTGATCCAGAAAAAATCAGTGAAATATTCATGTCAGCATTTTTTGATTACCTGCCCTTGGCATCAGTCAAATTTGGTATGTAGTATTGTTCAGTCATAGATTCCTCATTGCCAATATATTGTAGATTCTTTCAATTGAAACTTTTCTATGAAATAGGGGAGAAAACAGAAACATGAGTAATACATGCTACCAAAAAACAGAATATCAGATGACAGACAAAAAAACAAATGGGATAAAATCCAAGATCTGCTTTGAAAGTATCCAGCCACTTTGTATCAGTGAGAAGGTAGTCTCTCTAGAGCAATGGTTCCCAACATTTTTTCTCTGGGCCACATTTTCAGAATGAAGATTTGCTTGTACCACACCAAATTTTATGTGATAAAAAGTACATTTAAAAATAAAAAGAGAGAGAGAGAGAGGATTAAAAGGAGATAACCACAGTTTCAAAGTCAGAATATTATCATTAATAACTCTCTCCTCCAATTTGCGGACCCTAGTTACTGCATTCTTAATAGTTGATATAAAGTAAAAATATAAAAATGACAAAATAGGTCAATAATTATTTATAAGTATTTATCTGGGACCCATGCATGCAATTACAAGTAATTCATAATAATATTTTAAATTTTGAAATCATGTTCATTTTTGGCTTATAAATTTTTTGAAACAGTCCTTAAATATTTGATTGTCTTTCAAACATTATGCTTCACATGCTGTCCTCTTCCAATGAATTGTTTGGGAACCACTAGCCTAAAGTGGTAGTGCTTACTGCAATGTCTAAGGAGTCTTCTTTGGGGTCCCATACACTTATCCAAGCATTCCTTCCAAGTTTCAAAAACAGTTTGCAATTGTCCTCTTTCAAAATCACTATCAGCTACTTTGTAACATTCTCTTTAATCTCGTCCTCTCTCTCCTTCAGTTCACAATGATTTTAGCTTTATTGCAAAAGTTACAAGGAGCCAAATTTGGATTGTCATAAGGACGTTGGCAGTCCTGGGAATATGTTGTTTTGCCAAAAGATATGGCACATGACATGAATAATGGTCTGTCAAAATGTTAAAAAAATCACTGGTTACTTTTCAAATATCTTTCAAATCCCCATCACTTCTTATTCTCACTGTCAGATCCTCAGCCAAGTTTAAAGTTTCTTATTGACGTTTCTTTGATTGACTCCTTGCAAAAGTGTTGAAGCTTGAATAAGCATGGAATAATAATAATACAACACAAAATGTACGTAACAAAATGTATTGAAACAATGAAAAAAGGTACACAATATTTACAGGTAGTTTTGATATATTCTTGGGAAGACTGTTCCTGTAGAATGGGTTGACTAAGTCGCAGTCGGGCAGAGTCTCTGGATTCGATCCCTTAATCTTCCGTCGTCTTCCGGTACCAACCCATATTTATATGGTCGGTACTCCACTTATGTAAATTAGGTGTATCATACACAACAAAAAGTTTTCTTAATCATCCTAATAGTTTCTGAAGAAGATTGTCCATGTTTCAAGTAAAATTTCTGTGATTGTCAATATGCAAGCTCACTGAATAGCATCACACTTCCTACAATGGAACATATACAATATGACAAAAAATGCCAGATCATTATATCAGTCCTACTGTGAGCGATGAATTATTTTTTTCTCCTCAGCCCATCTCCCACAAATGAAATGTTGCAAATTTATTGCTACTCTATTGCTATTTCCTTAGCAAATGTTCAGACAAGTTAAACATTTATAGCTATGTCACATACACAGGGCCAAATCATCCTCATTCCCTTTGTATTCCATTGGTAAGAAAGAAGTTCAATTTGGACAGCTTCTCCCTGAGAATCACTACTTTGTGAAACAAACTCCCAATAGGATTCTTCCTTGATCACTACAAACATAATCTCTTCATAGAATTGTCCATTATCTATCCTCTATATCCTTATAACTTGCATTTACTTCCACCACATTACATTCATGTAATAACCTCATTCATTAAGTCTCTACCTTGAGTGACTCTTATGCCTTGTATTAGGTGGATATTTAGTTAAAAAGGAAATAGAAAACTGAACCATAAGATATTGAAAATGACTGGGTACTTTCTGAACAGACTTCATATATTGACACTCAGAACATCACAAGTATCACAAATAATTCTATATTTTATAAACATTGTTACTTTCTGTTGTTAGTAGCATTTGTCTTAGAGCTATTCATCAATTACCTTTTAAAATCCGTTTAGTTGTTTAATTTATACTTTTAACATATTGTCAATACAGATTTTTGCTTGAGGCTAAAAACTGCAACATAATTTATTTTCTTGCTTCCATTAGAGAAAATTTGATTGTTTAAAAAAAAAACTGTTAAATACTGCAATAAAATAAATTAATACTTTTTTGTGCATTAGTAATTTTTTTCACACTGATCATCATTCACAATTATAACTGTTTTTCTAATTTTTCTTCTTTGGAATGACTTTGCTCATCTTTTTCAATGTTTTTCTTCAAGTAGTTCCTTTGGGGTTTTTTCTTCTCTTGAACAAAATTTGTTTTATACTTTAATATTGTTTTTTTATTATTTTCTAAAACCCTCAATAGAAATTGAAGAATTTAGGTTGTGAAAAATAAATTTCTGATTAACATAAATTATGAGCAAATCTAATATCTTTTATGTGCCATGTCTCTTCAGGACTTGGACGATCATAGCTCTCCACTATTTCCTATCCTTTGTCACTCTTAGGATTTTTTGTCTATCCCTCCCAGTCCCTGTTCTGTCATCTATTTCTATTTGTTAGGTTGGTTACACTCTTTTTCCCTATTGCCTTCCTTATGTCCTCTGAGTGTTAAATTCTCCAAGACTTCTTTTCTTTTTATGTTTCCCTGATATTTCAGCTGTCTCTTTCTGATTCTAAATATAAGTCTCCATTTTGTTTCCTTTTTCCTTAAAACTTCTTTGTTGCTCATAGTTGAATTTATATTATATAACATTTCAGCACTTTACGTTTCTTCATAGACTTGAAAAACACTGAAGAAAATCACTCATTCATTAACAACAAACATGAGGATACTAACAAATAGTAACAACAAACATGAGGATACTAGTCAGAATATTTTATCTCAAAAAGCATTATTATTCATTTATCCTTCTGTTGATTTTTAGTGAAATGTTTAGGTTATTTTATTACATGTATTCCATACCTGATGGATGTTTGATTTGTATAATAGCAACCAGCATGCCAGTTTCAAATCCTGACCAATTCTGTTTCATTGACTTTGCACTCATGCCCTTGGAATAAGCGTGAATCCATCTTTCCTTAGCGATGGGCTAAATAGCAAGACACAGTAGACTCTCTAGTCTTGGATAGCAGCCAATCTCTCAGAAGGAACATTCTGAATTCAAAATCAACATACAATAGGATAGGCTATTATAGTGAAGATAGATCCATTTCTGCTACATCTGAAGTAAATTAGGTGTCTCTTTGGGTTACAGAACTTGGGATCATGATCAGTCTAATAAGCAAACAAAATAAAGAACAAGTTCCAGTGAAATTCATATTGTTTATTCTTAGCAGCCGGTTTTTACTGTGAAAATGCCTTACCAATTAGGCTATGAACATTGTTCATATAAGCCTTATTGCTATCTTTTTTCCATCTCTAATCTTCATTATGCCACCATTTTCTTTGTTTTAGTGTTCTCTTATAGAAATGTCTAAACTGTCAGTTATAGACAACCAGTTTCTCAGATCAGTGATTAAAAATGGTTTTGAGCAAATGAAACCTGTAGTGAGGGCACTATAGATTCACAAACAAGAACTATACCAAATAATAGAAATCAGATTACTTGAAGACTTTAACAACTGCAACAACTAAAATGGATAGCATATATAACTCAGAGAAAATAATGACATAAGATGTTGACATTTCAGATTATTAGGAAAGAAGTTCCCATCAATACTGTAAAGAGGGATTAACGGTGGACTTAAGAAACCTATTTCCTGAAAAATTGTTTTAATAGAAAGATTTTGTAAATTTCAGTTGATAGTAGGACTGGATGTTTCTTTAATAAATTCCAAATGTTTCCTTATGAGGAAACATCTAATATTACTATTACTAATATAATATTAGATGCAATTGTCTGAAGTTGCCTGAACCTCTTAAATGAAGCATTACCATCATCACTAATGTTTATATAATAAGTATTCTTTTCAGCTTATTCCTCTTTTTTTTGTTTTTTTTTTAAAGCAAGGTTCACCCTTAATAAGGCCTGGAAGCCATTTGAGGTAGATGGTTATGTTTGGAAGCAATTTATGTGGATAGAAGTGGAAGATAATGGTTAATCCTAGTCTTAAAAAGATTACAATTGTATTGATCAGGGAAACATCCTCAGAGCAGTAGTTCATGGGAAGAAGCTGTTAGAATGGAACTTATTTTTCATCAATGGGATATGAAGAGAATGTGGCTGATTTGCTACTATGTAAGTGACATGGTGGGTCCTTGCCATGAAGGTTTGAATTGGTGAGATCAGGGAATGTAGTTCATTCGAGCACTTTCCATAGTGATAAAGCAGCAAGAGGAAGAGAGGTTGGAGAGTGGAGAATAATTTGTCACCCACAAGGACTTGGAGACACTTTTGGACTATCAAGGCTGGAGAGTGAGGTCTTGACTGCTCCCACCTAAATATGACAACAGTATTCCATACACCTAGTTATTATAACAGACATAATAATCTGATATGTCTTAATTTCTTTTGATGAATCATTGTAACTATTAATTTTTTTTAGTTTTTTGTTTATTTTATATTTGTTGATTTTACCACCATATTCAGGTCGTGTTACATTCACTGGCTATTAGGTCAGCAGCTTGGACTGGAAAATAAGCAATAAGTAAAATTAAATAGCTTTGTTTGTACACTATTTATATTATTCGGACTATTGTCCTCATCTTTATCGCCATATTTGTATGGTCAGGCGGTTGGAATCTTGAACTGAACCCTTTATTTTGCTCACTGGGGTAGACTGTTCTAGTTCCAAGTACCTTGTTTAATGGATGTCAGTTATCAGTTATCTCCTGTTAATTCCCCTCTCCAAGTTCTCCACTGCCTTAACCGGGTATTAAACTCACACTCTTTGGGTCCTGTCACTAGATCTAATTAACGCCTTTATCCACTGTGCCATATGTCCTTGAGGACATCTGTGTATGAATTCCTGAAGAAGGCCGGAGTGTACAATGGCTGAAACGTAATAAATATGGCGACAAAGATGAGGACAATAGCCCAAATAATGTAAATAGTGTACATAATACCTCATCTCAGAAATATAGACAGCTTAGTTTGTCTTTATGTATGCTAACCTTATTAGATGTAATAATGTTAAGTTATATGAATCTCTTAGATCAAGCATTTTCATATTATTAAATTTTGATTAATTGTTGCTTCATCTTTAGGACCACGTTTATTGAATAAATCAAAGGTCCTCAGTCAATTACATTTATCTAACTATTGACATGGCAGTGTTTCTCAATGAGAGCAGTTCTGCTCTTCTTGCACTTGAAGACAATTATGTGATTGCCTAGGTTAACATGTTGAAAGAGATCTGAAGAGGTTAAGCATTAGCCACATATTGCTCTGCCATTATCATCAAAACTTAAGACCTGTCATTTACATATGTGCATTAAAATTAATTTTCTTTAGTATATTTTATTTGAATGGTTACTAATTGTTCAATAACCTGAGATAGATTAAGTCAGCCTCTGTGTTAATCTACTTATAGTGGTGATATACAGTCTTGTGTAAAAGTTTTAATCTACTTTAATTAAATAAAGTTAGAATGAACATATGTATTTAAGCATTTCAATGTGGGTTAATACTTAATGAGGATAGTCTGCTTGACCCTTGCTGTTGAGTAGTCAGGTGTTGTGTACTCATACAAAATTTGATATTAAATGACCCAACAAGTGCTAATGCACCTAATCCTGGGTTAATCATTAGCAAGGCTAGTTTGGTTGACCATTACTACTGAGTAGTGAGTTTGATCCTCACAAGGTGTTCCATACAAAATTCAACATTAAATAACCTGATGTGTGTTGAGTTGCCTCCACATGAGACGATGTTTAGTAAGGCTTGACTGATTGACCCTCTCTTGGTGTTTCATAATGAGAAAAGAGGGCTTAGAAAAGTTGACACTCACAGGACATATTAAAAGCAAGATGGACAGAGGAAAGCAGCACATAGCCTACCTAGTGAGCATGAGTAAATTGATGGTGGAACAAGTTTTAGGAGAGATAGCAAAAAGATAATATTTATTAAAAATTACAAGGGACAGGAAATTGTTGGGAGAAATGATTGTCTATATCCTGAAGAGACACAGGACATAGACATAGAATCAAATTTAAAGATATTGTTGAATGTATTAAAATAACAGAAAATAGAATTGTGTGCATGAAATTTGCACAGAAAATAAAAGTCAGATTGATGTAGAGCTGATTAATATTTCATATGATTTCTGTTATGCAACATTGTTAAATAGAGATTGAAATACAAGAATATACAATTTGAGTCAAATAAAACAATAATTTAAAGATATTGTTGAATGTATTAAAATAACAGAAAAATAGAACTCTGTGCATGAAATTTGCACAGAAAATGAAAGTCAGATTAATGTAAAGCTGATTAATATTTAATATGAATTCTCTGTCATGCCACATTGTCTATTTAGTTAAACAGAGATTGAAATAAAAGAATATGCAATTTACAAGAATATGCAATTTGTGTTCAATAAAACAACTCGGAAAATATATTTGAAAATCAGATGTTTATTTCCTTTGTTGAATGTTCAGACAGCGGGTTTCATTCAATTTCGATTCATTAAATGTTGACAGATCAAGATTTCTTTTCATAAAAGCACTCTTCCTTTTAATCATAAAGGAATTCTCCAGAGGCTGAGCATTTACAAAAGATTTTTCTGTCTTATTCAGAATAAAGCTGTCATTCCTCTAAGGAAATTTTGAATGCAACATACATGAAGTAATGCAGCCCTTATTTGGCAAGCAAAGAAATGCTAGATTTTTTAAAGTTTTTATATTTACACTGAATTTGATTGAATGGGTATCTGACACTTGTATGTATGATTAGACTTACTTAGGGAAAATATCTTTCAATATATCTTTTTAAAAAACATAAATGTAATCATTGTCATATATTTCAATTGCTCTGAATTACATTTCCTAATAGAGAATTTTTACCATTCATGTTTGATAAGACTGTAGATTAAATACAAATTTCTTAATCTTTACAAATACTTATTATAAACATGTAATATTTTAGATTTTTCTCATGAGATTATTATCAAACAAGATGTGTAATATTATATTAATCTTCTTTTATGTAACATCCCCTTTTAGGAAGTAGGCAATTATGGCTGTCTACAACTTCCTGCTTTTATTTCATTAAATAACATTTAAGATTTTATCATTTCTTTGTCCTTATTCCATCAGCTATTTACTTAAACTCCTTAAACTCTTTTGACTCTTTACTCACTTTTTGTCATGCCATTCACTGAAACTCCTCATTAAGTAGCTTACTCACTGCTTCCACATTTCTTTTTATATCACTACATCCTATAAGGGCTAAGTTCACCAGGCATTATTTCCTCATATTGAGTTCCAGACATTTTGGTTTCTGTTAAGTATCAGGTTCCTTGTCATTACTATTTTAAACTTCAAGCTCTTTGTTTTGAGGGACATTTCTCTATCTCTTAACACTTTACTTCAACTTCAGATTTCTGTATCACACTTTCTGTCATTGCATTTATCTAAATATCAGGTCATCCCATAAGTTCTGTCCGAATTTTAACTTTTTGTTAAAATGAAAGAAATTTAAAGAGTATCTTATAATGTCTAATGGAGCCGAACATTATTTTTATGTTTAAATGCATTTAAACTGATCAAATTTTATTTCAGAGAACAATAAAATTAAATTTTGTTTGATTAAAACCCTCCTAACATGAAAGTACCCAAGAATCATTTGAGGCACATAATGCTTTATGAGTTCAAGAAAGGAAACTCAGCAGCTGAAGCGGCTAGAAACATTCAATCAGTTTATGGAGAGGAATATGTGAATGAAAGAACCTTCAGAAGATGGTTTGCAAAATTCAAAGATGGAGATTTCACCCTTGAAGATGAAGATCGAACCGGACGTCCAGTTGAGTTTGATGAAAAGTTTCTTGAAGCAGCCCTTGAAGAAAATCCTGATTTATCAGTTGAGGAATTGGCAGTGGTTCTCAGTTCAAACCATACAACTGTTCATCATCATCTTCAACAACTTGGAAATGTTCCTAAACTTGGAAAATGGATGCTTCATGAATTGTCTGAAAACAACCTCAAATCCCGAGTTGACATCTGCTCTTCTCTCCATTCTCGACAACTTGTTTCACCTTCTTTGGATAAACTTGTGACTAGCGACGAAAAATGGATCTTTTATCGAAATGTTAAGTGTTGTAGACAGTGGCTTGGTAAAGGGGAAGGACCCCAGCCACAGCTGAGAAGGGAATTTCATGGGCAAAAGGTTCTTTCAATCTGGTGGGATCGCCAAGAAATAATCCACTTTGAATTCTTACCACCTAATGCAACAATTAATGCTCAAATATATTGTCAGCAATTAGAGCATTTGAACCAAGCTTTGAGGAACAAAAGACCAGCTCTAATGAATCAAAAAGAGGTGATGTTTCATCAGGACAATGCGCGACCCCACACAGCAAGAATCAAGTCACAAAAGATCAAAGAACTTGGTTGGGAGAAAATTCCTCATCCATCTTATTCTCCCAATCTTGCTCCTTCAGACTACCATTTGTTTCATAGCTTACAGAATCATTTGGAAGAAACAGCTTTTGTAACACAGGAAGAGGTTAAAACTGACATTTGTGAGTTCTTCGAATCAAAGCCAAAAGAATTTTAGAGTAATAGAATTAGTAAGCTTGTTAATAGATGGAAGGAAGTCATAGATAATCAGGGAAAATACATTGGTGATTGAATCTGTAATTAAATGTAACATTTGGTCACTTGTTTTCTTTATTCAAAATTCGGACAAAAATTATGGGATGACCTGATAACACATTTATTTACTTTGTTAAATGCATAGATAAGGTTCTCATTGAATTATATTTGTTACAGTGTTGACAGATGAATATTTCTTCATTGCAAATCCAATTTTTCTTATATGTTAATGCCAAGAAAATTTAAGAAATAGCACATCTGATAAGTATGACAAGTAATGCTTAAATAAGCAAAGTGTCTAATGATTAATGATAGTTATTTTTGTTTTTATTAATATTACATGTATTATTTGTAATCAGTAATTTGCCAATTCCAGTGATCATTAAGTTAATAATGATTTTTTTTTATATTTATGTATAAAGTCATAACAAAACATATATTTATCATATCAACTGCAGTTGAAATCTCAATGCCATTATGAAATCCATGATTCTTTTGATTGCTGTATAGTATGTATATATACATATATGTATACAGTTTTGAATTTGAGTTCTCCTCCTATATTGGTTGCCAATCACAGCTGAGAGCTCAATCCACCCTACTATTTAACCCAGAGCGAGATGAAAAAGAGGTGGACTCATACTATTTTCATTACAAGCTGCTAACCATTACACCACCTGCACATCCTCAACAACAAAGTAAAATCAGGATTAATTGTAAGTTTCTCTCTTAGAGGTCTCAGAATATATCACTTGAAATACTAAGATGAAGAAGAAAATCATATTGAAAATCTTTTAAATTTCTTCAATTCCCACAATATTTCATTCTTGACACAAGAAAAAAGTAATTTAAATCCACATGATAAAAAAGTGAATAATATTTTAGAATTCTACCAACAAACTCTTTATTCATTAAACTTGAAAATGATTTCCCTATGCCATAAACTAAATTATAATGACCAGCTTAAAGGCAATCAAAGATTTGGTCAGCAAAAAACAGAATCACTAACATATCAGAAGCTGTGTCATATACAATGAACTACCAGCTTGAAAACCTGCATTTAGGAAAAAAAGAGAATTCTATTTGAATAATCCATTAAACTTCTTTATAACATATAGGAATGAAATAGGCCATAACTTTGAGTTCAAAAGTGCTACCTCAGTAAAAAAAATTAATACGACCCTTAATGAAAAAAATTTCTAGAAGGAATATTAATAAATAACCAACATAAACCAAGTACTCATCAGATGAACTTCTTCATGTTGTTATAAAATAAAATAAGACATATCTCGGCTGATTTACAGGCAAATACTCAAGAGCGAGAACCGGATGTAAACGGGACAAAGCCCCGTCACAAAATGACCATTATCTTTCTTCACAAATGTTCCCGACACAAGTGTTCTGGTCGAAAAATAAAATAATATTTAAAGTGCTCTATTTTTCGTCCAATAAAAATGCTTCCCTCCAAATTATACTCGCTTCGTTTCTCGAGCCTGTTAAGCCATAAAAAAACACTATAAAAGGGGTCGCACGGAAGTTCAAGGCAGTCAACAGGTGACCAGTGAACAGACCTGACGGTCAGGCCGAGCGATCAGCAGCAGGGGAGCATCAACCACCGTCAACATGTGTGAACTACTATGAGAGATCGACCAGATCCAAAACCGGCTTATGAACTTTACCACAAGGTAGCTGTCCCAAACCCTCACGTTCCTGTTGAAATAAACCACGTAAATCTATTTCTACTGTTGTCGTATTTCTTTCTTGCAACCATACACTTGTCTATAACAATGTCATCAGTCTTTGTAAAAGCTATACTTAATATAAGATCCAAACTTTTGAAGATGATGTAGCTTAATAATACACAATCACTTCTAACTTTCATTATAATTATCATGCAATTAAAATATGCTAATATATCTAATTTTCAATACACATTTAAATTATACTAACATTCTAAAAAATAATCATGCAGAAACAAAATGAGGTAAACTTAGGATACCGACAAAGATTAATACATACATAATAATACCATAAAATGACATCTACTTAAGCTATAAAAACAAAATAACATAGAAATTTAAAATTGAAACAACACCATCTTATTCAATTTCTAAAGAAAATGTTTTCTGAAGTGAAATTAAACACCAAAACATGTCAAACATGATTTCCTACTTACTTTCCTTTGTACAGAAAATATGAATACCTATAAAAATGCACACACACACACATGCATATATATATATATATATATATATATATATATATATATATATATATATATATATATATATATAAAATAATATACTTTTAATGGGAGGCTGAAAACAGCTGTGTCTTAAAAGGTATAAACATTAAAAAGTGCTCAATACAAAATCCAAAATAGAAAATGCTACAACAAAAACATTTGCGAAAACACTAAAAAGCAGTCTACCTTGCTACCTGGGTTTGACTGCAAGGTTTCCTCAGGCATGTAGAAGGATGAACAATTTAGTATATTCCATCAACTTATATGATCAAAGGAAAAGAGAATGAAAGGTGTAAGGGGGAGAAGAAAAGAAAAGTGGGGATGAGGAAAAGAAGAAGGGGGGGAGGGAAAAAATGTATTCATTGCACTCATCCGGGTTCATACATACCCAAAAGTTATTTACTTAAATGCCTGCACTTTGTCAAAATTTTAGTTCTCTCATTCAATAGCACATTTCTATTAGGATATGTAACAATAGCCAACTTCTCCTCTTGACACAGTTGGCAGCAGTTAACATGGATTCTGCCCAGCTTCACCTTATACTCCACTTTACACATGGATTTGGAGTCACTTCTGTGGCTTTCTAGTCTAAAGGAGGTAGCATGGTTATAAAACCTCTTTCAATGTATATCCTCTTGAAACCGTTACTGTCACTGACTTATGCAAAATAAATGATTCCCTCCACATAACACTCACTGCTTAATGGACAATTATTTTTTATCCTTTCATTCTCTTTTCCTGTGGTCATATAAGTTGATAGAATATACTAAATTTTTATCCTTCTACTTGCCTGTGAAGACTTTGTGGTCAAAACCCAGCTAGCAAGGTAGACTGCTTTTTAGTGTTTTCATAAGTATATAAATTTTAATATTTTTATCTAGAAATTTTTTTAAAATATTTTACATCATGACACAGAAATTTCTATGTTTTGGAACCTTAAATTTGTTCCATTATCAAGCAAGGTTGGGTAACTTAAGTTAATTTTTTCCAATAAAATTGAAATTCACTAAGCATTATTGGTGAAATTTTCAGGATATATTTATCATAAATAGACCATGTGAATTTCCAAATTTTTGTATTATAAATATTACTTCTAGCTTCTTTCCTGTAACAGCTTTGTAAATTGTGAAAAAGTTGAACAGAAATAAAAAAAGAATTTGAAAACATTGAAAACATTGGCAAAAAAATGCTTTAAGAAAGACACCAAAATTTTTTTTCACCTCAAGCAAGGTGGGAATGCCAATAGAATTCTGGAGGTTACAGGGAGTGAAAGTGAGAGAATAGTCTAAAGAGTATCGGGTGGATTGAGAAAAGGACAAAAGATAAATGAAATTCAAGAAGATAGAAGATGGCAATTTAGGTTGCATTTAAATTTTTGAAGATTGTAGTTATCAAGGAAACAACTAAAATGGAAGGGATTTCCACAAAAGCTGAAGAGTGAGAAAAATTGTTTGAGTAGAAGTGACAGTTGCATTTAACTATTTAAACAGTAAATGGGTGAGACCTAAATGCCAATCTAGTATCACACTTAAATTCATGTAGTTGGAGCACCAGGGAAAAAAGTTCTTCAGTGCAGTTGCCATGAAAATATTTGTAGAAAAGATAGAGGGAAGCCACATCATGTCGGTGATAAAGTAAATGAAGTCAAGATGCCTGGTCAGGATTGATTACATAAAGATTCTTCTTGTCAAGAATCTTGAGATGAATAGCAGGAGCACCAGACCAGATATGGTAGCAGTATTCAATGCTTGGACAAATGGTAGATTTCTAAATGTACAAGATGGTCTCTGATGAGAAAAATTTTCTAGCATCATATTGTGACCCAACTTTTCTTGCAATAGATGCAACTATTGATTCAATGTAGTCACTCCACTTCAAATCAGTTGATGTGAGAAAAATTGAGTCATATGAAGTGATGAAGCAGGAAATGAAATTCAAAGAGGCTGATGTCATAAATCTAAACAGAAGGGACAGATGCAGAATATTAAGAAGATTGATTAATGACATAGAAACCATCAACATATCTCCAATTAAGTCTACACCATAACAAGAAATGTCCAAGTTTAACAAAGAAGTATATTAAAACTGATTTCTCAAATAATTCTAAATGCAATGTAGAGAAACATTGGATAGACTTGATACCTAGTCTTGAGGTTGGGTCTTTATAGAAATACTCAACTAACATGACAGAAGAATGATATTTTGGAGTAATACTTTGGTAATAAAATTATAGGTTCTGTCAAAGTTGAGGGTGTCAAGATAAATAGAAGGAATATTTTAAGTTCTTGAACATAATGTTTCTTAAGTGGCACAGGTCATAAATCAGAAGCATTAACCTAAAGAGTATATTCATGCAAAATGATGCTCCTGTGCAGTAGTTTTCTGACTCATATCCATAGTTTGCAAACACAAAGAGAAATTGTATATCTTCTTCATTACAGTGGCATTTCACAAGGCTGTCTGGTTTTCATTTAACTACTAGCTATAATATGCAAGTAAAGGAGATGCATGTTGTGGTTTAAGTGAAGGGATGGTAAGAGTCTGTAAACATTGTTTGTCTTGATTTCATATCTGGCTTCAGGTTTGCAGAATCATACACTGACATCCAGTCAAAGCAAAGGCATGTAATAAGAAAAAAAGAGCCTCATTTTGGAATTCTGGAATTCAGCTCAGTTGATTAAGGTCTTTCTGTTTCTTGTTTTTGTTATTCTTTGCATGATAAGCAAAGGGTTTATTTTAATTTATTTAATTTGTAATTACAGCAATAGTTCCCTGCCTAGAACCAGAGCTTCTAAGTGAAATAATGTAATTCTTTCATTTGAAAAGATAATACTTCTTTCGATTTTGCAAACTATTGCCCACCTTGCCAAAAAACTTTCAAATACATAAAATTCATGGAATAGTCTCTAACCTTCTAGATATTAATCGAATGGAAAACTCATGGCTTATTAAAAGTGTTTTACAGGGGAATAGAAAATTATATCCAAAATATCTTGGAAGCAGCAAAAACTGGTGGGGATGTTGGTAAATTAATAGCAAAGTTAATAAAATCAGTTGTTTAAGACTGATTAAGTTTATAGAATGTCAAGGAGCCTATATTACCATGTAAAATAAGAAGAAGGAAATTACTGGAAAGTAATTGAAACTCACCTGAAGCGAGCTGAATGTGTAATGCTCCTCATGCCAATGACACTTCCACCGAGCTTCTCTACGACATATGACTTCACTGAATTTTGATGTGTTCCTCTCGAATTTATATTTAAACTGGGGTCATCAGGAGAGAATGTAAAATAATAAAATATTGTGCTTGATATATATGTATAGCTTACAGCTTTATTTATAAATAAAAATTTATGTTACACTTAGTTTTTATAATAAAATCTGACTTCCTCCAAACAAGCTAGTAGGCTTTCTTTACCTTTTCTATCAATTGATTTTGCTTAACACTGTGAGGTGACTTGTCAATTAGCAGTATAAAAGGAAAGGACCCACTTCTTTTTTTACTGATGGAATGAATATGCATACACCTGGGTTCCCCCTCACAGTAATACGATTGGCTGGTGTCAGCCATAAATACAGACTGATGTGGAGGTACAGAAACGACGCCTATTGCCTACCCCTATGACGAGAACCAGTCCATTACTGTTACCTGCTAGATTGTCCTACTTGGTTACAGTAGCGAACAACCACTTTGCTATTCAAACAAATATATCCCTTTCCAGGACATATCATTTACTTTCTCACACATAGGATGCAGCAGGTATAAGATGTCTAGTTTTCAGGAGACATTTACTGGGAAGTCAATTTCTTAATTTCACCAAACAATGAGGCACACAAACACACACATACACATGCTACTGGAAAGTATAAATATTTTTCTTTCCTTTTTTGAAATATCTGTATATATATATAAATATAATTTTCTCTTTCTCTTCTTTTGTGAGCTATCTTATTCTTTATGTATGAAAATCCCCAAGATCTTGAATTAATTTATTTTCAAATTTTCAACCACAACTATAATCCTTAAAAATATCCACCTTAAAGTTATCATCTATATTTTTAATACGGAAAGATATTATAAACTGAAACTCATATTATTCACAAAAATATATCCTGCAAATCTTAATGATTTTATTTGGTTCCTACCAATTTTATGATGAAAATATTTATTTCTATAAATGCAGCCCCTTTAAAGTTGATGATGGTGTCAGTGTCTCAGTATTGTTCTAAGTTCTTGGAGGAGGGAAAAATAACAAATACTTAACACACATACATAGTCAAAACCAAACAATTTAACAAAAATATTCTCTTAAGTAAGGTACTTTGATGAAGATCAAATTTATTTCAGCTGGGTGTAGTTTTAGGGCCACGGTACATATCCTCATAGTGTTCACATCCTACTTCCTTTTCTTATGTTTCTTTCTCACACATCATTTACTACCCCTCTATCTTGAGTGGCTGTTGGGCCTTATATTAGGTGAACTTTATTTTTAAAAAAAAAGGCAAAATTCACTCCATTTTTTACTCAATGTTAAATCTTTAATTTCTGTTTTTTATCTCAACTAGGCATGTTATAACAACATCAGTAATGTTGATTATGATGATTTAAAGCACTTCCTGTCCCACTAGGGAATGCGGGAAGCAACATAGATCCAGCGACAGTTTGAATAAAACAGATGTTAATTTTGCCACATCTTGTGTTGTTTTGACTTTTCAGCAACTGATCTCATAATCCCAGTAGAACAAAGCACATAATGTTGTTTTTTTTATTTATTCAAAGTTGGTGTTGACCAAATTTAATATTCAAAGTTGGTGTTGACCAAATTTAATATTCAAAGTTCATGTTGACCAAATTTAATATTCAAAGTTCATGTTGACCAAATTTAATATTCAAAGTTGGTGTTAACCAAATTTAATATTCAAAATTGTTGTTGACCAAATTTAATATTCAAAGTTGTTGTTGACCAAATTTAATATTCAAAGTTCGTGTTGACCAAATTTAATATTCAAAGTTCGTGTTGACCAAATTTAATATTCAAAGTTGGTGCTGACCAAATTTAACATTCACAGTTGGTGTTAACCAAATTTAATATTCAAAGTTGGTGCTGACCAAATTTAATATTCAGTTCAGAAGAGAACCTCTCTTCTGAACTGAATATTTAATCTGCTGAATACAGAAAGTTTTCTCCTGATTCACAATCCTCCCCAGTCTTTTGAACAGGAGTAGAGGTTTATCCTTTGTTTCCTGTTTAGAAATGGGTTTGTGGTTCCTTCTAAAGTCTTTTCCTTCTTTCTCATTCTCAGTAACCCTTTGCACCTCCATGGCATTATCACTTTGCTTGGGGTGAATTGATTAAAAAAAAGAAGTTAACCAGGGAAAATAATTCTATCTTGCTACAATAATTGATAAATTTTCACCAACAAACAAGTCCAAATATGATATCATTATATTAAGTACTGTGGGTTCAGTCAAATATTTACTAACAAACAAAACCAAATACAATATCATTTTATCAAGTATTGTAGATTCAGTCAGATCAACTAATAACGTTATATATGGTTAACTAAAAAAAACATTCATCTAATTTAAAATATAACTATGGCAATTTTTAAAAATTTTTCTAGCTTGCATTTATAGTAGTAGTTGTCTCCTATGATAAAACTTTTCTTTGACAAACCAACTTCAAGCCACAGTTACACAGTTACATTTTAAACTGATGTTTATTCAACAACATCAAGAAAAATATTGGGAAATCATAGAAAATACATTCAGATGTATTGCCTCAGAGCAAATATTAAATCACAGTTTTACATGATGTTCACTTATCCTATCCAAAGCACAGATTCATTAGTGAAATCTGCAGTCTTATCTCATACAAGACAGAGTGGCAACTTTTAGATGATTGCACAAAAGTGGGTACTTAAGCCTATTATAAGGTTCCTTTTAAAAGCAAAATGCAGACGAGTGCAAACTTTTTTTTGCATTTTAAATATTTTGGACAGTTTAATTGGATATCTGGGCTTTTTTTAATAAATTGAGTTATCTTGTAGTTGGCTGTTTTCATTATGACGCCAGCAACAAGTTATCTCATGTTGACTGTGTTTTATCTTGCGGTTGGAATTTTTTGATACATTTTCATCTGTAGGCACCAACAAAAATTTGATTCACTTTGAGTATGAAAAGACTTCAGTTGAAACTATAATGCAACTCATAATTTTTTTTGTTGTCCATGATAATTTGAAGTCAGATTTTATGGTTGACCTCTGCAAGTCAGTGTGTTAAATTTTACTTTCCTGACTATATGAAGTTAATTATAATGTTGAAAATTTTTGTAAAACTATTTTTGTTACTATACTGTAAAAGGAAGGAACTTTATTATATTTTAATTATATTTGAATTTCTAAAACATACAAGCTTTGGTCTTGCTGATATAGTGCAACTCTCAGTAACACTACTTGACGATATGGGGCTTCTTTTTTTCAGAAATTTAATGATTTCTTCCCAAAGTTTCAGACTGCATGCTTTTTACATAAAACTGTTTAATTAGTTTTCATTTTATGTACAAACTGATGAAGCATAATTTCCAAAACCTCCAGATATTTAAAAGTTTGACATATGCTTATGAACCTACATGAACTATTTATCATCTTCTGCTCACTATGTGTTCGACACCAAAATATGGACAATCTCATTAACAAAGTCTTATTCCTAATATACCAACTTTCAGAGTTCAGGTAACTTGCAACATACACAGAAACAGACTATTACCATTAAATAAAATCTATAAACTAATTCTTATTGTACTAAATTCCTGTCCTCTTGTGTTTTCAATATATACTGTTGGGTTGCACTCTAATGGATATCAACTCAGAATGAAGAATTGGAGAGCCGATTTTAAATTTCAGTCAAGTTTTCTATATTCATTTATGTACAAATACTCTTGAGAAACATGAATCCATCTCTTCTCCCTAAGCTATATGTTGTAGCATACCTACAGACGGTAATGGGTATATCCCTATTCACATATTTACAGTAGTAAATACTGTATGTTGGTATGCAGTTGGAGTTTCATTGTGGAGTTCACTTGATTCACTTTTAGCAGTTGAGTACTTCTCCACACCGCTGGTGAATCTTATATGTGTTGTTCTTGTCCTAAGTATTAACATTCATTACCAACCTTTGTGTCATTATTCAGTAAACTTCCCTGGGTTACAACACCGTGGATAGAATAGCAGGACATACTGGGTCCTGTAGCTTTGTTTGGCAACCGGTCGACAGCAGAAAGAAATGCCAACCTACTTCAAGAAAATCTTGTGCATATTTAGTCATGAATCAAAAAAGACATGATCACCAACATGTGTATCAACTATGGCACTTAAGTGACTGACTGTTGTAGTAGTCATTGCATATGTTGAAAGCACCATTTGATAACACAACTTCAAACAACGATTATATTTTAAACATATTAACAACTAGAAAATATCTTGGGAAGTTGCCAGAAAATGCATTCAAAAGTATTGCCTTGAAGTTAAAGTAATTGCCTTATCCGGAACTTGAACTCAGCATGCCAAGCCCACTTTCAACATGAACAACAATTACACTAGACACATATTCTTATTAATTCATTAAAAAAGTTTGTTTATTGCTACAATAAAAGTCTTGTAAATAATTAGATTTACCTATAATTGAATTCTTATTGTTATTAAATTTATTTCCTCTCACTTTCAAAAGTACTTTTGGTTCATGTGTTCTCATTCTGTAATGTTGTAATAGTAGACATTGTTTCATATGTCAAAAGTCCCACTTGATATGATAATTTCAAACCACAGTTATATTTTAAACATGTTTGTTTGACAACAACAAGAAAATAACTGAGAATGTTCATAGAAGTATCAAAGGTATTGCCTCAAAACAAATATTATCATAGATTTACATGATATTAAGTTGGTAGCCAAGATGTGTTTTCATTGCTGATTTATTGCTATACAAGACATCTTTAGCTATTTGTATAAAAGTGGGTGACTATTATAAATGTACTTTTGTAAGTGATATATGTACATCTGTGTGTAGTATGTAACTCAGTCCAGATGATACCAGAATAGACTTTGCACTTAATGACCATAAAAGAAACAAGGTCCATTAACAGGTTGACTGGATAGGTATCCTCCTAGTCTCCAAGTGCAGATCCGGATATCATAGATGTAACTAGCCTTGACAGAAAAATACAAGGTTGTCAAAGCTGTACCAAGGTTATGCAGGCAATGAAAAAATTAAGTATGGTAGCAAGATATATAGGGTGTCCCAAAATAATGTATACACTCTCTGAATAATTATAACTTATTCAATTTATGTATTTTGACTTGGAAATAAGATTAATACAAGGGAAAGAATACACATTTAAAGAATCTGAGAGTAAAATATACAAAAAACATAGAAAATTAACTTTAATAAGATAAAAGCTACTTGGGGCAATGGCAGAATTTTCATATAATGATGAGTTCACATCAAGTGCTCAAACTGGTTGCCGTTCTGTTCAATACACTTTTCATATCTTGAAGAAATAGACCTACTAACATCCAGTATCATTTCCTCTGGTATTTGAGCACATTCTTCTTCAGTCGCTACTCCCATTTCAGCAATTGTTTCAGGTTTACTTCTGCAAACTTTGTCTTTTAGAACCCCCCACACACACACACACACAAAAAGAAATCCAAGGGTGTCAAATCTGGTGATCTAGGTGGGTATTCAACTGTCCCTCTTCTTCCAATCCATCTGTTTTGCATATTTTCATCCATATAAGTTCTCACATCACGGTAATGTATTATTAACTATTAATATTTAAAGAGTGTTTACATTATTTTGAGACACCCTGCATAAACAGCTACCCCAAAGAAAAGACTGTGAATTGCAAGAATTTAGGATCCACCCCCACTCACTGGCTGACCGTAATTGAAGTCTGGAGCTGAATTAAATCATTACGCTACATATGAGGGATTAAATCTAATTTTTTAATTCATAATGTATGAGTTGCTTCACTGGCTACCATTTATCCATGTTTTGAATATTGCTGCCACATATACTGATACTGCTATGTATTCAGAAATTCTTGATAAAATACAAAGAAGAATCAACAATATTATTGGTCCTGTCCTGGCATCTTAGCTTCAGTCACTTTCCCACCACTGTAACATAGCTTCTCTGTGCCTTTTCCATAAATACTTTCATGGTAATTGTTCAGATGAACTCTCTGCTATTGTACCTAGACTTTAGGAATTTAAGTGCTGTACTGGATTGGCTGCAAGTTTTCATCAATTTACAGTTGAAATGGCTAGATGTAACCATAAATTCTATACTAATTTCTTTTAAATTTTATTTTTAACTGTATATATATTTAAGGTACAGATTTTTGCTACTGGGAGGGATAGTTAGTAGAAAATATTGCTTAGAGCTATGAAGGACAGGATGTTGTGGTGTACCATGACCACTAATGTCCTGAATGCACATGGTGCAAAAGATGAAGATGGAATTGGTTCCTATTAATTTTCTTATCTTTGTTAATTTCTTTGAAACATTTAACTCATGTACCCTCCGCATTTTCTTGAGTGTCATTCATGGAACAATTTTTGTATTCGTAAAGTTCACACACACACACACACACACACACACACACATATATATATATATATATATATATATATATATATATATATATATATATATAACCAAACATGTTATTTTTTAAACTTCTTTGAATCAATCAAGGATTATTGAAATTGTTATTTTTAAAACGTAGCCCAGTGTTTCTTGTTTCTTACATTTGTAATGACTGGTAGATTAGCAGGGATAAATATTTGCAATCTGGCTTCCTTCACTGTCCCACTACCATAATGTAGCTCCCCTGTGCCTTTTCTGTAAATATTTTTGTGGTAATTGTTCTAATGAGCTTTCCTCTTTGCTACCTAGATTTCACAAATTTAAGCAAAGTACTAGACTTAGCATCTATGACTTAGCATTTTACTATTGAAATCATGAGATGTAACCATAAGTTATTTTCTAACAGTTTCTCCTCTCGCATTTCTCACTTATAGAAGTCTCTTCCGACTTCTTGCTTTCTAGTAAACTTTGATCTTCAAAAATTTAAATGCAATATCAATTATCATCTACTGTCTTCTTGAATCCTGTTCTTTTACTGTCTTCTCTCCTTCATAATGATTTTTCTCAGATTCTTTCACTCTAAGTAACCTCTTGCAACTTAGTGGCTTTATTACCTTGCTTGAGGTGAAATGCTTAAAAAATACTCTAATCAATGATATATTTGTATATCAGAGAATTGTTTGATAATTGATCTTGTAATACAAATTTGGTCACATTTTTCTTGTGTCTTTTAATTCTGTCCAAGTAATGTTCCAATTTCTAACTTAACTGTCATACTCTACATCTTGCATCATTCCTGTTAAGCTCACTCTTAGTAATTGGACACAGTGGAAGATTTGGATATCTTCTTTTCAGGGAAAAATCTGTCTTGATGGCTGATAAATTGACAAACTACATCAGTATATCTAACTCTTCACTTCCGCTAAACCTTTCACATGTCTCTGATATCTCAATATCATTTAGCTAAGAATCTTTTAATCCTTGTCCCTACTGACACAAAGTCTTCTGTTGCCTTCAGTGATTTCAATACATCTTCTATTAAGTCACAATTACCTACAATTCCCAAGTGCCTGATCTCAGCTGTACAGACTCTAATTTTTTGCTCTTCTTTACTCAATCCTCATTACACAAAGATTTTTTTCTTGCCAGTCCATATCAGGCTACCATCTCAGGAGACCCTGAATTCTATAACTGTTAAAGTTTCCTCCATTTTGTATCCTTAATTCCTTTTTCGGATTTTGGTTTATTGTTACATTGGAACCAGCCATTTTCATGATCTGATTGCCATCATTTACAACTTCTCTTTGTCTGCAAATACTGACAGTATCTTTCACTGTTCTGTACTGTTCGTTGTGATTTAATAAAATAAAGTTAATCTTTATTTGATTTAGTTTCTTTCAGTCACTCTCTAGGATGTGCAGTGTGATATAAATGGATAACAGCTCAGAATGAGAACCGAGTTTCAATTCCAGTTGGGTTCCTTACTTTTACTTAGGTATGAATAGACTTGGGAAAGATATGAATACATCTCTTCACTGGGTTTGCAACCACACTACTTGTCAATCTCTGTGTGTTCATGTGGAAAGGAACCCAGGCAAGGCTATGCTGAAGGGCAGAGTCTTGTCTGAGGAGGTTGACAAACCTGACCTCATTATTATGGGGTCTACAGGGAACTTTTGCCCAAGCCTACGGGGTTGGAATGCCCCATGTAAAAAAAACGACCTTATGCCACATCCCTCTTTGTGGGGAGGACTTGGGTTAATACCAAATACATGTCTTCTCCCATCAGCTATGGGTTGAATAGCAGGAGAAACTGAGTCCTATAACCTTAGTTGGTAACCAGTTTACTGCAGAAAGAAATGGTAACCTACTATGGAAGCATCTTCTGTCTGATCAGTCATGAATCAAAAAAGACTTTATTAGCAGCCATGTATCAAGAGAGACATTATTATCAACAATGAATCAAAGGAGACATTATCACCAGCCTTGAATGAGGAGAGACGTTATCATCAGTAATGAATCAAGGGAGACGCTATCATCAGTCATGAATCAAGGGAGACACTATCATCAGTCATGAATCAAGGGAGATGCTATCATCAGTTTTGAATCAAGAGAGACATTATCAACCAAGTGTGTATCAGAAATGGCACTTAACTCAAAGTTGCTCTCTGAAAATATGTGTTATGTCAGGACTTTCTTGAGATACAATTAAGTCTCATTTTTTTTATTCCACAAAAGTAAGTACCACTGTATATCATATCATTGACATAGATGTTCACAAATGATCTGAGTATATTATTAAGCTGATCATTTATGTAAAGCAAGAAGTGATTTCATAGCTGAAGAGCTGGAGCAGCAAACCTTTGTGCCACTCCTTGTCAAATGTCTTTGAAATATCTAATGATATAGTCTTTGAGGTGTATTTGTCATTCAGACCTTGTGAACTGATGCTATAGAATCAAAGAACTGTACCAAATACTAGGAACCACAAGAATCACTTGAGGACTATCAATATCAGCAACAGCTAAAATGGATAGCACAAATAACTTGAAGAGAAAATGACAAAATCAATATCACTTGAGGACTTTCAATAACAGCAATTAAAATGGGCAGCATGTTTAACTTGAATAAAAATTGAAACAGATATAGAAGCGACAGGACTTGGGAAACCTATTTGCCTGAAATAAATTTTTTAAGAAGGATTTTATAAATTTTAACTGCAAGTTGTAATGACTTCTCGGTCAATGAATGTTGAATATTTCCTTATAAGAAAATGTCTAATATTACCATTAGCATATCCAGCTTTCTGAATTTGCTTATTGTTTTTCTTCCTCCTCACCATTATCTTTTCAACTTGTATGCACCAACAAGAAAACAATAGTCCAAATAATATAATGGAATAATCCTGTACTTGGTGAACACCAAATTCTCATTTCATATTACCAGACCAGAAAAATAGTAATAGTCATTATTCTTTGTGATCTTCAATATCTTTGATGATATTGTGTTATGGACATTATAAAAGTATTTTAAGACATTCAGAATATCTCTCTGTATATTGCAAGATTTATCATTTTCATTTATTTTGTTCTGAATGTTAAATAATAATTTTTGAACCACCCAAGAAACTCAGAATATTGACTACTCGTGAAATCAAATCTGTCTAAACATATCTGGTTTATATATATATATATATATATATATATATATATATATATATATAGTGAACATTGAAGTCAACACTCAAAAAAGACTTTATTAGCAGCCATGTATCAAGAGAGACATTATCATCAACCATGAATCAAGGGAGACATTATCACCAGCCATGAATGAGGAGAGACATTATCATCAGTAATGAATCAAGGGAGATGCTGTTTCATGCTAGATGCAATCGTCAGGCTTCAAGTGTTGGATCTTTCTTCGAATATTTATATATATGGGTCAGTGGTGCATTGTGGGTAATCCATTCTGGTTTTTATTTTGGCGGGAGTGGCTTGTTTATGTATTTATTTAAACAAAAAAGGAATGTGACCAGACTGAAATAAACAGCCAAGTTGGAAAAAGTGAAAAAAATAAAGTAAAATGGGTGTCTGGGACAACAGTAGGTATGTTGGAAAAAAACATCAAAATTTAAGTCGCTGGGCAACCCCCATCTATTTTGGATGCAAGAGTATATGCAAAACTAGTCACTTCATGGATTATCATAATTCTAATTCCTACCTCTGTTAACTTACACTCTCAAATCAGTTGATTTTGTGTCCAATGAAAACATTGCTTTTACTGACAGAAATCATCATTATAAAAGCAACATAGTACAGAGATTTTACTCCTGACATCATGAAATTAAGCATATATTCTTATCTCCTCTTCATATTTTTTTATTTAACTTGTGAATAAATTAATGTAAATTGCTAATTTTCATTTGCTACTATCACACTCATATTTCAAAACTTTTTCTCAATGCAGAATTTAACCAGTCGCAATTATAAACTAACTTTTCATTATTCTATCTTTGTGTTTGACCTGATATTGTTAATTATGTGATAATTAAAATTTGCTTTTATTTGGGAAAATTTATGTTGTATTTGTTTATACTTTGTGATTTTATATTTGAAGTTCCATGTTATCTTGCCATCTCATATGCATACATTTAACTTGTTGAGAATATGTGAGAGAATATCTTTTATAAAAACAAAATGGCTGCATTTAAATTGTCTTTGACACTTTCCTTATATTCTGTGGATTATATGTAACAGAAATAATGTAATTTTCATCTCTTGTACAAAATAATATAGAATTTCTTTTTCAAAGTATTAGAGAAAAATAAAATACTTTTAGGCATTTCTGGACTTATGGCCAGATCAAGTTAAAACACCACTTCTCATATGACTACTGAGTTTAAGCAAAGTTGAGTACCTATGGGTGAATACTTGGGAATAATACTTGGGATGGGCAAGTGGTTTAATGAATAATGGCTCTGAATTGGAAATCAAAACATGACAGTCATATTCATTCTATTCACTTATGTACAAATATCATTGGTAAAGGTATTGATCCACCTCTTTTTCTCCCAGCTATGGGTTAATCAGTAGGAATTGTATTAGTGACAACATCCAAAAAGAACACTGACATTATAATTGTAAATGAGCAAAAATTACTTTGGCATGAAAAATAGGATGAAAATGATCAACATTAAAATACCATCACTAAATATAAAATCTCCTGACCAATCAGTGTAAAAGAATAAAAATAAAGAAAACAAATGTCAAAATAATTATTTTTGGAGCCTTTAAAATTCTATAAATAATGAATTTTGTTAGCCAGGTTTCATCTGAATATCAACATGATTATGACAGTCCCAAAAATACATCATCTTTTATGATACACACAGCAGAACATTTTATACTTGAACTTTTTCTCCTTAATGGTAATATTAGCCATTTCCCTACAAGGAAACATTTAGCATTCATTGACCAAACAGCCAGTACTGCTTTCAGTTGAAATTTACAAAAATCTTTCTCTTAAAACAATTTTTCATGAAAATAGGCTTTTTATGTCCAGTAGCTATTATTGCTCTTTCAAGTACTTATGCAAGTTTCCTTCTTAACCTTTTATTTGAAGTAGTGCTGAATTTTGATTATATCATTATCCTCTTATGGCAAAAAGATCAAGACTTTTGTGCCTTTTTCAAGTCCTCGATTGATGTGGTTTCTATTATTTGGTACTGTTCTTTGTTTGTGAATGTTCAATGTTCAAAGAAAAGCCTTTTTTAATCATTGAGCTTAGAAAGTGATTGTATACAGAAGATAGTTTAGATATTTCTGAATGGGATTGGTGCCATGCATGACATCCATATGAAATTCTCAAGCTGACGGAGCTATTTAAGAAGATGACTCATAATTTCAAATGGATGATTTGGTTTTTGATGAGCTTTCTGAATTTTTTTTATTTCCCATCCCTACAAAAAAGTACACAATCATAAACCGGGATGTATTTTTGGCTTACACAATTTAGCAACAAAATCCTATTCATGTATGCATATATATATATATATATATATATATATATATATATATATATATATATATATATGGACTCTCCCATCAGTTTCACATATGAGGATCTGACAGCTTATTGATATGAAATTTTGTGCGATGATCTTAAGTGGCATTTAAGACCCACTAGTGATTTACAAAGGAGGCCACATATGGAGCAAGTGTGAGGATTGTGAGATGAGATCACTGTTAGATTGGCTGACCTTTTAGTTATTGCTCTCACTTCTTGAAGATGATTCAGACAAGCAGATTGAAAATTGCTAAGTCCACTAAAACACGTTGATCTCCATTCTACCCGCTCCAAGGCTAAGCACTCAAGGGTGTTATGTGGTATATTGACTGCTGACAAGTTGCTTTTTCATATATATATATATATAATATTATATATATATATATATATATATATATATATATATATATATATATATATATATATATATATATGCAATCTTTTGACAAATGTATAAGTTTGTATATAAATTTCGTTTGTTTTACTGTCATTAAAACCTTCTTATTCTTTTGCCTTCCTTTTCAAGATGTTTACATGCAAATGTTTATCAATTATTACTTACTACATTTTTTTATTAATTGTGGTTAATAAAAGAGTAAAATAGAAGTAAAAATGCCAGACGCTTTCTCCCACATGCATACTGTTCTTTCCAAGATCAATTAGGAATAAAGGTTCTGAGCAAGTGAAGCCTGTGTGTTTCGGCAAAAGATCATTCTTCTGTGAACACTGTGGACTGGCACTACTGATTCACAAACAAAGAATTGTTCCAAATGATAGAAACCAAATCCCTTGTGTACTTTCAACAGCAAAAAAAAGCTAAAATGGATATCACATAAAATGGATATCACATAAAATGGATATCACATAAAACTGAAAAAGAAATTAATCACATACTACTTCAAATAAAAGGTTAAGGATAAAACTCCCATTGATACTTGAAAAAGTGATAACAGATACTGGACTTGTAAATCCTTTTTTCTGAAAGAAATAGTTTTATGAGTAATATTTTATAAATTTCAACAAACTGTGGTACTGGCTGCTTAGTCAATAAATGCGGAATGTTTCCTTATAAGGAAACGTCTAATCGTACTATTACCATTGTTTCTACTTCATTCTATTGATGTTTTATCGATCCGAAAGATACAAACAAATCCATATCAGAATAATTATCTCTGTTTCACTCTTCTCTGCAATTGTATATAAATCAAACATATGTGAATTATTTTAAGAACCAAATTGCTAGATGAAATGAACTCTGATATCACAATTTTCTGTGTTTTGCAAGTGAAATGTATTGATTATCTGATGAATCATTCAGAATATTATCTTCACTTTTCTGGTTTAAGTCATTCTGTTTTGATTGATGAACTTTCTAGCCTCCACCATCTGTTAACACATTGAATATTATATTGGATATTCAAAACCTTACATAATGCTATATATGTTTTTGTTACAGTTACACATGAAAATTTTCTGTATAAAAACACTTGTGCTTTATTTTGCTAAATAAAAGGAAATTTATTGAACTGAATGTGAAGAATTAGATATTTTATTTTAATCATTCTCTTTTGGGACATTTGCAGCATGATGATTTTAGACAGTTTAATGGTATAAGGAAAGATTCAGCATTTATTGACCACAGAACTAGTGTTACCATCAATTGAAATTTATAAAATCTTTCTCTTTAAACAGTTTGTCTGGAAAATAAAATCACTATCTATTCATTTTCTTTCTAGTGTTTATGGAGGCTTACTTCAGTTGGCTGGATAAGTATTGCAATGATAAAAATAGTCTTTTGAAATATTACTCCTTATTCAAATCAAATGCCATAAAATAAGCTCTTTGTTCTATGCTACAAGGTAGAAATTGACCTGAGTGTATTGCTGCAATGAGCATAACGGCCACTGTGCAGTAAGCCACAAGATACCAGTGTGCATCAGGTGGAATTAAATGTATTAGTCTCCAGTTTTTATTCTGTTATTTTTACCTATCAAAATAAGAAGCAAGGGATATTTTCACTTGGCTCACTGAAGAAATTACAATTCTAATAATTTTATTGCAACTTGTAATATACACTGAAGATGGAAAAGCCCCCTGGACAAAACATATTTCTTCATTGCTACAGCTGCTGCTAGAAAAGTTGTTTCCTTGTGTTGTGCTAGACAATTTTTCTCACCATAATCTATCTTACATATTTATAAGTTTACCATTCGTCCTTACTTTTAATATTGCTGCCATATCTGGTTTGATTCTCCTGCTGTATATTAAGAGATTCTTGATAAATTCCAAAGAAGAATCTGCAATGTTCTTGGTGCTGACCTGAAATCTCAGCTTCAGTCACTTTCCCACTCCCATAATGTAGCTTCCTTGTGCCTTTTCTATAAATACTTTCATGGAAATTGTTCTGAAGAACTTTGCATTATAGTACCTAGACTTTATGAATTTAAGTACTGCACAGGCATCCCTTGATTAGTGCAGTAAAATTTTTATATACCAAAAATCGATTAGTGCATACATAATATTTGATTAGTGCAGTAAAACATTTTTCAATTTAACCATAATAGTTGAAAATTGTTTTCTTTATAATTACCGATGTACACATTAGCTGCACCAATCAAGGGATTCATGTACTAGATTAGCGGCAAGTTCTCATCATTTTACAGATGAAATGGTGAGATGTAACTGTAAGTTCTATGCTAACAGTTTCTTCTCTCACACTTCTCACTTGCAGAACTTCCTTTCAGCTTCTTGCTTCCTAGTCAACTTTGATTTTCAAAAATTTAAATGTAATTCTTTTCTTAATTCTTGCTGTTTTATTGTTCTCTACTTTTTTTCTAATATCCTCTAACATTCAGTAACCCCTCATATTTTAGTGGCATTATTGCCTTGATTGGAATGAAATGATTTAAAAAACATTAGTTATAAATGTTATTTAAATATAGAATTATTTACCATAATTCCCCATGTATAATACACATTTTTTTCTAAAAAAATAATAAGCAAAATTAGGGGTACATATTATGCACAGTTAAAAAAAATATCTTTAAAAAATTGCTATTTCATTGGCCGATTTCAGTCACAAAACATATGACACTAACATTCGGGGATTACGACCCCATAAGGATGTCAAATACAATCATATGTACCTAACAATACTTACAAATCTAAAATAAAATAAGAATTATCATAAAATTAAATTAGAATAATATTATTCTATGTTTAAAACCATTTTTTTTTAATAAGAGTAGGAAACGCTATCTGTAATGAAATTGGAGAGGTACGATTTATAGGGTTTGGTTACAAAACAAAGGGTGCATGTTATACATAACTAAAAGCATTTTCCCATACTTTCAGCACAATTTTAGAGGTGCGTATTATGGATGAAGGTGTATTATACATAGAGAATTACAGTAATTTGAAATACTATCATAATTTTTTGTTAGTGAGTTGAGGAAATTTGACCTTCTGTAGATTGACAAATATATGAATAAATAACAATGATAAAACTTTTCCAAATAACTTAATTTTAATTTCAAAACATATTTCTTCATCATTAGTTATAAATTTTATTTCTATATAGAATTATTTCATTTGAAATACCATCATAATTTATCACTCATCTTTTGACAAGATTATTTCCTTTTTAGAAAAACCTTTTCCGCCATACCTTACAAGTCTTTACAGTTTCAATTTTCCTCTGAATTTAAATTGAGCTGATGGATTTTATATCTCAACCCTTCTTAGGTCATTTAATGTCAAAATCATTTTTTATCATCCTGCAGCCCATTGGTAAACATCAGTCATGTTAATATTTTGCTCTATAGATAAACATTAGTTATGTTTATATTTGAGTTCATTGGTTGCATTTACACTTCAGTTTGTGAGCAGCCATCCTGTAAGTGACCCCTTTTGGTAGTGATGCTAGTGGTTGGAGGTTAGAGGGTGGTCATACTTCTCTACAAGAAACGCACTCAGTATATTTTGGGCACTATTAACAGAGCAGTTTGAATCATATTAATCTCTTTTATCCAACTTGGAAGTTACTTTAAAATTCCAAATTGAACTGAAAGGATTTTATAAAAATCAACTTTTCCAGAGTGTTCTCAAGAGATAATTAATACGAAATTATATGAATCATTGAGTTGATGATTTTGTATTGATTTAGTTCTACTAAAAGATTGAGCTTGTTCTAAGAAGTTAAATCAAAAGATTTAAATGAAGCCTCAAAGTTTGGCTATGATTTATTTGGTTATTAATACTGCTTGGTTGAAAGTTATTAAATACATTTTTTAAATAACTGAAGTTTAGGAGATGAAGGTTTAAAACTTACATGAGATTTATGCTTATTTTGTTTCTAGTTATTGGTAACAGAAATAAATACAGTACTTTGTCTGAAGGTACCACCTTTTTCCATTTCTGCAAGAAATCTTTTATAAAATGTTCACCAAATACAAGTCTCAAGAGCCGCTCAAGGTAGAGGGTTAATATGTAATGTTGTATGAACAACATAAAAAAAGGCAAGAAGTGAAATTCATGGGGCTATACAAGAAAGATAATGTTTAATCCTAGGCATGAAAAAGCCAAGATTGTAGCGATTAGGAAAACATCTTGCTAGGAGTCTGTTCTACAAAACACCTGTTCTTGGGAAGAAGCTGTCTATATGGAAGATAATTTTTGTGAAAGGGATGGTTCACACTTGTGTATGTGGCATGGCAGGTCATAGTTGTAAACGTCAGAGGTAGTGAGACAAAAAAATGTAACCTGTCAGACCACTTGCCAAATAACAGCTATAGAGTGGCAAGAGGCTTGCAATAGTTGTGGGATGGAAAATAATTAATCACCCACAAGGCCGTGCTGATGTTTTGAACTCTATCAGGACAGGTAAGTGAGGACTAGGCAACTCCAGCCCAAATATGGCAGCAATACTCCATTTTTGCATGAAGCATTGAACATTGCTGGAACTTCGTACATATTCTCTGACTTATTAAAAAAAAAGTTTCTTTTTGTGTCAGTTAGAAATTTATGAACTTTCAATATCTGGAGAGAAATGGATCTTCTGTGCTATCAAATATAAGACATTTGTTTCAAGCCAAATGATCACAGTAAGGGATTTGAGATTCAGAAGGACTATCTATTTATTTGTGAAAAAATAGCATTTCTCCAATAATAATCTTTTTTGTTTTGTTGATTCTCAGTTAAATTTAGTTTGAGTTTCTGATATTGAAATTAATCATGTGTACAATCAGCTCTCACATTGGCTTATGCAAGATAATCATCTATAAATTCAGAATTATATTCTAATAGGGTCAGTTATATTAGAGCCATCAGCATATTCAAGGACAGTATCAGGGTAGGAGAAGATTTGCAGGTAAAAGCCCAATTCAAGTTCCAGTTTCATCTGTTACATTCACTTTCGCATAAATGTTCTTGGGAAAGGAATGCATCCATCTCTTCTCTGTTTGTATGTATGTATAGCTGGCCACATGTATTCAAGGATGCCCATTTACTAGGACAGCTAGCCAATCCATATTGCAGATGCTTTCTCAGGTACATTTTTGTTTCTTCAACACCCACAGAGCCCACCTGTGTTTTATACTGCAACTATGCTAAGCAGACCTTAGTTTCTGTATACCCAATTTCAGTCACAAGACTTGGGTCAGCTCGTGGTATGGTTTTCAGGCACTTTCCATAGGTTCCGCACATTGAGATCAACCCCTCCATACTGAAAACATCAGGAAGTCTCCTTCAAATCGACCATGGTGAGATTTGTACCCAGGTCTCATGGTCAGAATACAAATGTTCTAACCACTTGGCCATGTGCCCATCTTCTCCATCTTGCCAGGGGTTAAATAGCATGGTAGACTAGGCACTCTATTGACAAAACTTCAATGTGTGAAGAAGGCAACAGGAAACTACTCCACTATCTTTCCCATGAATGAATTGCAATTCATCTCTATCTATAAAAGGCAGGATGTGTGTGTGTGTAACGAATGCACGTCCACAATTTTCAACAGATTTGCACCAAAATTTACATGCACATGCTCCAAGTTAGTAGAAAGGCCAAGACCAACTCCCATCAATAGTGGAAATAATCAATGTTTTCATGCTTCTATGGCAGTTTTCATGTAGTTTGCAGCCATTTTCTACTGGCCAGAGTGAGAGCCTATAGCTGGCTGCCACAAATAGGCAGGAAGATTCTATTGGCCAACAGCTGACTGACACGAATGTTAACTAGCATGCAAAAAAATTGATAGCTGCATTCGTCACAAGTGGGAAAAATTTAAATCTGCATGGCACTTTACTCCAATTGGCTCATTCACTTGCTTAAACTTAATGTTGATTCTGATTCCGCCGAACTGGGTTGGGTGTGAAAAAGTATTTGTTGTTAACATTCTTTTTTCATTTACGAGTTGTTTTTTAAAGCTGATTGTTTTGTGTTCATTTTGTTTAGTTCTTTTTTTGTAACAAGTATAGTGCTTAGAAAAAATTCACAGTGTGAGATAGGCAAGAAGTAAGGCATGTAACAACAGCAGCATGGCAAAGGGTATTCCTTTAAAGGTAAGGAGGACTAAAAATATTTTAAGTCAAGTGATAGCAATTGCTGTATGAGTCATACGATTTTTGAATCTAGCACAGGCAACACCAGCCCATGCTGCTAGTATGGCAATAAAGAAAAATCTGTAGAGTCATGATTGTCTACATGCTTATTTAATTAAAATGATGTCCTTTACTCATCTCATGCTTGTCATTACTTCTTAATTGGTTCATAATTGCTTAATATACCAAACACACAATTATAAATATATAGAACAAGTTTGTTTTTTAATCATTTCACCCCAAGTGAGGCAGCAAGGGGGTTGCAGGGAGTGAAATTTAAAAAGACTGATAGTGAGGATTGAGGAAAAGACTAAAGATGAATGGGATACAATAAGACAGAATATGGTAATTGATGTTACATTTAAATTTATGAAGATTGTAGTTATCAGGGAATCAAGTAGACTGAAGGGAGTTCCACAGTTGGGAAATGCAAGAAAAGAAACTGTTGGAGTAGAAGTTTGTAGTTGCATTTAGCTATTTCAACAGTAAAAGAGTGGGATCTAGATGCCAATCTCATAGCACCCTTAAACTAATGTACTTGAGGCACTAGGGAAAAAAGCTTGTCATACCATTTACCATGAAGATACTTGTAAAAAAGACAGAGGGAAGCAACGTCATGTCGGTGAGAAAGTGAGTAAAGGCATCATGCCTGGTCAGGAATGATTACATTGCAGATCCTTCTTTGGATTTTGTGAAGAATCTCAAGATGTACAGCAGAAACACTAGACCATATATGGCAACAGTATTCAATGCAGAGTTGAATGGTAGATTTGTAGATGTGCAAGATGGATTCTGATGAGAAAAGTTTTCTGGCATGACACAGTCTGGCAAGAGTTATGGAACTACCGCCCAAACAACAGACTTTCTTGCAAGGAAGATGTCCTATCAAGAATCAGAATAGCACACCTTTATCTCTCGCTCATTTCTCCTAAAAATGAGCATCCTCCTGAATGCACAGTATGTCAGAAGGTATATACCATAAAGCATATTCTGACTGATTGTAGGGACCGTGTTCCTATACATCAACAATTTTATAACATGATTAATTGAGGGGATTTATTCAAGAAGAAAAAAGTACAAACTATCCTCACCAACTTGAAGAAGATTGATCTATACCACGAGTTATTTTGGTATTAAATAACTGGCAGTTGATATGCTGTTAAAGCAACAAACTGTTGCCATATATGGCTGAGCTACACAGTCTTCACTTTCCAATCTCGATAGATTTCAAAAGCATCTCCACATTCTTGTGGATGATTAATTATTTTCCACCCAATAACCCTTTTCTCACAGATGAAATGTCACAAACCTCTCACTGCTCTATTGCTATTTCCGATTCTAACCATCATAGCTAAGACCCCCCCATACCACACACATTACAATAAACAACCCTCATTCACATTATATTCCATTAGTGTGATGAAAGTTCCACTTGAGCAGCTTCTTCCCACAAACCATGCTTTATGGAACCAACTCCCAAGAGGATGCATCCCTGATCGCTACATTCTTAACCTTAGGGTTAACTTTTATTTTCCCCCTCATATCTGTGTAAATTGTGCCTCATGCTCTGTAAACCTCTTGGGCCCTGTACAGAGTGAAGATCATTGTAAAAAAAAAAAGATATGGAAAAATAGAAATAGTGTCAATTTTAAAAGTACCTGAAGGTACTGTATGATAAGGCAGTAGAAAATTGTTTTGTATCAATCTTCCAAGTTTCCAAAGTTAGCCTACCTTGAATGTCAGCATTCAGATACAGATACATTCAGATACATTCCAGGATTTAAAAAGCAATTGCAGATGCTATTTTCCAGGATTTAAAAAAAACAATCTCAGCTGTCACATAGAGATGGAAATGAACAGATGACAATACATCAATGAATAATTAGAATAGAAATTTATCTTTTGATCCGAGCTGGTTGAAAAGTTGTCACATATATTGTTACATATAGTGGTTAATAATCAGATTGGTAAGCATAGAATTGAAGGCTTGGTTAGGTGTATGGATATTTTTCAAGCCAAACTCATAAGTGAACAAATACTAGTTTTCTTCTTCTATGTACCGTATCCTTTCAGTATGTGGGCAATCATGGTTCTTGACAACTTTTCCTTTGTAGATCTTTGTAAGATTGGCCATTTTACTATCTCTCCTAATTTCTGTTCTGCTATTTACACAAGCTTAGGTAGGTTATTTCTGCTTTCCTCTGTAACTTCTTGCCTCCAGTATGTTGTGTGATTGTCAAATTCTTCAAAACCATTTTTCCTCATTATGTGACCTCAGAAACTTCAACTGTCTCTTTCTTAATCTAAGTGTAAGTGCCCATTTTGTTTAACATATTAAATTATATTTAATTTCAATTTTAACATCCTAGTGGCACTCATCCTAATATGCTATTGTTTTAACCATCAAGCAAGTCTCCACGTAATACATATTTTTCTTCTTTTTCTGCAATGTACTGCAGTATGTGGGTGATCATGGCTCTCCACAAATTCCTGGCCTTTGTCTTTTTACTATCCCTCCAATCCCTGTTTTGCCAGCCATTTCCACAATCTCATTCGGTAGGTTACTCACTGCTTTCCTCTGCCATCAATATGTCCTGTAAGTGTTAAATTCTCTGAGCCATCTTTCCCCATTAAAAATTTCCATTTTTTTTTTGTCCTATTTTCTTTAAAACTTCCTTCTTAGTAACATGTTCAATCCATATGTGAGGAAGTTATCCAGCATTCACTGCCATATAGAAGGACAGGTATTATATAAATGTTCAGCACTTTTTTCTTTGTTTCTAATGAAATTTTCTTGTTTCTTAAGACGTTGCTTAGCTTTTTGAAGGCATATTTCACTACTCCAATATGGCTTGAGTTTTTGGTATCATTCTGTTAAAGCACTTCCCAAATATTTAAATTTCCGTAGTTGTTTCATTTTGGTATCTCCAATTTATAGTTTGAATCTTGGGTAATTTAATAAATATTAGTTTGATAATTATCATTGACACCATACTGTCAAAACATTGTAAGTGTTAACAAATTATGTCATCAAGTGGAATCAGTAATCTGGTCTGATGGTATGAGATCTGTATGTAGTGTAACAGATATCAGCACTAAAACTGAAATTGTCAAGCCCAGGTTAAAATTCAGTTAGTTTAATAACAGGGTAGACTAGGTCATCTAGACTTGGGTGGTAGTCTGACTTGAAAAGAACTGGTCAAATGTTGAAGTCAGAAGGAGACAACCCAACTTTAGCAAGATGTCATTTATATATAATATATATATTCTTTTATATATAATAAAGAAAAGGAATCATGATCATTCATGAAAGATGGTATGCTAAATTATAAAATAGAAGTTTTTTTTATGTTTTCAGTGAAGTTATGTCTTAATTCTTAGTTCAGGCAACTTCAGCATCCAGCAGGTGTTTGACTTAGAAAGTTGTGATAAAAAGCAATAAGAAAAAGAAAAGACTGCTAATTAAATTGTTCTGATGATGACCTCAATCAAGCTCAAAGTGATTGCCACACTGACTGAATTTTTACAAAAGAACAGTTGAAATTTATTGCAGTAGATAAGAAGAGTGATCACTAAACAGATTTGAAAAGCAAGATAAATATTTGAAATAGAATTTGTTTAAGAAGTGATACTAACATCTTGCTAAAGAGTGAGCACGAAAACTGATATTGAGGTGAATAGATGGTTTGATATAAGTAGAGATGGATAAACATTGACAAAGAAAAAGAAAATATCAAGCTGAATAGTAAGCAACAAGGACAAAGTAGCCTGATAAACAATGTTGACAACAATGATATTGTTAGCATGAACTTAATTTACAGTCTTCTATCATGGAGAGCACAGACAGGAAGGTGCCAGTCGACAGTAGACAAGTGAGTTTTAGCCGATGAAAGCTTCAGGCATTGACCAACTACAGATAAATTGAATAATCACTGATTTTATTGTCAAGGCAGGCATCTATCTCTGTTGGAAGACAGAGAGAGAAAGAGGGAGAGTGTTGGCACCAGCATTGTTCTGAGTATAAACAAAAGCATACAGTGTGAAATTTCTGCTACTTTTCCAATCGAAACACTTCCCCTGAGACCCCCAAGAATTAAGAATGGATTCAACAAAATATAATTAAAAGTGGGTAATCATCATAGGATGGAGGAATGCAACATTTCAAATTGGAGATATACAAAGGAATATTGTACGATAAATTTTCTTTTGTTCAAGAGAAAAAATTTTTAAAAATTCCCTCAGTAAAAAATAAAACAAACTAATTTTAAAAAATGAAGAAAATTTATTTAATTAAGCAAATAGGAGAAAATAATTTAAAGATAATAATAATTAAAAATTTTAGATGTGTTTATTTATTCTTGTGTTCAGTTTCAAACCATAAAAATCTAAAAGATTTGACATTGTAATCTTAATTATTTATGCCTGTTTCCTTTACTTTTATTTATCAATTCTCTTGTATTTTTACAAACAGGATGAACAAAACAGTGAATAAGAAATAAAAAAAAAATTAAAGATTATGTTCAATAGTTAATAGTGACTCACTGAAGATGATACAAAAATAGACTTTGCACTTAGTTTGGATACATCAGAGAAGTCAAGTTATCTTGAAACATGACCTCCTAGCCATCAAGTTCAGATCTGTGCCTCACAGGATGTTAGGTGTTACTCCCAATAAGTAAACACATAGTCAACCCAGTTGCACCTTGGATTTTCATATGTGAGAAAACCTGCATGACAGCACCCACCTTAGAAATAAAAGCTCTCACATCCTAGTGAAATGTAGTATCTACATTAAAAGAAAACCTGGTAGCAACTGACAAAATTCAGATCATAATAAAATGTAGTGTTACATGTAAGAGACTGTATTTTCAATAGACTGCATATGGCATGATAATGTTGAAGTTAGCTACTTCCATACTTGAAAAGTTTGGCATTCATTGATCCAAAAGTTAAAGTTTACTATCAGCTGAAATTTATAATTTTTTTTTAACCAAAATTGTTTTTCAGGAAATTGGGTTTCTCTAGTTGACTAAATATTATTGCCCTTTATATTATAGATGGGGTCTCCTTCTAAACCATTTGTTTAACCCTTTAGCATTTAACTTGCTCAAACACACCCTGTAAATATCGGCTCTCAGTGTCCAACCTGCCATAACTTGCTCTATGTATAATTGTCTATAATATATGACAACATCATCACAAATAGCACACAAAATTACACAAAGAGTGATACTTTGACAACAGTGGGACATTGAGAGCCAATAATTACAGGTTGTGTTGAATGATAAAGAGTTAACATCTTGATTATATCATTATTTTCTTTTCTTGTTAGATGTGCTATCCATTTTTATTATTGCTGCTCTTCAAGTGAAGTGATTTTTGTTTCTTTACTTGAGATTTTGTAGCTCTTGTATATAAAGTATAATGAGGGATTGTCCTCTTGAAGACTTTGAAGATTCATTTGCTTGAAGCCATTTTTAATCATTAATCTGAGAAATCAGTTGTATATGCTAAACTAAAAAGATATTTTAAAATAAGGAAATATTGCTATGATTGTAAGTTCAAGCTGAAGTTAGACAAATGATGTATCAGTTACATTTTTTAATGAAGTGTCCTTTTAGGATGCAAGTGATCATGGCTCTCCTCTGGTTCCTTTTCTTTCTTATCTGTGAATGGAAAGTAAATTGGAGTGGTTCCCAGTTACCTTCACTAACCAGATGTCATGACCAGAGTCACTGTGCAGAGATCAAAATTTTAATTTTGCTTTTGTAGCTAATAGGTTTTGATGTGGAATGAATCACAAAAAGACCTAATTTGAAGAAAAGTATAATATGAAGAATTTGAAGTAGTTTCAATTTACACAATAAATGTGACACTATATAAAAGCAATCTAAATGGATGTAACAAAAAATTCATCAGAAAAATAAAACATGAAATCTATCAAAACACTGAATAAAAGAATAGCTGCTATGAGATAATGAAAAATTGACAAACGTTAACTATAGTGATGAAAGCAAAATAGAAATTAATTCTAAGGCAAGAGAATATGTCTGAGGACCAATTGGCACTTCAGAGTTTTCCTTCTCTTACAAAAGTTGCCACTCAAGGTTAGAGAGCCTGGTCTACCCTTCTATTTAACCAACATCTGAGAGAAGATGATACAAATTGCGGTCTTTCCTAAAAGGATATGTGTACAAGCAAATGCCACAAATGAGCGTGGAATTCAAATCCAGCTTATTGATTCCATTTTATATTTAGTATTATCCATTGACACAAACTATATCCTCAACTCAACAAGCTGTTGGTTGAGCAGTATATCAACCTCTATGGATTTTTAATGCCAAAATCTAAATATTTTGTACACAATTAAATTTCTTTCTGGTTTTAGTGATACAAGTGTTACTAATCAAACAGGTGGAGCAAGTTGGATTCATCCCTTTCCCAAGGTCACTTGTACATAATCAAATATAAAAAACCCAACTGGAATTGAAACTCAGCTCTCTGATTAACAATTCCAAACCATTATCAGTTACACCATCTAGACATTCAAGCTTAGAGCACTTGGTATTCCCAATCTAGTTACTGACCAGGCTCAATATTGCTTAACTTCAGTGATTGTATGGGAACTGGTGTTTCAAAGTGATGTGCTCATAAGCCATGGGAAGGAGGAATATAACTTCAAAATGGTTTCATCAGGAATGTTCTGCCATTCCTCTTGACCATAAATGCAGAGCTCTTACAAGTTTTGGAATTTCTAATAGACACATGTTTTTTCATCTCTCTATATAAATTTGGTTATATTAAATTCTGGACTTGAGGGGCCAGTCTTGTAACACTTTTATATCTTCATCAGTCAGAAACTTCTTTGTTACGTGTGATGTATGGCAAAGTAATCCATCATGTTGGAATATTTCAATTATTGCTGTCTCTGCTAATTGCTAGGACTTTAACAAAGTTTAACACTTTTTCGCCAGTGTTCCATTGATTTTTAGTGACTTTCTTGTACCACTGCTTTTGATGTTGCCCCAAATCACTAGACCCCACCACTAAATTTTATTGTCTTTGTTGTATGATTTGGATAGGTGCCAATTGGTCCTCAGACATATTCTCTTGCCTTAGAATTAATTTCTATTTTGCTTTCATTACTATAGTTAACGTTTGTCAATTTTTCATTATCTCATAGCAGCTATTCTTTTATTCAGTGTTTTGATAGATTTCATGTTTTATTTTTCTGATGAATTTTTTGTTACATCCATTTAGATTGCTTTTATATAGTGTCACATTTATTGTGTAAATTGAAACTACTTCAAATTCTTCATATTATACTTTTCTTCAAATTAGGTCTTTTTGTGATTCATTCCACATCAAAACCTATTAGCTACAAAAGCAAAATTAAAAATTTTGATCTCTGCACAGTGACTCTGGTCATGACATCTGGTTCCCAAAACGAGTCCCCAAAAATATAAAATAAACATTGGAGCCCATCACAAATGTTACCATTAAAGCAACAATATACAGTATATAACAATAATAATGCTGTTTTCATCCATTACTTTCATCATCATCATCATCATCATCATCATCATCATCATCATCATCATCATCATCATCATCATCAGTCCTTTGATGGCTTCAATCATTGAGGGGGACCTAAGGGCAGAAGAAACAGAAAACCTCCTCCAGAATGATCTGTTGGAGGCAGAGGTTTGTTGATGTTTGGTGATGTCCAGGGCCAACTGCTTGATTGTATGCCCCTAAGACTCAAGTAGGTGAGGCGGCTATAGAGCCATGTACTGAAAATAGAAGAAACAAACTCTTAATTGGATGCCCTCCCACAATGGATGCCCAGGTCCATCAAACCTTCTGCCTCTCCTTCTGCACGCTACTGGCTAGAGGTAGCTCTCAGGAGTTTCGGCATTATCATGTCCATCCACTCTTTGATTTTGTCTGACTAGCTTTTGTGTTGCAATCCCTGCTTGTATCCACCTTCAACAGTGTGTTGTATGATGGTCTTGTGTAAGGAAATATATATATATATATATATATATATATATATATATGCATTGAGGGACAGACAGATAGAGGAATGTATGCATTGAAATTTATTGTAGCTTGGCAAATCCTGATATATTGATCTACCTCAACACTTCTATTATTTTATGTCATGCTGTTTCTTTATGCTGTGTGATGTGGCCAAACCATAACATCTTCCAACGTTTAATATTAGCAAGAAGAGATTCCTATATTGCCCACATGACTTTTGACCTTGCTCTGTACATAGTCATTAATTTTGTGGTCCTAGTAGGAAATGCAGAGAAGCTTTCTCAAAAATTTGTTCTCAGACACTTGGTTCTTTTTTTCTGCCTCAGCTATGATTGTCCAACACTCACACCCCATAGAGGAAGATGGATATGGCCATTACTTTATGAGATGTTAAATTTGGATTGGATACTGATACCTCTTTATTTAATTTCTTTTGTCAAATTTCAAGAGTTTTTTTTTGGTAAACAGAATGCTCCCAGTATCAGAATGCTTTCTTTCTGGGTAACTTAGCATGTTTTGATATTCTAAGCTCCTTACTGATTTCACATTCACTCATTCTTTGTGACATTTTAATGATTCAGCATCTATGTATGCAAATGTGTGTGTGTCAGTGTCAGAGTATACAAATGTGTGTGTTTCAGGATCTATGTATGCAAATGTGTATGTCTGACACTGTTTGGTCACACAGTATATTTGCCACCTTTGCCTCTGTCTATCAATTTACCAAAATTCTAAGTGTGTGAGGATATAATATATATATATATATATATATATATATATATATATATATATATATATATATATATATATATATATATATATATATATATATATATATATATATATATATATATATATATATATATATATATATATATATATATATGGGACAGACAGATAGAGCAATGTGTGCATTGACATTTATTGTAGCTTGGCAAATCCTGATATATTGATCTACCTCAACACTTCTATCATTTTATGTCTTGCTGTTTCTTTATGAACTTATTTTTCTTGCATGACATTTTGTTATTTTCTTTTCAATCCTTTCCATAGATAAAAATAGATAGCAGGCATCAGAGACTGCATCTAAAATGCTTAAGTCGTATTGCAAGAGATGAGATGATAGACATTTTCCATGACTAATTCAGAAAGTCTGTTATCCATCTGACAGTCTCAGATGGAGAAATGATGAAAACAGGAGGAAAAGAAAGGTAAAGAAAGAGGCAGTATATTTGTTTTACATATTTTTAAATCCTTATCTTAAAATGAAAAAAAAAAATAAAGATGGTCAAAAGATGTGGAAAAAAAAAGTCTGAGATTCCAAAAGAAATATTAAAAAAAATCTTGCTATTTCTAAGATAGGAAGACATAAAAGAAAGTGAAAGAGGAAAGGAAAACCAGAATATAATTGCAGTGAATATTGCTGCTGTGTCTAGTACAGTGCTTCGACAAAGTTTTAGAGAAAATGGAAACACAAAGTACACTTATACTTAATATCAGGAAGAGAGAGTTGAAATTTTTATGACACATAATGAGAAAAGAGGGCTTGGAAAATTTCATACTCACAGGACAGATTGAAGGTAAGAGGGATGGAGGAAAACATTAAATTACCTACCTAGCAAGATTGAGTAAATGAATGGCAGAATGGGATTTAAGAGATATTGCAAAAAGATAAAATTTATTAAGAGCTACAAAGGACAGGAAATTGCAGAGCCATGATCGCCAATGACCTGAAGTGACACAGAACATTATTTTCTTTCGAATAAATAATATTTTGTCAGTGTTCTTCATTCTCAGTGACTGCATGCATCTTAGTAGCTTTATTGCCTTGCTTGGGGTGAAATGGTTAAAAAATAGAAATAATTATAGTCTTTCCTACTAAGACAGAAAAATGCTTTAAAAAAACAGAAAAGAAAAGCCTGGCCATGGTCTTTCTTTCCACAATTTATGTCTCAGACAATAATGTTTAACATATGGTTATTTGATTCTCTTTTACTTGCTTCTCGAACAGCATCTTGAAAATAGAATGTAGAAGGAGAAGAATTTATTAAATGATTGATCAGAGTCAGATATTTTATTTTGAAAATATTTTTCTTCTTTTTTTTCTTTTTAACAAAATAATTCTGTAAACAAATAAATCCATTTTTAATGTACATTTTGTATCCATTAAGCATAGGATAGCATTGTTCTTTTGGCAATGTCAGTGATCCTTCAACTACTTGCTTCAGGTTTTAATCTATAAGAAGATTACTAGCACCACTTTCAAGCTATCTTCTGAAATATGTAATATTAAGATACAAATGAATACAAGTGGAGGATTCAATACAGGGTGCAATTAGTAAATTTGTCACCATTTTATATTTTTAACTTCGGATATGCACATTGTTTGTTTTTGATTTTTTTGATTGCCCAGTATAGTAGGGTCTGTTGGGCACCATCTGATAAAAAATGATCACCATGACACAATTCAAGCCACCAGAAACTAGGAAACAGCATGTTGTACTGCCTGGCATTCACATCAGAAGCTCCAATATGAACATTTCAAAATGTTTGAGTGTAAATCTAAAGATAGTGCAGAGGATACAGAAAGAATTGGATGAGTCTCATGGTGATTACAAAGGTAGAGCAGCTTCGAAAATTCTGATTTTTCTGTCAAGAAAAAAACTCCCAACCGGTTGGTGAGGGCCTCAGACTCAACTCAGAACTACCTCCAAAAGGCACCTAATGTGCCTTTAGGAGGTAGTTCTGCCCTGAATCAAGAGGATGGCTGCTGGTAGACCCTATGTCTGGCAACAGACCTCTGCACCATTCCACACAAGTAGGAGAACTCAGTCATGGCTGTCAGGCACATCAAACCTTACATCTGGCCACCTCACTCCCCAAGCTGCAACCCCTTTGATTAATATGTGTGGAGTGTAGTTGAGCAAGATACCAACAAAACTCTTTGTAACTCCAAAGATGAACTGAGAGCAAGGATCATGGCAGCATTTACCAACTTAAACAAAAAGACCTTCCAGAAGAGATGCAGGAGATGATGAAGTTGTCTAGAGGCAGTGGTTGAAGCCAATGGCAATCTTATTGAATAAATTTACTCTTTAATATGTCAAGATATTTTTGTGTAATTTTGGTAAATATATCTGATAAAATGAGATTTCAACTTTATTTTCATTTTTGCATAATTCAGATGACAATTTATCCATCGCACCCTGTATATGCATTTTATTTTTTAAAACAGTTTTTTTATTAGACTGAGGACAGTCAGGATAATTGTAAACTTCATCATTCTTTCATTAGCTGGATATCATATGTGCTTTGCCAGAATTAATGTGGTGTTTGAATTCAAGTATTTTTTCTCCTAGCATGGTTACCAGCCAAGGCTTAAGAGCTCAGTCTGTTCTATTATTTAACCCAGAGCTTGGAGGAGAGAGATTTATACCTTTCTCAAGTGTATTTAAGTGAATGTAGTACGCTTTTATGGAATTCAAACACACATTTACGATTTCTCACTTTAAGCCACTATCCACTTTCCCATCCAAACTTGCAGTGCCTGATATTCCCAAGTGGTCACCCATCTAATTACTAACCCAGATCAACACTGCTTAACTTCAGTGATAGGGTGAAAACCAGTGCTTAAATGTGATGTGGCTGTAAGTTTTTCAAAACAAGGCTTTATTTATATCTATTTATAAACTCTTATTCATTGTGTTCTTATCATTCAATGAAAGACATTCAGTCAAAATGAATACTTACCTCCACACACTGAATCCTGTTCCTTTATTGTCCTTTTCCTGACTTCTCACTAAATTCTTTTCATTCTCTTTCTCTCCTTGTAACACCCTACATCCTACTGGTTTTATCCCCTTGCTTCGGGTGAAATGATTATATATATATATATATATATATATATATATATATATATATATATATAAGCATATGTGTGTGTATATATAAATATATATATATATGTATAAGCATATGTGTGTGTGTATATAAATAAATATCTATAAGCATATGTGTGTATAAAAGCAAATGTGTGTGCGTATATATATATATATATATATATATATATATAAATAAAAAGAAAGACCAGTAAGATATATAATCCGGTGTTCTTATAGATATTTTTATTTTTACAAAATAGTGCTCAATGTAAATTTACAGAGCATTAATATTATAAATTAATTGATTTAAATTATGTTTTTTTTCGCTACACAGTTCTAACCATGTTTCAAAAATGGAAGCTAAAAGCTTCGAATTTAAATTTGTAATTAAATTAAAGACATTAGTTTCATTTCATCCTCAAGCAAATTTTGGAGTAACTTATTTTTAAAATTACTGGGTTTTAAAGGCATTGCAAAAATTCATAATTCCCGTTTCCAAGGATACAGAGAAATCCATTAATCCAGACAAGGGGTGGCTGCGTGATCATTAATACTGTATTTTGTTGTATCAGTTATTAGTTACGTTTGAAGAAGGGTTTTCATTTAGGTAGGGGTAGGGATGTATTTTTCAACAAATGCTGACATCCGTTAAATGCATGTCGTCTGGATTTAAAAAAAATTTTTTATTGTTAACGGCAAAAATTCTTATGCTTATATATATATATATATATATATATATATATATATATATATATATATATATATATAAGCATATATGTGTGCGTATAAATATAAGCATACATATATATATATATATATAAGTGTGTGTGTGTATAAATATAAGCATATACATATGTGTGTGTATATATAGGTATATAAGCATATATGTGTATATATATATATATATATATATATATATATATATATATATATATATGTGTGTATATATATAAGTATCTGTGTGTATATATAAGTATAAATGTATATGTGTGTATATAAGTATATATATATATAAGTGTATATGTGTGTGTCCGTTTATATGTAAGTATAAGGATATATGTATATGTGTGTGTGTATATATATATATATATATGTGTGTGTGTGTGTATGTATATGTAAGGATATATGTAAGGATATGTGTGTGTGTGTGTGTGTGTGTGTGTGTGTGTGTGTGTGCGTGCCTTCTTTTTTTAATTGTGTTCACTCCAAGCAAGCAAGGCAGTAAAGCCACTAAGACACAAAGTGTTACTGGGTGTGGAAAAATTAGAAACAGAAACATTACTAAGGGGCAGGAGAAAAGAGTAATCAGAAGAATAGTAGATAGTGCTTGACATTGCATTTATATTTTTGAAGATTAAGCCTGGAACCAGAAGGGCGTTCCACAACCAAGAAGTGTGAGGAAAGAAACTGTCACCATAGAAATTTTGGTTACATCTGGCCAGCTAAGTGAAAATATGTATAAATTCTTGCAATATGATTAACTAAGGAACAAATAATAGATTTTCTTTTTTTTTTTTCTTTGTTTAACATCAACTTGAACTTCAGTACTCATGTTTTATATTTCAACTCTCTGATCATGGAACAATTTATTTTTTGTCATCTTTAAGGAAGTTACCTTGAAAGTAAATAGTAAAATTCAGTTCTTATGATGGAAAAATAATTGAGTTCCTAATCTTTTTTTTTTTATAAAGAAGGTGTTTAGCTTTCATTCATACTGCACAGACAAGAAGTTCAAGTAACCTCTGATTAAAGACTAATGTGCTACATTCACCAGTTTCTATCTAGCTCTCTTCTACAAAGTCAAATTTCATTTGCTCTTAAACTTAACAAAAGGTACTCCTCTAAGCATAGCAACACACCTGAGAAATCCCACGTTTTTATGTTTTCTTTTTAGTGTAATCTTTAGTTAAACTGTAATATTGTTAATCTCTTGTGATCTCTGCTTCAATGGCAGTGCATCACCAGCAGGGAACACCTCTACTAGCAGATAATTCTAAGGTCATATAAAAATGTTAGTAGTAGCAGATTTCAATTCCCCTTAACTTTCACTCTCTGGGATTTTCTTTGGTATTCTGTTTTCTTTACTATTTTACCGCAGTCTTTTCTCAAAGTATAGGTTGACATTAAAAGAAACCATTGTTGCAGTTTATCTCTTGGAACAAAAAAAAAAGATCTGGTCATTAGGACAATTGTCATAGCTTCTCTTTTAGTTTGAGTTGTCTGCATGCTTTTGATAGCTTCTGGCGTATTGCATCATGCTAGCAACTGAATCGTTATACTCAAACATTTTCTTCAATACTGGTGAGGTGTATCTCAGTTCTTGCCAATAAAAATGAGAAAACAAATGAATAAACAAACAAAAAAAATATAGCTTATACAGAAGTGATTTTTTGTCACATCAATTTTCTTGTCTCATTCACCTTTCTGGCGACACAAAAATCAAATTGTTTTAGTTCTGTTCAATGAGTGAGCTGATGGGTGTCAGCGATGTTGTCTGCGGTTCAAATCAAGAAGGCTAATTTTGATTCCAGATCAAGTCGAATATATTTTTTCCTTGAGATTGATATATTTCATGGGCAGTGCTATTAGAGACATTCATGTTTTCTTTTATTTTTTGCTATAGTTTCAGTTGTCTGTGAAAATTGTTCTTTTTACAAAGTTTAATGATAAAACAGTTAACATCATTTCCTTTACATTTCTCTCTTTTGAAATCCACCTTCAATGCTGCAGCAAAGAAAACATTTAAAGAACACAGGAAAAAATATTACTCTCACCTCAAAAAATAAGTAACCCTAACAAGATAACATACACCGTCACACATACACATACACAAAGACACACATACACACACAAGTGGTCCTATATTCAGTTTTAACCTATATGTAATGGATCAGTTATAATAAATTTAGTAGAGAAGATAAAGAAATTGTGCATAGAAGACTTTATATTGGGAGTTTGTGACAGGAATGCTAGTTGTGTTTATGTAAAAAAACACATGTCTCCTGGTGTTATTTTTCCCATTACAATTATTGAAGACTTCAGTCCAAGTAATAAATGAATAACACAAAACAATATGCAACAAATGACAATGCATATATTAACAAAAGAAGGAAAGAAAGGAAGAAAACATTTAAAGACAAGCTTCATAAAGCATTTAAATTAGAGAATGTATGTTTTTGTGTGTGTGAAATTTGTGTCGGCCTACGTGATAGGTACATGTGTGAAAGAATACAAAAAGTCACAAGAGAAAAGTAAGACATTGATAATTAATGTGTCTCAGTCGGGGACACTTTTTTACCCCACATTTGACTACATCTTTGAGCCGGAGTTGTGAAACTGTAAAAGAGAATGAGTGAGAATATTATTTCCTATTTATAGGCTTAAGGAGCATCCCCCTAGCAACATATTTCATTTTTTTTTTAGGGAAATCAAGTAGGACAACCCACAAATTTGTCCACCACCACCACAAGATGCTACAATACCAAAATGTTAGCCTAAGAAATGTCATGTTCCTAAATAGTCTTATCAAAATCTAGATTCTCATAGTGATTTTCTAAGCCCGTCGTAGATGTGGCAAAAGGCCAAAAGTATGGGGCACCCAGCAAGAATTGAATTCACTACTCAGTTGTAATTGATCTAGCAAGACAATGGCCTTAATTTTTCATGGCATTCTATAGACTAAATTCTTTAGTAACTCAATGTCCTTCACCAGATTTTTCAAACATTCCTTTAATTTGCGAAAAAGCTCATCTTCTATGTTAACTTTCCTATTATGGGCACACTTGTTCATTATCGCCAAAAGGTTTTCAATTGGGTTAAGATCAGGACTCTGACTAGGCCACTGGAAGAGTTGCAATTTACCCTCATCGTGCTTCCTCTCTCAATAATGTTTATTCTTTAAGGCAGTATGCTTAGTATTGTTATGTGATTGTTACTAAATCATTTTTTGACTTGTATAGTGTACATATGTACACCTGTATTCTATTATTCTTCTTAGTAAAAATACAAAAATCAACTTTATATGGGTGCATCCATTTTTGCCTCATACTGTATATATATATATATATATGTATGTGTGTGTGTGTGTGTGTGTGAGCATGTAATAATGGTACAGGATTAGTATCTGAATAAATGAATAAGTATTAAACTTTTTTCAAATAATTATTTTAACTATTCTTCGATTATTTTATATTAAATACTTTTGTTTTAATATTAATGGTTAATCCCTATTATGGTTACCAATAATCCCTATTATGGTTACCAATAATCCCTATTATGGTTACTAATCAAAAATCACTCAACAAAAACATTGAATATTATTTTCTGTCATAATAGAAAAGTATGATTGGATTCAAAATCCCTTCATAAATTTACTTTCTAATATTGGACTTCTGTTATGTGAAGAAGAATTGGCCACCATTTCTAGTAATCGAGGAGTCAAGATAAAACATTTGATGGTACCCGTTGATGCATCTTGGATTTCAATACAAAAGGAATATCCCACATTAGCTTAAAAAGGCTTTATCAGTTTTATTGCAATTTTCTACTTCTTATTTGTGTGAATTAGGCTTCTCAACCCAAAATAACATCAAAAATGATTTATATCATAATTAAAGAAAGAGAAATAACAAAATAATCTGCATCACACTTCAAACAATAAAAATAGGTAACACATGTAACTAGAAGAGAAAATAATGATATAATTAAGATGTTAATTTTCCACATTACCAAAACCAAAGGTCAGGATGAAACTCCATTCAGTATTAGAAAGAATGCTTACAGGGATATTGAGAATTCTAATTTTCACAAAAACTGTTTTAAGGAAAAGCATTTTGTAAATTTCATCCAGAAGTAACTTTAATGGTTCACTCAATGAATTATTACCATTACTATGAATTAAATGACATGCTTCCTGGAACTTTTTCATGACCAAAATTGTGATATTTTTTGTGGCTTTAATTCTCATCACAATATAAACTACATTTAGCTAACTGGCAATGAAATGTAGCTTTCAACCTCTTCCAAAAAACTAATTTAAAACTGTGTGAAAGATACTATGGTATGGATGAAGGTTAGGCTAATACATAAATAAAAGCCAAATTTACTGTCTATAGTACCATTTTATTGTTGACACCATTTGGTTACAGGGGTTAATGTGGGTGACTACCGTCTTAGTCATTTTCTGTGATTTGAGAGTTCATACAGGTTCGTTGTGTTTTTTGGCTGACAGAAATTAATTTGTTGAATTCATCCTTTCTTCTTCTTTTTCTTCTGGAGTTGCACGCCCGTTCAGACTCACATCTAATGAATCTCCAACCTTTGCATCTCAAACTGCTATATCAAACACATTTCCCACTTCTCTGCACACATATTTTTTTCTTCTTTTTATTGGGCCTGACACATATGATTTTTGGCAGGACATTTTGTCATTGGTTGATTTTTTATGATGTTCACTGACCCAGATAAGCTATGTCCAGGTTCTGTCAGTTACCGAGGATAGGAACAATAGAAGGAAGGAAAGGAAGTATGTGTAATAGAGAAGAGAGAGAGAGTTTTCTTTGTTACTCTCTTAGTGAAGAGGAAAGTGTATATTTCCATGTGGTATTATTACTACCTAATCTTACTACAATACAAAATGACATTCACCACAGTCACAATCAAAACCATTTCACTCTTCCATTCTATTGTACTAATAGCATGAAGCAGTTTTAGAATACTATGAAAATAGCATCCTGTTCTTTTTATCACCTGATGAACAATATATGTGGTTACCTGATAATTTAAAACACCCAGTCCATTTGAGTCTTTATGTTTGTTATATTACGTATAATTTGTTTTCTTTTAACTCAGTCTAAAGCCTCGTTACCTTTTTAATTATCTGGTGTTCAATCTGGTAGGTAATTATAGTTTGTTCAACACAATTCACTCATTAAGAACACGGGGTATTATTCCCATCAACCTGCTCTACCATAGAAGTATTGCCTGCATTGATAAAAAGAGCATTCAGGTCACTTTGACCTAATCTGGAAAATTTGGATTGAACTAAAGGAATGTAATTCAAACAAGATGAGCTGTGAGCCCAACAGTTAAAAACTCATCTCAGATAAAAAAAAAAAGATTTACTCACTTCTGTTTATACATTTGCGTGAAATATAGGCAAGATCATTCTTATTGATATTAAAATCTTTGCTCTAAAGTATGTATATACAATATACATATATATATATAATTTTTCAGAGAAAGTATATCTGCAAAAGAACAATATGAATAAAGACAAAAGAAAAACTTAGTAACACATTTTGTCCTCTGAGGTAAAAACACATCTGAGACATATTTTCCTTTTTTCTTTATACATATATATATATATATATATATATATTAAGGGAAAGAAGTATGATAAAGTGGAAAAAGTTTTTGTGTGGCACATTTCATCCTGTAGGACTTCTTCAAACTAAGTTTATTTTTATGTTGATGTGTCGGATGACAGTCACTGGGAGTTTTAAATCTAAAAATATTTTTTTTAATTCTTTAATATATTTTGGGCATATAATCTAGTCGATTTAATTTACATCCTTTTTTCTTGTTTCCATCTTTTTTGTTATTAAATATCCCATTTTGTATAACAGAAAATCTACCAAGAGTGGTGAAACATTATAAGAACTTGGACAAATTTATTATGGATGATCTAGCAATTAAAGCACTTTCTAAATATTTTCATCTTAGTAAATTGTTTTCTCTTTTAATTAGAGTAGCATTTTTTAATTCTAAATTTTGGTCAGTCTTGCTATGATGAGTAACTAATCCATTTAATGTGTTGTTTTATAAAAGATCTCTTTTGTGTTCATATAATTATTTATTTAAATTCCTTGAGGTTTCTCCTATGTATTCCTTGTGGCAATTATTACAGGTAATAGAGTAAATTCCTCCTTCAAGATTTAAGATATTATTTTTCTTTGTATTAGTTGTGAAAATTTTATGTTGAGTTTAGATAAATTATTTTCAGTTGTAATTGTGACAGAGTTAGTGGGTCCTTGATATATAAAAATTTATATATTGTTATCTCATATATATATATATAGGTCTAGGAGGAGAACAACTCTGAATTCAAAACTTGCGGAAAGTTGTTTGGGGACTTTGTGGCATGTAGTGCACCAGGTCTCTGTATTCGGCCCTTCAAAAAGTGTGCATGGTTCTGCACAAAACCTTCACCACTATAATCAAATTATACATGCTGGTATTTGGGTTGTCCGTTCCTAGGAACTGAACAGCTTGACCCTCATATGTCGATTACCACAGAAGAGTCTACCATATATGTGTGTAAGTTAGAATGTCACTGAAGACAAAGTTAAGAGAAATTTACCCACAATGTATGAAGTGGTAAAAGATTATAAAAGAATAAAATTTATCAAAGGTTTAAATTCTTCTGTAGCCACTAGAAAAGCCATATAGAATAAAAAATGGAAGAAGATGAATGGGTTAAAAAGATATTGTTTCAAACATTTTTTTCCTTCATAATTTCCCATTTTTAATAAACTTCTAGAAATATTAATTCATTAATTGCTCTAAAGTGTCTGTGTACTTTAAGATATTTATCCAGAAAGTATCCAGCCATTTTTAATCCCTCAAGAACCAGTTATGCAATCTATCAGAGAGGACTTTACTGCACATGCATAAATAAATTCTCTTGTGGAGTTACTCAGTTGGCAATGCAATGCTATTGAGTGTGTTTGTACATTCTGTGACCATTCTAATCACATTAATATACAGAAATATTTTACTTGAAACTTTAAGATTCATCTGAGGTACTTAAGGACAGTTCAGTAAGCAAAGTTTAGATAAAACTTTGGTACCAATCCTTGGTTGAGATTCTGTTGAAATCTTTCAAGAAGCAGTTCATCTGAAAATAGTGAACACAAGCAGGCTGCAATAAAGAAAAAAAAATCAGTGATTGACAGTGCAAGAATTAGAAGATCTGGGTATTTTACAGACTGTCCCATATGCAAGCAGCCATTTTGATTATCTTGCTTGTCCATCTGATGAAGGATTTTTGGCAAAACATCTTCTCATTCATCTTTGCCCACCACCTTCCCTTCACAGTCTAAATTTGGTTCACTGTAACTTCTGGCTTTTCCCAAAGCTAAAACTACTGTTAAAATAGATATTTTAGATCATGGAAAACACCATGAAGCATTTGATCTTCTTTTATATCCCATGTCCTTTCAAGACATGGGTGATCATGATTTCCTAGACACAGAAAGGGAAAATTTGAAGATTATGTTTTTACAAATGCAAGGGAATCTAGGATAGATGTCCATGGTTGCAAAGGAATACTTTGAAAAGGATAAAGGCATGACTGGATTATGAACTTTGGGAGCCACTAGGCTAATGAAATTATACCCCCACCACTCAAACTTGCCCATACCAATCTTGAATATTTTTTACTCGTATGTTAACAATATTTACATAGCTTGAAGTAAACTTATATGAAATTCTTTAAATAAATAAGCATAGCTATCTTTTGTTTGTAAATAAAAATATTCTTTAAGAAATACCAATATTTTAGTATTTATTGCAAAGCAAATTACCACATATCTCAATACAACCATAGCAAAAAAAACAGATTTTTATGACCATCATTATGACACTAAAAAATCAACATAAATATGATTTTGTCATACTGAGACCATTTCAGTTTATGAAACTATTTAGAAATTATAACATCAAGAAAATTAAAATCTTGGCTTTATAAACCTTGGGGGGCTATAGACTGCATCTTATACTAGTCTAAAGGATAATCCAGCCCTGGATAAAGATGCTGTTTTTCATTTTTTTTTAGACAGACTTCATCTTAATATATTTTACAATAATAGCTATTATCTTAAAATTCTCAGATTTAATGTTAAAATCTTTGGTTTTTGTCATGAATCTCTTGATATATAGCAGAAGCATCAGACCAAATGTGACAGCAAGATGCAATGTATGGTAGGCTTATAAAGCTATGAGATAGATTTTGGTAATAAAAATTGTCTCAACCAACACAAGGTACCAACTTTTTTGTGCAGCACACCAAGTAATTGATTCAATATAATAATTTCACTTAATGTCAGTGAAAAATTTTAGCCCAAGAAGGTGCAGTGAATTACTCTCCTGGAGGTTATCCTTAGCTGTGATGATGAAAGGCAAAAAAATTTTGTTTTTCTAAGTTGATTATGAAAAGAGAACAGTTTGGATTTGGAGGTGTTAAAATTAACAAACGATTTTTTCCCATGTTAACAATAGATTAAAGGTCATTTTTTTTGTATCAACTGCCAATTTAATCTTATTGAGCTAATCAGACTTATCATCGAGACAGGAGTATATGCTTCTTCCAGATATCTCAGTTATTTCCCCTTAACTCAGCTCTCCAAGTTTTTGGTTCACCACTTGGCCTGGTATTGAACTCACAACTCTTTGTGTCTAGTCACTGGATCTAACCTGCATCTTTATCCACAGCACCATGTGTCTGGAAGAGGCAAGGCATGTATAACTAGAACAAACTACCCCAGTGGATGAAATAATGGGTTCAGTTCAAAATTCAAATTACCTGAAGAAGACCAGATTATACAACAGCTGAAACATTGTGAATATGGCACTGAAGATGGGGATAACAGTCCAAATAATGTAAATAATCATAATACCTCATTTCAAAGTTAGAGACAGATATGTTTGGCATTTTTACATAAATTTTCAGTGCTATAAACACAAAATTATGAGTAATAACTGTGCAGCAATAAGTAAAGCAGTTATTGTATACAAAGTTTCTAATTATATCCTTGTTATTACATATAATTTTGGCTTTTATTATCTTTCTTTGCACTAAATTTTCTTTGATGAGATGACATTGATATAGTAGTAACCCATATCCGACTTACTTAAATTGATGCCCTTTTTTTACATACATCTGAACTATAATTAGAAACTCATTTTAGAAAGAGAAAATTTCCAACTTTGTGGGAAATTTAACAACTGCCTAAAACAGATGAAAATTGATGAACAAAGTGAGATGATTGAACATTGTGAAAACATACTTTACACAAGAAATACAATACATAAGGAGAAAGAGAATAGAAAATTGCTAAAAAGATATTCTTTTGACGGTTAAAAGTCAAAACATTAAGTACAAAATTCAAATACATATCTGTTTGAAATATATGATACACTTATCTGAATGGAGTTCATATACTGCTTGTATTAGCTGCATTGTCCTTGCATTATTCAGGTTAGCTTGTGACCAAGCATGCCTGTTCTTGAGGGGGCTTGAAACATATCTCCCTCATTCCAGATCTTCTCGGTGTCTGTTGTTGGCACTTGAAATCTTATTTTGCAGCTAATCTTGGGTCTTGTCCATTATCAGTTTATAATAGACTTTTCTCATTACCAGCAGGAGCCATCTTCCAAAGAGAGATTTCCTATATTTTTTATAACTTTTTATCAGGAATCAAGAAAATACAAGCTTAAAGCAAGTTGGTCAAAACATTATAATTATGCATCTCCCTCTCTTAGTTTCTTAATTAGTATGCACATACGTTATACCCTGCCAATACCTCATTAGTAATGGACTATTCAATTTTGATCACATGAAAAGATGGAAAAGGCATATTAGAGATACTATGTGGTTTCTGTGAGAAAATGAAAGAAAGAATCGAATATAGAAATGTTTAATGTCTGTTTCAGTGAAATCTTTTCATTTGTACCTTCTTACTTCTTTAAATAATGATCAGCATTCAGATCTATGAGTGTTATTGCAATATTTGTTTAAATTGTTAAGCTCAAGTATTTAATGATATGATAGGGAAATTTCTACAGATCTTATATTATTATTCAGTCATTAACTTAAGACATGCGGTTCATCAGAAAATTCAAATTGGAAATCCTTGAAATTTTCACAATCATTTCTAGTATAGGAAAAACAAGTCAGCTTAAACTGATGCCAAGGGGATATGAATACATCAGTATGCAATTATTTTGCAATATTTTGCTTTTAATTATAATGTACAAAAAATGTGTTTTCTTAACACAGCAGATATACTCAATATTTTCTGTTTATTAAGTGCTTACAAATTATGAGCAAAGAAAAAATATAATGGATAAAGCAGTTGACAAAAATTTTAATGTATAATTTTAAAATTTACTTTTTGTTTTCTACTTAACCATTTTTCCCATATTGTAAAAGTGGACAAGGTGTTTTATAAAAATTACAGTTGTTATATCAAAACGGATTGCATTTTCAAGTGCAATTGAGTTGCACTTATTTGTCTGCTGCTAGAACTTTTTCAGTTAATTTTGATTACAACTGACAAAGGGACAGAATTTGTTAGTGTCATCATTTGTAACCTATTGATTATCAAAATGTTGGTTTAACTTTTATTATTTTATTAGTTTTTCTTTCCATTAATTTTTTGCTGTTAATCTCTCTGAAGTTTTGTAATCAACCACCATTGTCAAAATATTTTAGTGAATTTTTCTTTTTTTCCCTTATTTTCTTATATTATTCATTTACTTTTTTTTTTTATATTTTTTTCCTTTTCAACTTCTTCGTTCTCCTTTCATTTACCATTTGTTCATGTACCTCATTTATTTATCAGTTCCTTCATTTAGTCAAGATTTCTTTCCCTTTTTTGTCTCTGTTCACTTTCATTCATTTCAGTCTCTCCTTTTTCTTTCTTTTTTTCTTATTTCATTTTTCTTTACATTGTTTTCTTCTTTCTTTACTTTTCATTTATTTTCTTTCATTCATTCATTTGAGCATTTTATATTTCTTTCTTTGCTTTTCTTCATTTCTTTAAATATCTTCCATTTTTTTCTTGTTTCCCTTTCTGTTTATTGCTCTCTTTTCCTTTCCTTTTTCATTTCTTTCAGTCTCTTATATTTCTTTATATTCATTCCTCTTTTTTCTTTCACTTATCCATTGTTTTCTTTTAAGTTTTTCTCTTCTTCCTTTATTTTTCCATTTCTTTATTCCTTCATTTTAGCATTTTATATTTCTTCATTTTTCTTTTTCCTTAGATATTATTCTTTACATCTTCAATTTTTTTCTGATTCATCTTTCTTTTCCTACCTCTCTTTTTCTTTCAACTATTCATTGTTTTTCCTTCACATTCCAATCTCTTACTGTGATAAATGAATATAATACAAAATAAAGAGACTAGGATATCAGCTTCCTTCTCCTCTGACAGACATAATAATCAAAGACTAATTTCTTGATATGATCACTGATCATGCCAAGTTATATTTGGCAATATTCCCTTCTGAAATAACCCAAATATTGAGCCTGGTAGCTCATATATCAACATCAGATGCAACAAAACATGCTGCAATGAATTCAAAACAACAATCAACTCTGCTCGACAAAAATACACATTCAGCATTTCTTGTCAACATTGGTTTTTATCCACATAAACTTTCATGTTTATTCCATTTAGAAGGAAGCATAAATGGATTCACAAGATATCCTTCAGCCTAGAATCAGCTTTGATACATGTGGACAAAAGACATTATTATTAGGCAGATTAAGAATCTACCTCAGGTGTCATTGTGTGTTGCTAGCCCTATTCTGGTACGCATTACTTTTGGATATCTCTCTCCATAATGACTACAAGATACTTTTCTATAAAACAAAAAGCATTATTATTTGTTAACACCTGAAAACAATAATACAGATTTCTAGGAGATAATAATCAAAGTTTACTTTGGCAGGAAGTTGGGCACTTTCTAAACATTTAACTCATTACAGTTGCAAATAATCTGCAGGACAGGTTTGCCCACTATTCTCTCTTTTAATTGTCTGAGAGAACCCTTTTTATCATCAGTCAGCATGGCTGATGCTAACCTCCAGGAGAGTGATTCATTGCACCTTCTCAGACGAATATTTTCAATTAACTTGAAAAGGAAAGATTATATTGAATCAGTTGCTAGAAAGTTGTTTCTCTGTATTGTGGTAGACAATTTTTCTCGCCAGAATCCATCTTCCATATTTATAAGTCTACCATTCTCCTTTGCTTTGAATACATCTAGTCCGGTGCTCCTGATATATATTCAGAAATTCTTGATAAAAACCAAAGAAGAATCTGCAATATTATTGGTCCTTACCTGACATATCACCTTCTATCACTTTCACATTGTTGTAATGTAGTTTCCCTCTGCCTTTTCTATAAATATTTTGATGGTAATTGTTCTGAAGAACTTTTCTCTATAATAAAAGTTTTTTTTTCCCCACCTCAGACAAATTGTACATATGGAAACTAGTTAGTACTTCATAGAGACTTTGCGGTATCATGATGGCTGTAGTAAGAATAGTAGGGAAAAAAGTATTGTTTTGGTGTAAGGAATACTGTGGTATGTTTGGGTCTGTAATTGTAGCTAAATTCAAGGTGTGACAGATTGAAGACCAGCTATCCCCCATCCCCCTTGTGGCCTTGTGCCACATTTTTGTATTTTCAAAATAAATTTTACTTTCAGCTTTGGTAACTAGACTTTATGAATTTAAGCACAGTACAAGATTGGCAACATGATCTCATCATTTTACAGATGAAAAGGTTAGATGCAACCATAAGTTCTATTCTAACAGTTGCTTTTCTCTCACTTCTTGATTTTGGAACTCTCTTTTGGCTTCATGCTTCCTAGTCAACACTGACGTTCAAAAATTTAAATGCAATGTCAATTGCATCAATCACTATCTTCTGTCCACTTAATTCTTGTTGTTTTATTGTTCTCTCACCTTAATAGTGTGTTTTTTTTTCTCATATTCTCTAACACTCAGTAACCCCATTTGTTTTAGTGTCTTTATTGCCTTGCTTGGGGTGAAATGATTAAAAACATATTTATAATACTGAGAATTATGATATAATCAAGCTATTAACTTATCATTGATCTTCAGATGAGGCCAGTCAGTGGAAGCTTGGCCACTTCAGGTGATGAAGTTTCAAAAAGTTCAAAAACCACAGGCAGGATTATTTGTGTCCACTTCTTCATCAAGAAAAAATGTCCATTTCATATTTTACTAAATAACAGAAACCACATCATTTGAAGACTTCACCAGTAACAACATCTAAAATGGAAGGCACATGTAATAAGAAGGGTAAAATAATAATATAATCAAAATTTTGACTTTCCACATTACCTTAAAAAAGTTAGAAAGGAAACTCCATCAATAACAGAAAGATGGATAACAGTGGACATAAGAATTCATGAAATGTTTATTTTCCTGAAAAATTGTTTTAAGAAAAAGATTTTATAAATCTAAACATATCAGCCATGATAAGAATCATCCATAAGTGGCATATCCCTTCTGGATGTAGCTAATCTACTGTTGTTTTTTTTTAATCTCTGTAAACTGTACATTACCCTAATTGTTCCTGAGAAGGAGAGTTGAGTAATTTCCCATTGTCTTTTCCACAGCTTTTAATTCAAAATTTGACTTCTTCAGGCCTAGTTGCCCTACCAAGGCTAGAGAGTTCATTGTTCCCTGCTATTTTATCTGCAGCTAGGAAGGCTGTTGTATTAACTAATGAAGGGTTCATCTCAGAATAACAAATGGTAATTAACATTGTTGAAATTAAAAATGCACAAAAATACTGTAACCTTAGAGCATCATTTTAGTTGTTTTAATTAATATTGAAGTTTTCATTATAAATTTTCTATTAGAATATTTAATTATTTATTTTCTATAGAAAGCAAATTCAATAAAGGAACATATTCTAGATATTAACATTCATCTAAAATAAAAATGAAGTGGGCTTTAAAAGACTGCCTAAGACAAATGAGCTTAATTATTCAAACTGTGGTAAGAATCATCCTTAAGTGCCATATCCCTTTTGGGTGAGGGCAATCATGGCTCTCCACCACTTCTATTTCTTTTAATATTTGTAAACTGTACATTACCATAATTGTTCTTAGGAAGGAGAGTTGAATGTTTTCCCATTGCCTTTTCCATAGTTTTTAATTCAAAATTGGCCTTCCTTATGCTTGGATACTCTACTGAACATCTTGGTCTTATGAGCAAATCAGAAACTGGAACTTTTGCAAACCAGAATATAAGGCCACTAATATTGAGCCAAAGAGGCACTTTAGATGCAGGTCTCTAAATATGTATACTGTTGTATCCTTTAAGAGGTTACAACCAGATAAAGGTGGTACTCGAGTGAAGGAACAGCAACACGCACATAGATGAAAGAAAGAGAGGTTTATTGTAAATGAGAATACACTACTGAAAGACAGGGAGTCAAGTAGCAGGCTAGTAATTCCCAAAGCAAGCCCCCAGGTATATCCTGTACTCACGGTATATATTTACTGAGATAGTCAGTTCACAACAGGCGATAGGGAGTGTAGGGCATTCCATTACAACGTATACAATGAGGTGAAAAATCAATCTAAACCAGAATCAATAAATTAATATTGACCATTCTCCGATGCTGCTGTCACTGTAACATACACTGACATACAAAGTTTGGGTCAACCCATGGTATGGTTTTCAGGCACTTTCCAAAGGTGCCACATGCTGGGATTGACTCCTCCACTTTGATAACATCAGGAAGTCTCCTTCCTGACAAATCAACCATGGTAAGATTCAAGCCTGGGTCTCATGGTCAGAAAATGAACATTCTAACCACTCCAGCCATATTTGCCCATTTATATATATATATATATATATATATATATATATATATATATTTATATTTAAATATAAATGACAATAGGAAAACTGTAGTAGTTGCTGACACATTTCGCCCAATTGGACGAAACGCATCAGCAACTACTACTACTACGGACTGTTATTTGTGAGTATGAACGGATTTTATCAAAATTAGCAGATATAATGTTTGTAATTTATTCAATCAGACATGCCTAAAAAAAAGAATTTGCTGCCTAAATACACACACACATATATATATATATATATATATATATATATATATATATATATATATGTGTGTGTGTATATATATATATATATATATATATATATATATAAATATTTAATGAAAAGAGACCACTTTAAGGTACCATTACAATAATTTATTTCACCAAAATCCTTTTTAAAGGACTCCGGATCATCAGGTAACAATTCCAACAACGAAATGAAAGGAAAAATGGGATTAGAAATTTATGGGTAGTGTATTTTTTGTAATTTAACAGGGGTGGTCTGTTTTTCATTAAATATTAGCTCTGTATTCACATTGAGCTCTCAGGATTTCATCCTCCTTGGAATTACCCATTCGGTTTCTACAGAAGGATGCTAAGAATATCATGGACTGAGCATGTGAACAATGATGAGGTCTTACAGAGGTTGCAAGCAAAGGGAAGGCTTATACTTAACATCAGAAAAAGGAAGCTAAAGTTTCTGGGACACATAATGAGGGCCTGGAGAATCTGATACTCATGAATCAAATAGAGGGAAAGAGAAACAAAGGAAAGCAGTGTGTGGTATACCTGACGGGGTTGAGCAGGTGGATAACAGAACGTGGTCTGAGAGAGGAAGCAGAGGGAACAAACTTGTTGAGAGCTGCAAGGGAAAGAGGCAGGTGGAGAGCCATGATTGCCTATGTCCTGAAAGGACATGGCACATGAAAAAGAAGTTAAATTCGGCCAGCTTCTTCCCAAGAACTGCTACTTTGTGGAACAGACTCTCAGTAGGATATTTTCACAATCATTACAATCTTAACCTCTTTAAGTCAAGAGTTAACTGTTATCTTACCAACATAATTTCATAATCTACACTTTTTGCCTTCTCTTACACTCATAGAACACTATACAGTAACCACCCTCTACCTTAAGTGCCACTTGGGCCATGTATTGTTAATATTAGTATTAAAAAAAGTTAAGTTTTATAAAAAATAACAATTATTTTAATAAACTGACTCAATATTATTAAACAATGTTAAAAACAGCAGAGAAAAATAGATGAATATATAACTTTTAAAGTCAGCGTTTTTCCAATTAAACTTGCAGGAAATTCAGCCGTCAGGTTTTGTTATATTAAAAATCTGAACATCCAAATTCTAAACAAAAATAAAATGAAAAACATGGATATACCTGTTAAATAAATCATACAAGCATATTTACATGAATTCAAAAGTGTTAGAAGGAGTAAAAATAGTCTTTAGTTGAGTTAAAATCTTTGGGTAATTTGTTCATAGTAAAATCTGTGGTTTAGAAAAGACGTTTAATAGCTGGTCTACTGTAAAAACAGACTTTGATCATCAGCAAAGAGTCACTGATGGTACATGCTGCTGTTGTTAGAGATAAATCATTTGAATTCACTGACAGATGTTTCTTCCGGCACATGCTAGTAGGGTGAAGCTATATAGCCACATTTTTTCTTGTGTCAGGGGAAAACTGAACATAGCCTACCTAACAAGCAGAACTAGGTTTGGGAGAGGTAACAAAAAGACAAAATACATAAACAAAGTAATTTCAAAGAAATTAATAGATTTTATTTATAATCATATATTGTTTCTTATTACTTTGAATGTTATATTTAGTGGATATATGACATTTTATATGCTTATTTTCAAAGCAGACAGCCTCTGTTTACTTGGAAAATAAGTGCAATACAGTAACTACTCAAGTAATCCGCTAGCTTGAGTGTCTCTTGAGCTTTGTATTGAGTGAACAATAGCATAAAAAAATTGCTGTTTTTTAAAATTGTTTACATTTTGAATACAAAAATAAAATATTTGGCAGAACAGATTTTAGGAGAGATAATAAAAACATAAAATTTACAGAGAGCAACAAAAGACAGAAAATTGTAGAGAGCCATGTTCGCCAAAGAGAAAAAGGCACATAAAAGAATATTCTTCACTTGTTGCTGAATACCTCTTTTTGTTTCTCCTCCTCTGTGGAAAATGGAAGCAACAACAAAATCTTGTCATGAAGGCTATACTTCTTTTATCTTGAATGAAGATTTCTTCATAAAATATTAAACAAAAAATATTTTCACCAAGATTTCTCAGTGCCATTAATTGGCATGAAGAACACTTGGCTTGAAAATATATTAAATTCATACTTTTGAGGAGTAGCTTGAATCTTCAAGCAGATTGAAAAATTAACTGTAAGAATGTTTCAAATTAAAGAGGATGGAAATTATGACACTGAAATCTGAAGGCACATTAAGAGAGTCAAAGATGCATTCCTAAAGCTAAGCAGAGTACTGAAAAATAAAAAAAAGATTCACAAGAATGAGGAAAAGAGAACTGAACTGCTACATGATATCTGTACTCCTGTATGACAGTGGGTGCTGGGCAATCTCCTAAAAGATGAAGAAGAGACATGAAGCAACAGAAATGTGATTCTACAGGAATATACCGAGAATAATATAGACTGAAAATATGAGAAACAATGAAGTTTTAGAGAAAATGGAAACAAAAAGGGAACTTAGTCTTAAGAGGCAGTTGAAATTTCTGGGGTAGGTAAGTATGTAGGAAGTTCGAAAAATCTGATACTCACAGGACAGACTGAAGGAAAGAGAAATGCAGCATCTAGCATACTTGATGAGCTTGAGAAAATGGATTGAAGAACAGGGTTTATGATAAATACCAAAAAGTCAAAACTTATTAATAGCTACAAGGACAGGAAGATGTGGAGGGTCATGATCGCCTGCATCCTGAAAGGACATGGCACATAAAAGAAGAAAAGAAAGGAATTAATGTTTCAACAAATTGAACTTTTCTTTTCTCACTCTGTAATCAAAGTATTGCCAAAATTCAATTTCATACCACTTTTCAGGATTATTTTCATTCTCAAAGTGACCAGTTTTCCTAATCTGTAGACAATTCAATATTGCACATGAAGGTGAAAAGAGAAAAATGTGATTAAAAAAATCATTTTGGAAAAGATTTTCTTTATCAATGTTATAAATCAAAAGATTATTTTTTTTATCTCCCTTTAGAGTCTCGGTTTAAAATTTTTAGTCAGGGAAATTAATTTTCATATAAGCAGAAAAATCTTAGTTTTTCACAAAAGTTGAAGAAAGAATATTTAGTTTTAAAATGCATTGTTTTTTGTTTTTTTTTTGGCTTCAACATCATTAATTTCAACAACTTAGATTCCAAATGAAGACTTTGGTAAAAAGAATAAAATATTTAAAGACCATGAAGTATTTCCTAGAAAGAAAAAACATAAAACGATGTCTAAACGTTACAATTACAAATTTCCTGTGGCATTAAAAAACATCAAGCTATTCTTAACTGTTGCATAATTAAGTTAAGACCTGGCAAAAAACAAATTTTACATTCCTCAGAAGAGTTTGATAAAACTGTTTTCTTAAACTTCATTCAGATGTAACTAAAACCTATCTGATAGTATGCTAAACATATGTCTTGAGTTCATTTATAGTCACGACTTAGTGATTATGCTCAGAGTTAATACGATTTAGAACAATACAGCAACAAAGAACTAAAAATAAAAAGAATTGGCAATGTCTGCACTTAGGATTTTGAAATAAAATAAAATGCAGATGTCTTCATTTTAGTAAAAATGCAGTAGCAACTTTTAAGAATAAATATAACTGAGACAATAAAAGTAGTTAAGACTGCTATGTACAGGGTGCCTCCACAAAATTTAATTGTTGGAATTTTTGATACATTTAATTGAAACAAAAGCAAATGGTAGAAATTTGGTAGCTTAAAACAGAACAAAAACACAAATGTTAGATGCAGTGTTTAAACTAAAGAACTCTGGCAAGTTTGTTTTTTTTTTTTTTTGACATTTTTTCAGTCCTCAAGTTGAATGTTCTTAAAGAGAACAATCACTTTGTGTTAAAAATTTGATAACTGTGACATCCTGGAATGGCAAATGGTTAAGAAATTTATATGTTAGTTAATTTTTTTAGTTCATTCATATACTAAAATGTGTAGTTAATGTGTAATTCCCTTTTTCTTGTGGGACACCCTGTAGTAACAATTCTCCTACATAGCAATGCTGAATGATTTATTCACAAACATAAGAGACATATGATATAAGAGTAGAGGTATGAGAGAAATATTTATTTTCACATTTTTATTTCCCCCATTATGAGCATTATTATATCCATGATATAACAACACCATACTTCACAGACGGAATGAAATGGCTGAAAGGAAAATGAATGACAAACATGCTTTGTTCTCAGAGAAACGTTTATACCACTAAGACATATACTAAACTATATATACATATAAACACATTCTCCCATGCAGAGAACAATATATCATATATCTACACAGTAAGGAGAAGCAAAAAGAAAGGGTCTTTCATATAACATGGAGATTCTTCTGTGTTTCTGGAGAAGCTATGTTTAGGGTTCCAGATTCAAATGGCCTGGATTCATCTACTATGTTCCAGGTGAGAATATATTCCATGAAGGGCAAATGGTGAGTCTTGGGTTTTTCCAAATTAAGGACTGTGAGTCAAAGTTATTTTTTATTTCTGGGTAAGATATATACCCAAAAGGAAATAGCACCATAGACTTGTAAGCTGTAGCATTTATTAGCTGACTGCCCTGGGCAGAAGCCCAGACAGGATGAACAAACATGTGTCTCTTGACACCAATAAGTTACTGACTGAAAGACTGGCCACTTTTTCACTGTATGAAGTGAAATCACTAAGTGGCCTTCACATGACCCAGTATCCCTGCAAAGATATGCGCAGAAGGATGCTCAGAATACCATGGATGGAATATGTGAACAAGGAGGAAATCATAAAGAAAATGAAAACAAAAAGAACACTTGTACTTAGAATCAGAAGGAAACATTTGAAATTTCTGTGGCACATAATAAGGAAAGAGGGCTTGGAGAATTTGATACTCATAGGGCATATTCAAAGTAAAAGGGTCAAAGGAAAACATAGATATCAAAACAGGGACATAGAGGGATAGTAAGGAGACAAACATAGCTTAGAATTAGAAGCTGTGAATAGCTATCGTTGTTTTCGCATTATATATATTACAGTCTCTCTGAAGCGTTCTTTCTTTTTTTCCATATTAAATGGTATTTAATGCCTTTAACTGATTTATAATCTGATGTAAATGATTACTCAAACCTATACTGACAGCAAACCACCTACAAATAAAAAATTAATTCAGCAAATATACAAAAATAGAAAGGCGTGTAAAAGAAGGATTTGTCTTCTCAAAGGAATTATCCAACATATACAGTGAGGTGGTTATGAGAGACCTTCAAATATTCATCATTAGTAACCACATTCTTAACAGCATGAGATATGCAGATGATACAATATCTCCTACAGATGATAGTGAAGGAAAGCAAGAATAAAGGACTAAGTATCAATTGCAAGAAGAGATAATGTATGGTTGTTCACAAAAAGAACGGCCTAGCATGCAAATTACAAATTGGAGATAACAAAATCAAACAAGTACAAAAATTTAAATATCTGGGAAGTGTTTTAACAGAGGACAGAATGTGTGACAATGAAATCCAAAGGTGGGTTAAGATAGCAAAAGATTCCTGTCAAAAGCTAAGTATTAAGAAAGAGTGCTGATCTGTTACATAATATCAGTCCACCTACATAGCAGTTCTAAGTATAAGCATGCTTTTTGCTTCCATTTTTCTAAAATCTTCTTTGTTACTCACATGTTCAGTCCATGGTATTCACAACACTCTTCTGTAGATTGTCCAGCATTCACTGCCATAAGGGAAGACTCATATTACATGACAGTTTAGTAGTCTTCTTTTTTTTCTAACAAACATTTCTTTTTTTTATAATTTGCTTAGCTTTTGGAAGGCATTTTCACTATTCCAATGCACCTTTGGATTTCAGTGTCATATTTTCTGTCCTTTTATTAGAATATTTTCCAGATATTCAAATCTTTCTCTTTGATTTTGCTATCACCAATTTGTAGTTCACATCTTGAAATGTTCCTCTTGTTGAAGTTTGTTCCCAGTACAACTTCTGGACTATTCTCATATCTTTCTCACATAGATCAAGTTTACCTAGCAGTTCAAATAGTTCTTTATGTTGTACCTTAACAAAAACATTTAAATAATCTATAAAAGATAGATATACATACTTTTTCATTTGTATTGCTCTTTCTGATAACATTCTGAGTGTCAGTATCACATTCTTTACATCAGTGTCTTTAATAAAATTACTCTGATTTAGTACTGCTTTGTGTTCTCTTCATCAGAATTCAGATGTTAATTTTCATTATGTGACTCATTAGGCTTATTGTCCAGTGAAGCTTAGATTCATTTGCACCTGGTTTCTTAGGTAGTGCTATAAAAATGGATATATTGTTGTATATTTTATATATTACACTGGTTGACATTTCTTTTTACCCATATGTTGTTGATGTTATAGACAAGCATATGGTTGCAAGAAAGAAATACGACAACAGCAAAAATAGATTTACATGATTTATTTCAATAGGAACGTGTGGGTTTGGGACAGCTACCTTGTGGTATAGTTCATAAGCCGGCTTCCAATCTGGGTTGATCTCTCATAGTAGTTCTCGCAGGTTGGCGTGGCGCTCCTCCTGCTGACTGCTGCTGACTGCCCAGACTGACCGTGATAGATCTCTTCCCTGGCCTCCTGTTGACCGCTGTTGTACTTCACTATGTGACCCCTTTTTTAGTGTTTTTTATGGTTTAACAGGCTCGAAAAATGACACAAGTATAATTAGGAGGGAAGCATTTTTATTGGTCAAAAAATAGAAACACTTTAAAATATTATTTTATTTTTCAACTGGAACTCATGCGTCGGGCCTATGCGTAAACGACAATAATGGTCATTTTGTGACGGGGCCTTGTCTCGTTCACATCCGCCTCTCGCTCTTGAGTATGTTAGTTTATTTGCCTGCAAATCAGCCGTGATATGTCTTATTTTATTTTATAACATTGGGCAGTGGGTACATGTTTCTGGAGTATTTTTTCCTGCTGAATCTGAAAATCAAGACATCACATTTTCTTAGTACAGATAATTTCTATTTTGCTTAAAATAGGCCAAAATGGGATATGCCACAGCGAGTGACAGAGTTGAAACATTTTGTTTCATGTTAAAGTGATTTATCATTCAAGAAAAAAGATCCAAATAACTTTCAAAATGAATTCTAAGCTATTTCAGTTCAGATAAGCTGACCTGAAAATGCTTGATTTTATGGGAGATATCTCACTGAAAAAAGTTCTTGTGCCCTCAATGTTCTTAGCTTGTTAAAACTTTGTGATTCATGTTTCTTCTCTACTTTTAATAAAAGAAGTTCTTTAGAAGTTATTCAAAAACAGCTATTTTAGTTTTTATTAGTAGTTTTCACTTTAAGCCTGAATCCGTCATAAGATTTTATCATATCACTTGAAATTATAGAGACCTGGTATTGTCATGCAGTCTCTGTATAACATGCATGGGAACATTGATAAATCAGGGTTGTTAGGGTGTTAGGTGAGTGTATTTGAAACTAGCAAAATTAGAATTTTATTTATCAGCACTTAAAATAGCTGCCAAACACCAGATAGGCATAGCCAATGAGGCACTTTGCAGATAGGATGTTAACATGAAGGCTGATTTCTGCTGGAGCATCAAAAGAGATCAAACTTTTCAAAAGTACCATAGAGTTTCCAAAAAGAGATTTATATCTTTGGATGATCAAAAATAAATATATTTTTCATTCTTTTGTATCTTTGTTTTGATTCAAAAATGGATGACACATGTTTGCCTTAATTTAATTTTGTGTGAGATTTTTCTGAAAAATTTTTCTGAACTGAAAATGCTTTCTTTAAGTTATTGGGATATTTTTTCTCTTATAAGTTATTCTAACCTGAAGACTTTTAAGGTTAGTTCTACTTAGCCCTGGCATATCACTGTTAAATGGATATTTTGGCCTATTTTAAGAAAAATAAAAATTATCTTTACTGAGGAAACATGATGTGATGGGAAAAAATGGACTAGATTTTCAGATTCAGCATGAAAAAATAGCCTAGAAACATGTGACCATTCCCTAAGAACATTTGGCAAAAAAAAAAAGTCAACTGGTGTTATTTATGGATAAAATACTGAAAATGTTAACTGACATCTTTTAGTGTTTCAGCTAAAAGTCTTTTAAAAGAACTGAAGAAATGTGAGTAAGTGGAATTTATTGAAGGTCAAAAATCTGAGAAAATAATCACAAAATAAAAGAGAAATACCAAGCTCATTTATACTTAGTTATCTTTTAACTCAACAACTAAGCTAGTCACATTTATTAAAATTTGTTATTGCAGTTGAATGAAATGTTTCATTTAAAACTGGTGGACTTTTTCCAGCTTTTGAAGATTTATCTTATAATATATCATAAGATCATCTCTAGTTTAACCTTAGTAATTCCATTCAGAGATAATACAATTTTGTTACTAAACAAAGAATTACCAATAAAAGGAATTAGTCCAGTGTTTCAGAATCTACAATGTAGACTATAGAAGAAAAGTGAAATACTGTTTTTCTTTGGTATAAAACTTAATCAATATTATATTATGAAATGTAACTTATATAATATAAAAACAGATAATTCAAAAGAATCTTTAAATTTGTACACTTTAAATTTTGAGGACACATTATGAGGAAAGAGGACTTGAAAAATTTGACACTCATAGAACATATTGAAGGATTAACCTACATAACAAGTTTGTGTAACTGATTTGCAGAACAGGGTTCAGGAGAGATAACAAATAGACAAACATTACTGAGAGCTACAAAGGACAGGAAGTATTAGAGAGCTTGATGGTTCAAGTCCTGAAGGAACAGGTCACATAGAAAAAGAAGTCTCACTAACAGTCTCACCTATTTGGCTATGTTCGAGTACAGATAAAATGGCAATATACAAATAATAAACAATAGGAATAGAATTTATGTAGCATCAACATGAGAAATCAGAGAGCAGAGTTCAAATTCCAGTTGGGTTTGTTACATTCACTAATGTGCAAATACCATTGGAAAAGGTTTGAATTGATCTGTTCTTCCCCCAGCTATGGGTTAAATAGCATAAAAGACTGGACTCTATAGCCTTGGTTGGCAAGCAGTCTATTACAGAAAGAAACAACAGCCTACTGTGTGGAAAATCTGCTTGGTCACTCATGAAAAAGACATGATGACCCATACGTCTGTCATGTATGGCACTTAATTGACTGATAAAATAAAATGAAATAAGACTGATCAATAAAAAATAACATAAAATACTAACTAATAATATCACTTGAACTCAAACCCTCTTCATCATAGCACTTTCCTGCTTAGAAAGACCCTTTGTCAAACTCATGTTAGCAACATCTTTCACTTTAGCTACCTCATATATTTTTATATTTTTCATATAAAGGTTTCATAAGAGTGGATTCTTTAATTCATATATCTACTGACCTTCTGACCCTTTAACTGTTTCCTTTTGTAGGCCTCAATGTCCCAGAGTTTTGGTCTATCATTTTGGGTGTCAAACTCTGTCCATCATATTTACTTGATCGTTACAAAGTTAATCTACATTAACACCCACCCTAAGGCACATATAATGTTAGATGCAAGTTCATCTTAATAAAAGAATCAGACAGCTCAAATTCTATCTGCTCCCTTGTCTATCTCCAAAGAAACATCCACCATTCATTCTATGAATGTTATACTTGCTAGTGCCTGAGGGTTGCAAGTCAATATCACTTCTCACATAGCCACATCAAAAGATAAGAACTTAATATGTTCATGAACTTATTTGCAAACGGTTAGCAGATCATTTGGTAGGAGATGATTTCTTGAGTTATCTAGGCATTGCATCTATAAAAGACTGTTTCAAAGGTGGAAAATAATACGGTTGTGATAACCACCAATTTCAGAGTTGAAAGATCTTTCATCTTTTTAGGTTCCTGTTTTTCTTTTCAGTTTGAGTGCAAAGTCATGGTTATTGGATAGGCTTTTTTTCAGTAAAGAATCTTGTTAATCATTAAAAAAAAGCAAAGAAAGAAATGTCCTTTCTAAGTCTTACAATAAAATCAATGTCTACTATTCAATTATTATTGTATTGAAATAAAATATAAAACATTTTTACATTATCATCACTTTTAATAAAAAGGTTAAAATTCTTGTTCTAAAAATTATCTCTGCTATGAATTTTCTAATGGCAGTAGAGACTTGAAGAAGTTTTATGCAGTTAATAAAAATATTTTGAAGAATTTATTGAACATTTAATAAAACTGACTAATTAAAGAAAAACAGATTTTAAATTTGATGAAAATTATTTATTAAATAAACAGCAAATATTTTAATTTGGGAATCATTATTGCTTAAGTTCATTTTATAAAAAAATTGTTGACTAAAAATAAAGCAAAAACCAATTATTTTTATTCAAATTTTCTCTGAAAGAAAATGATACATATTTTAAATGATCATTAATGGGTCCTCTGAAAGTAATGTCTGCTATTTATTTCTATAAAAACTACAACATAGGTAGCATTGGATAAAGTAATATAAGAACTACAGCATACATACCACTGAATAGCACAATGCTTCAGCTACAAAGCACTATTTTTCCACATATTCACTACCATTAGGTATGCATTTTTGCCACCAATGAACAAAAACATTCATCTTATGCTCATCAAGAGGCACCTAACATTTTTTTTTGCATACATCAATTTCACCATTGCTGAAATTATCCACTGCATTTACAACCACTGTTTGATCACTACAAACATTTAGCAAGCATCAGTAAATGTCAATGGATGAAACTTTTTCCATATAAGGGGACTCAGTGATACAACTCTGACTTGTAAGCACTTTCATGTCAGAAGCCATTTTGCCAGAGTGTTCCTTAGTATGAAATTATGACAGGAAGATTCAGCCTCCAATGCAATGCTACCAACAATTTTTCTTATATTGTGGACCAATTTAGTAAAATAAGAGGCATTGTTTTCAAAGGGACACATATAGAAACAAATGTAAAATTCTATATTACAAGAAGCAGCAAACCAAACACAAAAAGTAATATTGCAAAAGTATACATTATATCATGTCATGAGTCCATTGAACTGCAGCTCTCTCTCTGTATCTGCCATATCCCATCATGAAGTGGGAGATCACGGTTCTCTACAGCTTCTATATTGCTCTTTTATGACCCTTTTTGTCTTTATGTTACTTGTTCCACCACCCATTTACACAGACTTGTCAAGTAAGTTACTTAGTGTTTTCATTTTCTTCTCTTGCCATTAGTATACCCCATGACTATTAAATTCACCAAGCTTTCTTTCCTCAGTGTGTGCCCAAAATTTTAACTGTCTCTATTCGTATGTTTGTAGCAGTTTTTCACAGTTCCTATTCTTAAAACTTAATCATTTCGCATATACCTTGTCAGTGGTATTTTCAACATTCCCTACATTAATTAGTTAAGCGTAATAATTTCTCAAGTAAGGCTTTGAAAGAATACATAGTTAAAAATTAATTTTCATTAATATATAGTTTACTTTAACTCTTTAGCATTCAACCCAGCCAAACTCTGCTCATAAATATTGGTCCTCAATGTTCAACCCATTCCATGCATACACTGCCATAATATATGATGACATTATCATAAATAATGCTGGAAGTCATGTAAACAGCGAGAGTTTGACCACAAACAGTAACACTTTGCAAGCCAATATTTATGGGGCAGGTGTTAGTGTGTTAAATGCTAAGACTTTTCATCATTCTTTTATTCTAATAATAAAAAAATTATCTTCAAATAAATGCTGCAAAATTTTATTTTGGTTATCTCATAAATTTGAAACATATTTTTTCATTTTACTCATGTTTTTAACCTCACTGCTGTAACCTATTCCTAATTTGTTTTCTTTTAATGTTTTCCAGGTAAGTTCCACTGTTTTCATAGAACTTAAAGGAAACATAAATGCCAGTTCTCAACAATTGTTAAAAATGATGTAAGTAGAATTTTTTCTGTTTTTGCTTATTCAGTTATCATTTTTTTTTATTGATTTGAAAAGATCAGGATTTAATTAAATTTTTTTCTCATGTTGTTAGTGCTATTCACTTTGTTTTATAAATTTTGCTTCAGTGAAAATTCTATATTGGTAGCCAATATCTTAACAATATAAGATATACAGATGACAGAAAGGAAACTACAAAAGCTCCTACAGAAGGTAGCAAAGGAAAGCAAGAAGAAAGGACTAAGTATAAACTACAAGAAGACAGAATGCATGGTTATCAGCAAAAGGATGAGTCCAAAATGCAAATTACAAGTCAGAGATAGTTAAATTTCTGTACCTGTTTGATTTTACTATCTGGGGAGTGTTCTGACAGAGGATGGAAAAGTGTGACACTGAGATCTGAAGATGTATTGGGATGTCAAAGATGCATTTCAAAAGCTAAGCAGAGTATTAAGAAACAGAAAAATTTTGCTAGAAACAAAGAAAAGAGTATTGAATTGTTTCATGATACCTGTCCTCCTGTATGGCAGCAAATGCTAGACAATCTCCTCAAAAATGAAAAAAGAGACTTGAAGCAACAGAAAAGGGTTCTACAGAAAGATGCTAAGGATACTGTGGACCAATCATGTGATCAATGACAAGGTTTTGGAGAAAAGGAAAACAAAAATGAAACTTATACTTAACATGAGGAAGAGGCAGTTGAAATTTCTGGGGCACATAATGAGGAGGGAAGGCTTGGAAAACCTGATACTCACAGGATAGATTGAGGGGGAAAAAAGAAAAGCAGCATGTAACATACTTGATGAGCTTGAGCAAATGGATGGTAAATCAAGGTTTGGGAGAAGTAACCAAAAGACAAAATTTATTATAATAGCTACAAGTGACAGGAAGATGTGGAGGGCCATGTTCGCTTAATAATTAATTAATATTTAGACTGACAACAGATATTCTATTAAACTTGAGTCCACAAACAATGAACAAGAAAACAAAATTATATATAAGGTAAATCATAATTTTTATAAACAATTACTCAAACAAAAAAAGAATTGTTATGAATAATCAAGTAGGGTCTCCCCTTGTTTTGTTACTCTCCTTTTTGAGAGAGCTATTTCTGTTTACTGGAACTATAAAAGGCCACTATACACAAATTTATTCTTGAATAAAGCTTTCTTAAAGCCTACACCAGCATACTTTTGTCATTACACACATGCAAATCAATATTGACAAAATGTTATTTAGCATTCACAAATTTAAGTTTGGCTTTATACCACTTAAAAGAGTAGGTATGTATGTGTGCATGAAAGAGTATATGTTGATAAGAAACCAGGTGTTTAATCATGTATATACTTTAAGAAGAACAGGGTGAAATTCAGCTGACTGCTGGTGTCTCTGCATCTTGCAATTTTTGAGTAGCTGTCAGTGGTGCTTTGAAGTTTCCATGATACCATGTCAGTTATTCTTTGTCCCTCCATTCACACAAACTTGTTAAGTAGGTTACCTACTGTTTATTCCAGCTTCTCTTGCCTTCTGTACATACGTGTTAAATTCACTTGGCTATTATTTTTTATTATGCATCTCAGAAATTTCAGCTGTTTCTTTCAGATTATTTTAGTTTGCTGTTGTTACTATTTTCTTTGAGATACCTTATCAGTCACATATTCTGTTTACGGCATTCTTAGTATTCATTAGAAGAATTACATGTCTGATGTTTCAAGTCTCCTCTTTATCAATGAAAAAAATCTCTAGTATTTATTACTATATAAGTGATTAGATATTACATATTTCAGTACTATTTTCTTTCTTTCTTAAGTATCTTTAAAAAAAAAAAAAAATTCTCATATTTAGGCCAACATGCATCCAGTAGATTTGTAACTTGATTTTGTGAATGAAAATTTACTAGAGAATTTCAACTCTTCCCATTTTAATTTGTGCTCAAAATAAATAATATATAAAAATTAAAACAGAAATAGAGAAATAATTCTTAGATTTTGAGTTGTAACCTGGTTGCATGTTTACCAAAATCTGAACAAAAAAACATTAAGGCATGGCAGTACCCACCTAAAATTCATAATTTCTATAATTTTCCTGAAAGCATTTTTCTGAAAAATTGACTCTCAGGTTCAGTTACTGAATTTTCTTCCATCCTCATTCCAACTGCTAAATTCACTGACTGAATTTTAATTTAAACTTTTCCCTGTATGTTTCATTAATATTCACCACTGAAATAAGTGCATGAACAAGAGAGGAGATTATGTTAAAAACAAAATATTTTCTATGTAACACAAAAATGTTTTTTTAAACCATTTGTCTGCATAATTATTGGTGTATCTATAATTATTTATATGGCAGTGATATAATAGCTCAAACTTGATCTGAAATCTGCTCTATTAATTTTTGATATTTGTGATCAGTGGATTAGAGTTGGAGAAAGTGCACTTTTAAGAAAAGAAACTATGTTGAAATGTAAGTATTGGTTTTTGTTAAATAAATACTTTTTTCATCATTCACCTGCAGATTTACTGATGCACCTATGTAAATTTCTTTTTCTTTTTGCACTTGTGCTCAAAAGTGAACAGGTGTGGTATATCTGAAGATAGATAATCCTCTTTCTTTCACTAATCTCTCTGAACTTTTTATTTATAAGATTTGCTTTATACACAAACTTGGCTTTTCCCTTATATTTAATGATAATTTCTAACTAAAAGTTGAAGAAAAGATTTGTGTCTAAGGTAACATTTTCCTATGATTTAAGCATTTCAATTATGTACAACACTATATAATGATAATATCAGATGTAAGATTAATTTTTTCCCCTGAGACATGTTCATAATTACTAAAATATTATTTTTACAATAAAGACTAGAATCATATTTTTGAAAACAGTTTTAAACCATTATATATTGATATGTTACTTGTTTATTATTATGGTTTGAAAAGGTATATGTTCTTATAGGAGATTATCTCTTATGGATAGATAGAAGATTATCCCTTATGGATAATGTGTTTCTCTCATGATAACATATAGATATATATAAATAAAGACAAAAGGAAAAATGACAGCAACCCAGATATTTTTTACATTCCTGTACAAATATATATATATATATATATATATATATATATATATATATATATATATATATATATATATCATGAAATGGATTAAGTCCAACAATTTTTTATATATTTTCTGCTTATACATTATTTTTATAGATACAATTCATTTAAATAAATGCTCTGTCTTTTATTAAACAGTATTAACTATCCTTACTGGCCTGAATGTTCAAGAGATATCATAGAAAATATGTGTTCTCTGAAAGAAATCAAAATGTATTCCTATGTGGAAACCGTCATTTGATCTGACATGCAATACAATTCAGCTACAGAGGAGCATCTGGTTAGTAAAGTCTGAATTACACAATCTTAGATGATTTTTCTTGATTTTTTCTACTCAGAAACTGTATCTTAATATAAACAATGATAGCATATCATGAAATGAATTAAGTCCAATAATTATTTAACATATTTTCTGTTTATATGCTATTTCAATTTCTGTTAGAGAATACATATTTTCAATGGAACCTTAAGGTTGTCTCTTTCTTAATTATTTAATTAATATTTGCCCTGGTATTACATTGAGCTCTCTGGATTACATCCTCTTTGGAATTATCCACACAGATTACCAAACCCTTCATTACCTTACTATCTATCTATCTATCTATATATATGTGTGTGTGTGTGTGTGTGTGTGTGTGTGTCTGTGTGTGTGTGTGTGTGTGTGTGTGTATACTAACATGTGACGAGAGAGAGTTAATTAGGATGCATGGTGGAGTAATGGATAGCGGCTTGGATTAAGGAATCAGAGAGCCGTGTTCAAATTCCAGTCGAATACATTACATTCACTTACGTGCTAATACTCTTGGGAAAGGTGTGAATCCTCTTCTTCTCCCTACAGCTATGGGTAAATAGCAGGACAGATTGGGTTCTATAGCCTTGGATGGCAACTGGTCTAAGAGAAGGACAACTCTGAATTCAAAACCTGCAGAGGGTTGTTTGGGGACCCTGTGGCATGTAGTGCACCAGGTCTCTGTATTTGGCCCTTCAAAATGTGTGGATGGTCCTGCACGAAACCTTCACCACTATAATCAAATCTCATGTGCTGTTGTCAGGCTGTCAGTTTCCTGGGAACTAATCTGCAAGACCCTTATCAGTATATATATATATATATATATATATATATATATATATATATATATATATATATATATATATATATATATATATATATATATATATATATATATATATATATATATATATATATATATATATATATATATATGTAAAATAAGCATGGAATAATACAACACAAAATATAACAAAATGTATTGAAACAAAGAATATATATTTATTATTTGGTATATTCTTGGGAAGACTGTTCCTGCATAATGGGTTGACTAAATCGCTGTCAGGCAGAGTCTCTGGATTCAATTTCTATAATCTTCCCGCTTCGGTATATTTATATATATATATGTAAATATATATACACAACAATATATATATATATATATATATATATATATATATATATATATATATATATATATATATATATATATGTATATATATATATATATATATATATATATATATATATATATATATATATATATATATATATATATATATATATATATATATATATATATATATATATATATATATATATATATATATATATATATATATATATATATATATATATATATATATATATATATATATATATATATATATATATATATATATATATATATATATATATATATATATATATATATATATATATATATGTGTACACATGTGACAAGAGAGAGTTAATATAGACATAGAAATCAACACTTCATAGTGATTGTCACTTTCATGCCTCAAGCAATCTTTAGACCCATCTTTTTTTTTTAATCATTTCACCCTGATCAAGGCATCAAATCCACTAAGATGCAGGGGTTTACTGAGTATGAAAGAATATAAGAAAAAGAAAATATTATTAAGAAGCAAGAACAATAAAAGAATAGAAATTATGAGGCCAGAAGCTAATGTTTGACATTATATTTAAATTTAGAAGATCAAACTTGAATGGAAAGCAAAAAGCCAGAAGAGAATTCCACAAGTGAGAAGTCTGAGAAAAAAACTGTTAGCATAGAACTAAAGGTTATATTCAGCCATCAACATCTAAAGATCACTTCAGACATAAACTTAACAATCACCATGTTGATTTTTATGCCATGCTGTCTGTATAGACACTCTTTCTGATATTGAAGACTCTTCTCCCATCATCTTCTTTTATGTGATGTGTCCCTTCAAGACATAGGCGATCATGACCCTCCACATCTTCCTGTCCCTTATAGCTCTTAGTAAGTTTTGTCTTTTGGTTATTTCTCCCAAAACTTGTTCTGCCATCCAAGCCCATCAAGTACATTATACACTGCTTTTCTGTGTCCGTCTTTCCTTAAATCTATCCTGTGAGTATCAGATTTTCCAAGCCCTACTTCCTCATTACAAGCCCCAGAAATTTCAACTGCCTCTTTCTCATGTTAAGTATAAGTTTCCTTTTTGTTTCCATTCTCTCCAAAACCTTGTTGTTGATCACATGTTCGGCCCATGCTATCCTCAGCATCTTTCTGTAAAACAACATTACTGCTGCTTCAAGCCTCTTCCTCATCTTTGAGTAGATTGTCTAGCCTTTGCTGCTATACAAGAAGACAGATGTCATGTAACCATTCAGTACTCTTTTCTTTGTTTCAAATTAAATTTTTCTATCTCTTAATACTCTACTTAGCTTTTGGAATGGATCTTTGGCTGGGGCTTTTTGTAATGCATCTTCTGATCTCAGTGCTGCACATTCTGCACTCTGTTAGAACACTTCCCAAATATTTAAATTTCTGTACCTGCTTGATTTTAGTATCCCCAACCTGTCATTTGCATTTTGGGCTCCTCGTTTTGCTGATAACCATGCATACTGTTTTGTAGTTTATGTTTAGTTCTTTCTCACTTTCCTTCGATATCTTCTGTAGGAGCTTTTGTAGTTTCTTTTTACTGCTTACCATGCTCAAACAAATAACCTTGGGAAAGGCATGAATCTATGTCCCTGCTCAGTATTCTATCACTAGACATCTAAACAAAATTGTTTTAATTTTCCCATGCTATGATAGTTGACAGAAAAGATTAACTTAGCTAACTATCCAAATGACCCTCTCCTAAAACTAACTAAGACTAACTTAACTGTCCAAATGAACCTCTCCTAAAATTACTATGCATACAGTAGCAACTGTAGAAATTTATTACACTCATTTTCAACCTTGACAAGAAGCAACATATATAACTTGTGAAAATAGATTTAACTCTCTTCAAGAGTGGTGTGGAAAAACTCAGAAAATATTTCACAGATATTTTCTTTCATTTGGACATGTTAAGTGCACCAAAACTTGTTATCTATAACTTAAGTGGTCTTGGCAAGAAATATTGAAAGACAAAGTGATGTCGGATTTTATTTCATGAGTAGAAAGAACCTCCAACAAGTCATCTGTTTATAGAAATGTGAATTTTATGTAGGCTTGCACTTACATTGTTGTTTTATTGTCAAGAAATTCTTGAGAAATGGTCAAGTCACTTTATTCCTGGCTTCATTATAATGTCTGCATAATAAAAATGATCAAACTTGGTTGAATAAGTTTCTGTATAATGAAACGAGACATTTTATACTTACCCAGTTTTGCTTCCAGTTGATTCTGTATTGTACAGAAATGATTCATATGAATCTTCGGGCAGTTTTTATATTTTTCAAATTAGTTAGAAACCCAAAGACATACTCAGCATGATTTTCAGTGGCTTTTATAACATATAGTTTATATTCTCATAATATTTCTTGGAATTATCCTTTCAGGAATTCTGCATTTTTCTGTGAATGGTTTAGCAACATCTGTGGCAACCATTTTATGTTCTTCAAATTTTGAAATTTTTTCTTTAGGAAATTCAGGAAAGACTATTCTTTGCTTTATTTATTCTTTCAAGAATGAGTAAAAAAATGTGAATATGAATAGAATTTATTAAATATTTTCCAAATCACAGAATGAGACTGAATGTTTATTTTGTTTCAAAAATAAACAAAATTTATTGTGAGATTTATGGAGGGCTTCATTTTGTCCTTTGCTTTTAGTACAGTGAAACAATTTTTTTAATTAACTTGAATCTCTTTTGATTTAAATCATTAGAACAAATAATAATCCTTGTGTTATAAGGCAAGAAACAAAACATCAGTAAGTATTCACAAATATCTTAATATTTTAACATGACTTTTGTTCAGAGAAATCTAATCATAATGAAATGCCCACAAAAAGTTCAGATACTAAATTAAATTGTATAAATCTCTATGAGTATGCATGTAGATATTTATTTAATCCAGACTTTTCAAACGAATTCAATATGACAAACTAGGAAGATTGTATTACACCAGTATATACAAAAAAGAGAGGGAAGGCTTGGTATAAAAATAACCATTTTAAAATCATGCCTTTTACCTGAAATTGAATATATATATATATAGAGAGAGAGAGATTTCTATAACTTGTGTATCCTTGCTTGAACCAGCTTCTAATGCTCTGGAAGGAGTGACTTAGGGAAAGAAGACATGGCTCTTGAGGGTACAATCTGTTGTGTTTAAGTATACTTGTATGAGTTACACCATGGAATTTAGTGAGAACAGCACTATATCAAGTCTAGTTAGAGACCGCTTTGTCACCAAAGCCTGTTGGTTGAGTGGATGTGACACTTGCATTGTATCATAATGTCCTGGATTGGTAATGGCTTTCTGCATTCTGTTGAGGATTCTTTTAGACTCAATGAATTACTTTAATATATATATATACATATATTAATATATTACTTTAATATATATATGTTATATAATCCCATATATATATATATATATATATATATATATATATATATATATATATATATATATAGAGAGAGAGAGAGAGAGAGAGAGAGAATTAATGTGAGTAAAATTTTCATTTGATTGATGTTACCTTCATATATATATATATATATATATATATATATATATATATATGTGTGTGTGTGTGTGTGTGTGTGTGTGTGTGTGTACACATTCACACACAAAGTAGTAATGAAAACTTCTTGGACTAATCCCAAAAACATACCACATGTGTGTGCGTATGTAATGATAATGATGATAATTTAACTTATAAATAACCTATTTCAAATTATTTTTCTTCCCAAAAGACATTTTTGTATGGCTGTTGTAAGTTTTCATCATTTCACCCGAAGCCAGGCAATAATACCACTGTGATGCAAAGGGTTACTCTAAGTGAAATAAAATGAGAAAATGTTAGCAAGGAGAAAGGACAATAAAAGAACAGGTTTCAGGAAAATAGAATGATAGAAGAAGATGGTTAATGTTGCATTTTAATTTTTTAAAGATCATTGGTGGTGGGAAAGCTAGAAACTGGAAGAAAGTTCCACAGGCAAGATATGCGAGAAATGAAACTCATAGACTTTAGTGTTGCATTTAGCTATTTCAATATTAAAAAATGAGATCTATTTGCCAATCTAGTACTACACTTTAATTCATGCAGTTGATGTACCAAGGAAGGAAGCTCATTAGAACAATTGCTATGAAAATATTGAGAGGAAATAAACAGGGAAGTTCTGTCATAGTCATGGGAAAATGATTGAAGTCAATATGCCAGGGCATGACTGATAACATTGCCAACCCTCCTTTGGATTTTGTTGAGAATCTCAAAATATATAACATAGGCACCAGACCAGATATGGCAGCAATATTGAATGAATTGTAGATTTCTGAACCTACAAGATGAATCCTGGCAAGAAAAAATATGAGACCAAGTAGATGCAAAGAGTTGCTTTCATGGAGGTTAGCACTAGCCGTGACCATGATGACTAAAAGATAGCAGTTTTTTTTAGAAAGCATTAAAATTTGCAAGCCATTTCTTGCCCCAGTTAATAAATGATTGTAAGTCAATTTTTAGATAAGCTGCCAATTTTACTTTATCAGACTTATCGATGATAAGACAGGAGTAAATGGTCATGTCATCAATATAAATATTCAGTTGGGAATTGCTGACATCAGTAAGGTCATTGATGAAGATAAGAAACAACATAGCTGCAAGACAAGGTTTAGAAGTGTGGCTGTTCAACATGACTTTCATTATATTAGTTGTTAAGAAAGATTGTATTAAGTCAACTATTCATACAGAGACTCCATAGCTCTTCAGCTTTTGAAGAAGATCACCATGCCAAACACTGTCAATTGCCTTTAAGCTATCTAAAGTCACAACCTGAGCTTCACCCTTCTTATCTAAAACTTGACAGATAAATGTATTAATAACCATTAGCACATTGGTAGGTGACCTAGAGAAGTGAAAGCCATATTGTTTATCTAAAAGAAGACCAGGGGAAGTGTTATGCTTCACAAATACTGAGATGTTTTGTGCTTCTTGTACTTAACCAAAAGGGTTAAAAAAAAAAAACTAATAGGAAGATAATTCAAGGCAGGAAAAAGTTCACCAGAATTCATAAAAACAGGAACAGAAAAGAATTTTTGAACAAGCTTGAAAGCAAGAAGCAGCAAAAGTTTGAAGAGAACAGGAGCCAGTTCAGGAGTACATTTAGTTATGACAATTACAGGGATACTGTTAAATTTACATGCCTTTTGTAGATTTAGTTTGGAGATGATAGAAGAAATCAAGGACAGCCTTATATGCATATCACTCAGTAGAGATTCAGTTGTAGGTGGAAAATCAGGCAAAGATAGTCTTGATGCATCAAGAGTGGAGTTGGAAGAGAATTTACAAACAAAGAATTTCTTCTTTACCAGCAGTAAATAACAATACCCCAAATTGGTTGAAGAGAGGAGTGATTGAGGATTTACTCTTATAGAGTCATCAGTAATCATAAGAACCAAAATTATGAGAGGTTATACAATGTTTCATTCTATCAGAGATTAAGCCTTATTGAGGACATGCTTACATTTATTACAAGTAGATACCAAGTGTCATCTGTTATCACATTGGTATAGATGGAAAAAGTGATTTCTGTAAAGTGTAGTTTTTAAATAGGCAGGAGTGAACCAATGAGAAGATTTCACTTGGCATTTCACAAATAGCATAAAACCTTTGATATCGAGTGTCAATCAGAAAGAAATATCATTGGCACAATTTCAGTGTAAAGATTTGAAATAGTCACTCCTTTGAAGAACATTACAAAAGTGAATCCCAGTCAGTGCATTGGTAACAAAATGATGTCCTGTGAATAGGGGCTTCCTGGCTAATAGATGAATAGAAAGAAATATCTACAGATACTCCAAGAGGACAGTGTTGCAAAGCACAGCAATAGTTCAGATAGGAGATAAGGAACAGATTAATTAAAGGAGTGTGTCCATCAGAAACACTGAGGAAATGAGTATGGGAATATACTATTTGACTGAGAGATTGAGCAACTGAAAAATTCAATGTCTGGATCTTTGATATTAGAATGATGAAGCCACTTGACATGGTGATCATTAAATTACCAAACACATGCATTTGCAGATGAATGAAGAAAGAGAGAGATAGAGAAAGTAATTTCTATATTGTCAGATATTCTATCTAACAAGCAACAGTGAAGAAGGGGAAAGATAAAGAATGATGCGATAACTAACAGAGGCTAATCAGTAAAGTTGAAAGCATATGGTAATTGTACTGATGAACTTTCCAATATGGTGCCTAGACATTATGAATGTAAACACAGTACTAGATTGCTGGCAAGGTCTCAGCATTATACTAGATGCTAACTGTTTATTTTATCACACTTCTCGCTTGTGGAACCCTGTTCTAGCTTCTTGTTTCCCAGTCATCTTTGATCTTGCAACATCAAGCATTATCTTCTGTCTTCTTAAATTCTTGTTCTTTTACTGTCCTCTCTCTTTAATAGTAGTTTTTCTCATATTCTCTAACACTCAGTAATCCTTTGAGTCCCAGTATTGTTATTGCCTTTCTTGGGTGTGATTATATATATATATATATATATATAGTCGACTCTCCCGTCGAGTTCAATGTATGAGGGCCAAGCAAATCAGTTTCCAGGAAACCGACAGCCCAACAACGGCACATGAGATTTGATTATAGTGGTGAAGGTTTTGTGCAGGGCCAGCCACACTTTTTGAAAGACCGAATTCAGAGACCTGGTGCACTAAGTGTCACAAGGTCTCTAAACGACCCTCCGCAGGTTTTGAATTCAGAGTTGTCCTTCTCCTAGACCAGTTGCCATCCAAGGCTATAGAACCCAGACTGTCTTGCTATTTACCCATAGCTGGAGGGAGAAGAATAGGATTTACATCTTTCCCAAGGGTATTAGCATGTAAGTGAATGTAATGGATTTGACCTTTGAACTCTCGATTCCTCAATCCAAGCCGCTATCCATTACTCCACCGTGCCTCATATATATATATATATATATATATATATATATATATATATATATATAATTTAATTTAATTATAATTTAAAGAAAAACAGACCACTTTAAGGCTCCATTTGTAATAATTTATTTCACCAGAGAATTTTATTTTTCTCTAGATCTTCAGACTTCACTTTCAAAAGGTGAAACGAAAAATGAATTTAAAATTTACACTTTTAACGGGCAGTATTAAGCTTATATAAGTTGACACAGAGGGTGGTGAGGAATGGTATGAGAGATATGGTCGATTTTAGACTCAAGATATAATTCCTTTGCCACTGGGACATTTTACTGAACATAGACTCTGAAGGTATGCATGTGCATCCAAGAATCCTTTCAATAAAGAGGAAGATAGCCAGAAACAGAGAATTCAGTGGTAGATATAGTTAGTTTTGTACAAGAATGTCCGAAGTGTCTTCTAAGCAGAAGAATCCTCTGACTACCAAAATTGGAAGGAATACCACAAATGTTGGAGAAAGAAGGGTTTGGGATTCAGTGTTTTTCAAACTTGCTAATTTCTTTTTTATTAATTGTTGTCATCTTAGGATAAAAGGGTGGAAAATGCCAATAATACCTATCCTCTATGATAATACAAGCCAGCTGGAATGTGTCACCCCACAAAAGTGTTTGCAGGAATATTGTATCTATGCATTACATGGTACTACAAAAACACTGATATTATGTGTTTATTGCCCAGAATGACTTCTCTAAGAGTTACCAAAGAGTTTGTGCTCCTTACTTCCAACTGGGATGCAGCAACCAGAAAGTTGACAAAACGGTACTCTCAATATAAAGTATCATAGCCAAAAGCCAGTCATATTGCCAAAAGTCAAGACAGCTGCTCTTATTAAGGCCTCTGTAGAGGGAACCAGAAATCCCATACTACACAGGAAACAAGGGTTAAACCTCTACTACTGTTAAAAAAATGAAGAAGGAGTGTGAACCAAGCGATAGGCAAACCTATCTACTCCTGTTTAAAAATAAAATAGTAAAGAAAATCTCAAAGTGAAGGTGGTGGGATTTTGAAGTATAGAGTTAAGCTAAGAGCATGAGGAATTCAAAATCATGTTTCAGTAGTTTATTTGAGTAATGGCCAATATAAAATAAACAATTAAATTTTAACTTAATGACAGTTACGTTGTCTCATATCAACACAAAGAAAACTAGTGGAAAACTAAAAAACTCTTATTACCAGCAATTTATTTTATTTCTTAAATACTAAAGAGGAGGATAAAGCTAAATAAATAGAATTGCCACATAAGTACACATGCATAAAGAAAGATTCTGGACAAATGTCTCATCTTTTGGGAATTTGGCATCACTTAAAAGAGGAATTATCTTTCAGATTTTTTAGCCAAGCCTTCTCTGCTCCTGGGTAGGTGGGTTTGTGTTGGTGAGGTCAAATAGAAAAACAAAGGAAGTATATATTTGGTTATTCACATAGAGGCTGGTCAATAAACAAAGTTCAAGTTAGATACAAAATATGCATGAACAATTTTTCTCTTTAAAAGAATTGACACAATACCATTTAGATACATGACTGATGAGGCAGATTTTTTCCCTGTAGTAGGTTGACATTTCTTTCTGCAGTAGACCAGTTGCCATCCAAGGCTATAGAACCCGGTCTGTCCTGCTATTTACCCATAAGTTGGGGGGGAGAAGAAGAGGATTCATACCTTTCTTAAGGGTATTAGTACGTAAGTGAATGTAATGGATTTGACTGGAATTTGAACTTGTCTCTCCAATTCCTCAATCTGAGCTGCTATCCATTACTCCACTGTGCCTCTGATTTGAGGGTATAAATCATATTCAAGTTGATCATGACAGATTATGTGCACTCTCCCAGAAACTTAGGTTTGCTCAGTATGGCTTCAGTATAAAACACATGTTGTTTCTCTTTGTTAATAAAAAAAACAATTGTACCTGAGTAGATGTCAGCAACAGGGTTTAGCTAGCCACCCTACTGTACATGGAAATGAGTAACCCACCAATATTTATATATCCTTAAATATAATATGCCACATACATCTATAAATTTTGTGTATAATAATTGAGAGGCAGTGTGCAAAATTGACCCCATTCACATCCACATGCAAAGAAACTACCACACTGACTACAAAACAGCCCCCTTCTTTCCCTCTCTCCGTGAACTATGAACAAAGGGAAAGGAGTGATGTAAAGTAGCCACAAAAAGAAACAGATACACAACTGCAAAGAAAAAAGAACGGAAAAAAGAGAGAGGGGGAAATAGAAAAGGATAGAGAGAGGAGATAAATATATGTCAGACAAAACTTGGCTAAGGTGTATGTTTTTTAGCTTGAATTAAACTTCACAAAGTTATTTTTCTTCAACTGTCTTGGATTGTGGAATTGACTATCACCAGTGATGATCTAATTTCTCAGCAAATTTGACTCTCAAGAACACAAAAGCATGTGTACAAAAGCTATACATGCATGCACACGCACACACACACACACACACAATGAGCATAAAATACAGATATCTTTCCAGAGTTGTTTATAAATTGTACACTTCACTTATTAATGTTAACAATGCACTATTTTAAATTACAAAATTGTACTTGGATTAAATGAAAATTACTTATAATAAAATACATATTACTTATAATATATCCCCAGCAAAGGTACATTACTATATATATATATATATATATATATATATATATATATATATATATATTTATATATAAGACATTTTTATACATTCTTTTTTTATAGATACAAATATTTAAGTAAATGCTCTGTTTATAATAAATCGTATTAACCAAATTTACCTCCTGAATGTCCAAGAAATTTTCATAGAAAATATGCATTCTTTGACAGGAATCAAACCTGTATCCTACACAGAACCATCATATAGCCTGACGTGCTTTACCGATTTAGCCACAGAGGAGTGTTTTGGTTAGCAAGGTTGATTTTACTGTTTTTATGATTTTCTCTTGTACATTCATATGTTCTCGATGTGTATCCAAATGTAAACAAATGACATCACGCATTATGAAATGGACAATGTATAAGAGAAAATCATGGAGAATTGTAGTATAAAAAAGAACGTATATATACAATGGCAAGGATATCATTGGTTTATCAAGATTTTAAAATTTGAGAATGTTCATCATTTGGTTGAAAGGTGGAGGATACAAAGTGCCATAATTCAAAGTCTGGTAAGACAATAGCAAGCAAGTAATATTCAAGAAATATATATTTTTTTATATAAATGAATATTGTTAAAAATCGTGATCAGCTTGTTATGGTTTGGGGATATATATATATATATATATATGCAAACACATACACACATATGTGTGTGTGTTTTCATTCTTACATGTTTCTTTTCTTATATGCATATATATATGTAAATGTGTGTGTATGCATGTGCATTCTTCTATCTGTTTCTTTTCATATATATATATATATATATATATATATATATATTTGACTCTCCCGTCGAATTCGGCGTATGAGGGTCAAGCAGATCAGTTCCTAGGAAATCGACAGCTCGACAACAGCACATGAGATTGATTATAGTGGTGAAGGTTTCGTGCATTAACATCCATACTTTTTGAAGAGCCGAATACAGAGACCTGGTCCACCGTGTGCCACAAGATCCCCAAACAACCCTCCACAGGTTTTGAATTCAGAGTTTTCCTTCTCCTAGACCAGTTGCCATCGAAGGCTATAGAACCCAGTCTGTCCTGCTATTTACCCATAGCTGGAGGGAGAAGAAGAGGATTCACACCTTTCCCAAAGGTATTAGCACGTAAGTGAATGTAATGGATTCAACTGGAATTCGAACTCGACTCTCCAATTCCTCAATCCAAGCCACTATCCATTACTCCACCATGCCTCATCTCTCTCTCTCTCTCTCTCTCTCTCTATATATATATATATATATATATATATATATATATATATATATATATATATATATATATATATCCAATCTTTTACTCCAGTTATTCTCCTTAAACTCCTCTTTTGCTTCTTTTTTATCCTCACTCATTTTTTTCAATAATTCTTACTCTTTCTCATTTCATTTTGTGTCTCCCCTTATTCTCCTCTTGATCACTTTTGTTTCAATTATAACTATCCCAAAATAATTGTTATTTTCCTTTTCTTTTCTTCTTTCTCATTCCCCCTGTTAGATTTCTTTTTTTCACATTTTTTCTTATTTTCTTATTTTTATCAACATATTGTAAATTCTCTCTTATTTGATATCTCACTGTCAATTTACACCCCCCAATTCCGTTTTTAACATTTCATCTCCTTTTCTTTTCCTACCACTCTTTCATTTTATTTATCCATCTTTATCTATACTTTCTTGATCTTCTGTTCACACCTCTATCTTTGCCAAAACTAAATATTCTTTTGATAGCAACCACTCATTTTTCTGACAAGACAGACACTTGTTTTACAGAACTATTCACTACTTCAGCGCTGAAACAGTTCCTTAGGCTTCATCAATGTCCTACATGTGGTGATCAGCCATTTTGAAATCTTATTCCATTCGGCAGGCTGTCATTTCCGACCAATCATATGCAATGCTGAAAAGACATGCAGATAACATAAGCCATTGTTGCTTACCTTTTGTTCACAGATGTTCATCCCTACTCATGCATGGGTCATGCCATTATCTTGAGCGGAAGGAAGACAGTTGAAGAGTGGGGGCTAACAAAGCTCTTGCAGTGGCTGGAAGGATAAGTAGTCGGAAGTCAGTTCAGAGCTGCTGATAGAATAACAGACATGTGTACTATCATTTGGCCTCAATCTACTGGGGGCATAACCAGAAATTTTCATGTGCCCCTATCAGCAGAAAGTAACCATATAAGTAATATTTAGAAAGAAATGCATGAAAAGAATGTCAGATGTATCATAATTATAAATAAGCCACTCACAAGTAAATGGAAAATTCTCATGATGAAATCCTTTTCTTCCTGAACAAAAATTTTCACCAATTTTCTTGTTATAGAGTAGGACTCAACATACTTCTTGCTCTTCCCTACTACTGTGACAATGGACTGTTCCTACTTATAAATATGGCAAGTAGCCACATTAGAGTAGGATTTGAGTAGTATTAGATTTACTCAAGTTTTTTTTCTGTTCTCTGTATGAGTATTTGATAAACCTCTTCTTCTTTGTTTTCCCTACCTAGTCATTTACTCCTTCAATACTCTTTAACTATTGTTATAGACAAGCGTGTGGTTGCAAGAAAAAATACGACAACAGCAGAAATAGATTTACGTGATTTATTTCAACAGGAATGTGTGGGTTTGGGACAGCTTCCTTGTGGTATAGTTCATAGGCTGGCTGAAGATCTGGGCTGATCTCTCATAGTAGTTCTCACAGGTTGGGTAGCGCTCCTCCTGTTGACTGCTGCTGACCGCTCAGTCTGACCGTGACAGGTCTCTTCCCTGGCCACCTGTTGACTGCCTTTTATGGCGTTTTTTTATGGCTTAACAGGCTCAAAAAATGACTCAAGTATAATTAGGAGGGAAGCATTTTTGTTGGTCGAAAAATAGAAACACTTTAAAATATTACTTTATTTTTTGACCGGAATTCGTGCGTCGGGAACATGTGTAAATGAAGATAATGGCCATTTTGTGATGGGGCTTTGTCCCATTCACATCCGGATCTCACTCTTGAGTATGTTAGTTTATTTGCCTGTAAATCAGCCGAGATATGTCTTATTTTATTTTATAACACTATGGCCTTCCTAATTCTTGGCTATTTTGAACAAAAGACAAGAGTTTTCAACTTAGTTTAATCATTAACATAATTTGTAATTAGGTTTGCCTTTATTAGCAGCAAGTTAAATTTTTATCATTCTTAAGCTGAGCAGAGTATTAAAAAATAGAAAAATTCTGCTAGAAACAAGGAAACGAGTATTAAACTCTTCTGTGATATCTGTCCTCCTGTATGGCAGCAAGTGCAGGAGAATCTCCTCAAAGATAAAGAAGAGACTTGAAGCAACAGGAATATAGTTCTACAGAAGATTTTGAAGATACCATGGTCCAATTATGGACAAAGTTTTAGAAAAAATGGAAACAAAAAGGAAACTAATAATTAACATCAGGAAGAGACATTTCAAAATTCTACGGTACATAGACAGCTTGGAAAATTAATTACTCACAAGAGAGATTGAAGGCAAGAGGGACAGAGGAAAACAATGTATAACATACTTAGTGAGCTTCAGTAAATGGATATGGGAACAGGGTTTAGGAGAAATAAGTAAATAAGAATTTTTAAGAGTTACAAAGGTCAGGAAGTTGTGGAGAGTTATGATAGCTTACGCCCTGAGTTAACATGGCACATAAAAAATAGATGTTTTGGGAGAGTAAATTAATTTGATTACATTAAAGTATAAGTATAGGTGTATTAAGACAATATATTTGTGTAAGGTCACTATAGGAGTAACATATGAAAACAACCATGAATGAATTTTTTTTTTGGTTGTAGATGGATGTCGGGATTTGAATTCTAAATGGCTAATTGTATTTAGAATATTTCTTTCAGTTCAGAGAGAGATAAACTGAACTAGAAAATTATTAGCTTGTTTTGCACAGTTTTAGCATCTTCTTGTTACAGAACTTTTTCAGTGGGAAAATAGATATTCCTTGAAAATAACTACTTTGTGAAGTTTTCTAATTTGTTTGCTCACTGACTGAATAATTGAATTCTGTTTTACGATTGGTCAAAAAGATGAATATTGAAATTCAGATTTGTCAAAAATATAGTGTAAATTCTATTTTTTACAAATGCTTCAATATTATGAGGTTCTTATTTAAGGATACATGTTTTTGGTTTTTGTCAACTTTGTGTGAAATATGTCATTATATACCTGAAAAAAACGATGTTACCTCAGAATAAGAGAATGAATGTAAAATCTAAGTGGACTGATATTTCAAGATGGAGGAAAAAAGTAAGATCAGATTTGGGGCCTCTGCTGCAAAGACTCTGTCCTGTATCAAGCACATGTCACTGACTGCCATTAAGAGCCACATGACCTGTCATATTAATTAGGAATGTTAATCTAATAACTGAAACATGATTATAGCAAATTCAATGATGATAGTTTTTTTTATTTAAGTTGATAATGGCTCTAAGACACAAAGAATTACTGGAACTGAAAGAGAATAAGACTTTAGTGAAGAGAAAGGACAATAAAAGAACAGGTTTCAAAAAAATGAAAGATGGCAACTGACATTGCATTCAAATTTTTGAGGATTGTAGTTAACCAAGAATCAAGAAACTAGAAGAGTTCCATAAGTGAAAAAAGAAAATATTAGAATAGAATTTACGGTTTCATCGAGCTAATTCAATAGTAAAACAATGAGACCTAGTTGCCAATCTAGTAATATGCATGAATTCATGTAGTAGAGGTAACAAGGAGAAGAGATCATTAGAACAACTGCTATGAAAATATTTATAAAAAAGACAGAGGGGAACCATGTCAGATCATTGAAAAATGAGTGAAGTTTAGATTCTTGATCAGGACCAATAATATTGCAGGATTTTCTAGAATAGTTAGAATAGATTAGTGTTTTATAATCTTCATTTTAAATGATACATGTCCAAAGTTATTGAGAAAAGAAGTAAGAAGATTTTGTAACTCCTCTCCCAATTTAATTAAAGGAGAAGGTCAGTGTCAATCCTTAATACCCACGGCATTCCAATATGGAAGTGCTGATGCAGAGAGTGGTTTTTGTTTCTACTTTCAGATATGCATGAGGGAGGCAACAAATTAAAATAAACTCATGTAGAAGTATATAAATAATTTCCTTTATGTACTTTGTCTTATCAGGACGTAGGCGTTCATGACTCTCCACCACTTCCTATATTTTGTTAAGTAGTTTACTCACTGTTTTTCCATGTTTCTCTTGCCTTCACTGTGTTCAGCAGATGTTTAATTTTTCAAGCCTTCTTTCCTTATTATGAATCCCACAACTGTTTCTTTCTTACTGGTTTTATTTTCCTTTTTTGTTCTTATTCTTATTAAAACTTTGTAGGGAGAGTGGCCATGGTTAAATGTAAATAAATGGCAGAAGTGCCCAACAAAAAAAATTGGCAAGGTTTGCAAGAGACAACCACAAGAAAAGGAAAAGAACAGGGCAACAAACAACATATACAAAGCAAATTATCTGTAATAAAGCAAAGCAACAGTAATATGGCAAAAAGTTCACAAACTAAGAATTGGGATTGACACTAAAGAGCAAATTTGGATAAACAAATGCAGCATTCTGACTTCAAAACAAGACAGACTGGGACTGAGTCATATGAAACTGAGAATCAGCTTATTTTATTGAGTAGGAAGATATCCCAGCATGCATTTGTGTGCTTTTGCCTATTAATTGGAGAAGGGAAAGTGTTTTGCAGTCATTCCCCACAGAGATTGGAACCAACTAACTTCCTCATTTCTCCAACTGTACATCCATGATCCTCTTCGCATTCATCTGTAAAACCACATTACCACTTTGTTTCTCCTTCATCTGTGAGAAGACTGTCCAATATTCATTGCCATATAAGAGATTAAACATTAGAAACCAGTTCAACACTCTTCCCTTTGTCTTTTTTGGATAATTTCCTATCTCTTAATACCTTACTTAGTTTACAAACCAGTTCAACACTCTTCCATTTGTCTTTTTGGATATTTTCCTATCTCTTAATACCTTACTTAGTTTACAAACCAGTTCAACACTCTTCCATTTGTTTCTTCAGATATTTTCCTATCTCTTAATACCTTACTTAGTTTCTGGGGATATTTTTCAAGGTTTCTGTACACCTTCACATTTCTGTGTCACATTGCCCATAGTTTGTTTCAGACAATGTGGTGAAAAAATTCAAAATTCTGGTTTTGACCTGAACTCAGACATCAAACATTTTAACCCTGATGCAAAATATACAACTACTTCAACCACAATTTCACTAGCGAAACGGTTTCATGCTTTTAACTTTTACAGATCTTCAGCTGATGATTCTCAATGAAACTGAATCTTTTCTAAAATGTTTCAAGTAAAGTTTAATGGGGAAAATAGAAGAATTTTTAAAAATCATATAATAATTGTTCTTGTCCCTTCTTTCGTTAGTTTCTTAATTCTGAAAGTGTCACCTGTTAATGCATCATAAATAAGTGGCTATTCTGTTTTGATCACATGAGAACACAAGACATATTAAAGGCACTATTTGGTTTCAGTAAGGAAATGAAAGAAAGAAGAGAAGATCAATATATTTAATGTCTGTTTCAGTGAAAAGGAAAAAGCTGTCAATTTCAAATCTTTTCATTTGTATCCCCTTACTTCTTAAAATAACAACCAACATTCATATTTATGATTGTTATTGCAATATTTTGTTAAAGTTTTTAAGCTCAAATATTTAATGATGCAATAGGGGAATTTCTACAGATATTTTATTCTCATAGAGCTCATCATGAGCTTATTCAATCATTAACTAAAGAATTACAATTCATCAAAAATCTAAAATAGGAAAACCATGAAATTTTCACTGGTTAAAACTAGTTGTAATCTTACATTTTATTATTAGTTATTGGTGTTACTCTCTTATAATAGAACTGAAGCCAGATGTTTACATACATCTTAGCTAAATACAGACAAACATATTTTATTTCACAATTCCTTATGTTATCCAATTAGGGATTCTCTGTCTGAATTCAGTTAAGGTCATTACTTTATTTTAAAAATATTTCAGCTTTTATTTCTTGCATCTACACAAAAATAGACCAGGTCAATTTTGGAACCATATTACACTACTTTCGAAATGGCACAAGCACATTATCATTGTCCCATCAAATATGACTTTCATTTACTACAAATTGAAATTATATTGAACTATTTAGCGGTATTATGATACAATATGTTACACAATGCTGTAGTTTCAGTGTGATATTCACTGCTAAAGATTTTCTCAGTCATTTCTGTTTTCTGAAATTATTTTCTTGTTTTGTAACTTTCTCTTTCTGGACATGATTTCCTACTTTTTATTATATTTGTTTTGACATTAGCAGAAAACATAACAAGAGCTTATTGGTATCTGTCAAAAAACACTTTCTTACCTAGACTCAAATTTCTCTGTTTGATCTGTCAGTAGTAGTGATTTCAACTACACACCTTACTTTATCATTTGGTTCCTTAAATTTCTACAAATTTATCATATTGACATTTTCCAAGCAGCAGTATACTTATACAAACATATATGTATATATCGATGTTTTTTATATACTCAAAATATTTAGACAGCAAATATTCTTTTAAACATTCTTCTTTCATATATATGACATGTCCTTTCAGGACGTGGGCCATTATGGCTCTCCACAATTTCCTATCTTTTGTAGCTTTAAGCATTGTTTTTTTTTTTAATATCCCTCCCAGTCATTGTTCCATCATCCATCTTTACACATACTTATTAGGTAGGTTACTTATTGTTTCTCTTTATATCTCTCACCTTCAGTATGTCCTGTGAGTGTCAAATTCTCCAAGTCCTCTTCCCTCATTATCCTTTGTAGAAATTTCAACTATCTCTTTTTAATTCTAAGTAGAAATATGCTTCTAGTTGCCTTTTTCCTTAAAATTTGTTTCCTTTTTCCTTAAAATCACATGTTCAGTCCATGGTATTATCAGCATCTTTCTGTAGAACTACATTTCTGTTGCCTCAAGTTTCCTCTTCATTTGTGAAGAAATTTACCAGCATTCACTGCCATATAGGGGAATTGATATTATATAGCACTCTTTTCTTTGTTTCTAACAAAATTTTCCTGTTTCTTAATACTTTGTTTAGCTTTTGGAAGGCATCTTTTGCTATTCCAATGCAATATTGGATTTTGGTGTCAGATTTTCATCATGTCTTAAAAAAATTCCCAGATATCTTGATTTCTCTACTTGCTTGACTTTGATATTTCAACTTATTAGCTCTGATCTGTTTATCCTGCTGACAAACTTATATATATTCTCTTCTTACTATAAATGGTTAGTCTATCCCATTCATTTTACTACCTTGTTTTAAAGTACCAGCAATTTTCTTTCTGTGTCAGACATCAACCCTATGTCATCATCATATCTTATGCTATTAAGATTCTGTCCCCCAATAGTAAATCCTGGTAGGACTTCTATTCTCTTAGAACAGGTTTGCTGTAAAGGATTAACAAATTTAATAAGAAAACAATCACATGTGTTGCTCCAATTTCTATTTTTGTATATTTATTCAATTCATTTTCTGTTTATATGAAAGCAGTTTTCTTCCAGTATATGTCTGGATTATTCAATCTTTTCCAAATAAATGAGGTTTTCTTAGCACTTCAAGTAGATCTTTGTGTTGTACTGTACCAAATGCTTTTGAATAGTCTATGAAACACATATACAGCATTCTGCATTTGTATTGCTTATTCTGCTATCATTATGATCACATTTCTCATTCCAGTATCTTCAACACTGATCTTGTCCTATTTCTAGTCAACATGTTCTATTCTTAAAAATCCAGATAAGCTTGTTCATGTGCTCATTAAGTTGATTGTCTAATGGAGATCACATTAATTTGAATCTGGCTACTTAAGCGGCACTACAAAGATGGATCTACTGAGGTCTTCCAGTATGTTGACACTCTCATCTATTATATTTACTATTTCCATCATTTTGTCAATGCTTAAATCGTCTGAGATATTTTTTTTTTGTTTTTTTATCAGTATCAACTCAATCAAGGAAGTACATCCACTAGCATGCAAAGGGCTATAGGGTGTGGAGGAATTAACAGAAACATTAGTAATGAGAAGAAAGAGAAAAGAGCAATCAGGAGGACAGTAGATAGCGATTGACATTGCATTTAAATTTTTGCAGGTTAAATTTGGTTGGAAAGCATGGAGCCAGGAGGGAGTTCCACAAGTGAGAAGGGCAAGATTAGAAACTGTTCGCATAAAAGTTACAGCTACATATAGCTAGCTCAGCTGTAAATTCATGAGATCTCACCACCAGTTTAATATTGCACTTAAATTCACACAGTCTAGGTACCATAGCATAGAGCTTATCTAAACAATTATCATGAAAATATTTTTAAAAAAAAAAGGCACAGAGTGGCAACCTTACGGTGATGGAAAAGTGACTGAAGCTGAGCCACCAGATCAGGACCAATAATATTGCTGATTCTTCTTTGAATCTTATCAAAGAGCTCAAGGTAAATAGCATGGGCAGCGGACCATATATGGCAGCAATATTTGGTGAATGGTAGATTTATTACAATCCCATCTGATCTTGCTGTTTTGTTCATCTTGGTCAGTGTTGATTTTACTTTAGACTTTAATATTTCAAGTTCTCCAAATTTTGTGTATTGCAGATTCCCTGCTATCATCATGAAAGTGTTCTCCAAAGTATTCAATCTATTAAAGACATTTTTTTATGTTTAACGTTGTTATTTTATAGATACAAGTATTTAAGCAAATGCTCTGTTTATAATAAACAGTATTAAATAATTTACCTGAATGTCTGAGAAATTTTCATAGAAAATATTCGTTCTTTGATTCGAACCCTGCATCCTATACGAAACTGACGTATACCTACGTGCCTTACCTCTGGGCCACAAAGAACCTTTTTTACGGTAGACAAGGTCGAATTTACTGCTTATCTTTGTGGCCCAGAGGTAAGGCACGTCAGCGTAAATGACGGTTCCGTATAGGATGCAGGTTCGAATCCTGTCAAAGAACAAATATTTTCTATGAAAATTTCTCGGACATTCAGGCCGGTAAATGTTATTTGATACTGTTTATCATAAACAGAGCATTTGCTTAAATACTTGTATCTATAAAATAACAACGTTAAACATAAAAAAAATGTCTTTAATAAATAAATTGTCGGACCTTGTCCATTTCTTAATATTCAATCTATGTTTGAAATATCCATTGTTTCTCTATTATGAGTTTTCCCCCAATTTGATTTTATGCATCTTGTTGATGAGCACATCTTTTGTCCTGTTAATTCTTTCATACTTGCTATATCTATGATGCTCATTCTTGATATCACTGTGCAGTTTTCATTGGCTTATTCTATTTTTTGCTTGCATTAATTTGATTTTAATTTTTTTGTTTAATGTTCTAGAATCTGTACCATTCCTCAACATTCTGCTGTCTTTTTTTTTATCATCTTGAGAACCTCATCTATCATTTACTTCTTTTGCTCTTGTCTTGGTTTCCTTGAGATGATCTCACTCAAAATAGACTTGCTCTTAACACTTTGCAACTCGAGTGATTCAAGATTCTCTTCTCACTTAGGTATTGGTTTGGTTATAATTTTCCTAATTTTGTGCTGATTATATTTATTGATATTTTTCTCTAAAGTGCAAATAACCTTTCAGATGTACAGCTGATATGCGTAAAGAAACTGTCTATAATTTATGCTGTATTAATCAAATGTTTGATAAACATTAGTCATCATTGTGGTTGGGTGTAACAAGAAATTTAATGTTTTTTTTAAGAAGTGGATTGTGTTGTGTTATTTCCTTGAGAATTGAATTAAATATAGCTTTACATAACAAGTCCTGTGACATAAGCATAAAATGTTTTAAAACAATATCACTAACACTGAAACCTTTTTCTTTTTTTAATTGCTATGTCCTTTTACAATCTCAACCGCTTCCTTTTCGTTAAATGTCTGTAAATTATCGAGATTGCTCTTTGGAAAGATAATAACAGTTGTTGCCTTCTGCAGTTGTAGCTGCTTCTCCAAGATCTACTCCATCATGGCTAGAGATCTCAATCTACCTATTCATTCTGTGTAACAGAGATAGATTCATACCTTTCTCAAGTGTGTATTAGTTTGAAGTGAGTATAATGGTCTCAGCTGAAATTTAAACTTAACCCACTAACTCCATTTTCCATGTCAATAACTTTATATCTATATTACTTATACATAGTTACACTGTTTACATTGCTTGAACTGTTGTCCTCATCTTTATTGTCATATTCATGATGATTCAGCCGTTATATGCTCCAGCCTTCCTCAGGTGATATACTTTGGAATTTCAAACTAAACCCTTTAATAAGTCCATGGTTATAGGTTGCTCTAGTTCCACATGCCATGCCTTTTCTGGATATCTCAGTTTCAGTTAATTCCCTATAGTAACTCAACTCTCTAAGTTTTTTTTCACCTCTGCAGTGGCCAGATATTGAATGCACTTTGGGTCGAGTCACTTTTAAGTCTCAACCAACACTTTTATCCACTTGGCCATATTTCCTCAAGGATGAAATTGTTAGAAGTGAAAGAAAATCACTGTAAACATGCCAGTGGCATAAATCTGTTTAAGGTGGACCTCAACTTGCCAGGAAGTGACCCACACACTTGATTTTATGACCTTTCTCTGTAGAATGAAACAGTTATTAAACTGCAACAGACTACCAATGACTCTGTTATAATTTTGAATGGCAGCTTCTGTCTGTTATGCATAGCCCTCTTCATCCGCTAGTTCAACAAGTGAGATTTGTTATATTTTTCTTCACCTCTGATATGGCCAGCTATTGAACTCATAAATCTTTGTATCAAGTCACTTTTAAGTCAAAACCAACACTTTTATGCCTGAGTACACATGGCCCAGGGAATCAACTGAAACTGAGATATCCAGAAAAGGCATGGCATGTGGAACTAGAACAATCTACACCCATGGACTAGATAAAGCATTTGGTTTGAAATTCCAATGTATATACTTAAAGAAGACTGGAGTGTACAGTCACCAAAACACCATGAATATGACAAAGATGAGCAATGTAAATAGTATAAAAATTACAATACTTCATCTAAGAAATATAGATAAATGTTGTTTATACATATTTAATCAAATCTCAACCCTTTTTCTTTGTTATATGATTGAATTTCCGAAGCCATGTTATTTTAGTATAAAAGCGCCCAGCAGATTTCAGTTTTAGAAGATACAAATGAAAAGTCAGTTAGACTGTTATGTTATACCAATCCTCCTACGTGGCAGCAGATGCAGGACATTTTCCTCACAGATGAAGAAGAAATTTGAAGCAACACAAATTTTGTTCAACATATGGATGCTAAAAATACTATAGACCCAATGATGTGAGTGATAAGTAAGCTTTTTATAAAAAAAAAATTAAAAGGACACTTATGCATGAATCAGAAAGCAAGAGCAGAAATTTTGGGGACATATAATGAGGAAAGAGGATTTGAAGAATTTATCACTCAATGGACATATTGAACACAAAAGGGAAACATTGATTAACCTAACAAGTGTATATGAATGAATAGTATGGTAGTTAGGAAGTTATAAGTTATGGATGAGTTATTTCCCTTTTGACATCTGCTCCCACCATATTTCAGTATCTGGGTGTATATTAGCCTTATGTAATGATTAGAAGAAAATGCACAAAGTGTTGTTAAATATAAAATAAATCTTTATATAACACACTATAATAATAGAAAAGGATAAGGTGAAAGTTGATATTTCAAGATTACAAGTTTAAAAGTCCTGATGCATGAGAGAGAAAGAGAGTATCCAGGAGAAAGTAGATATATATAAATATGTATGTATCCAAATATAATGGGTTGCCTTCTTAACAAAGTGGGTGAAAGAAGGTATATGTTTTTAAATATAACATGTTGTTTTAGCCATCAAAAGTCATATTTATCTCTGGGTATCTTAAAATGACCACACTACCAGAGAATATACAAAAATTATTTATTGATTCTGATATTAGTTCATTTTCCATCTGTTTATATACACATTTATAGATACACACCACAAAAAGCACTCTGCTTCTCCTTGGATCGTGGCCTATATCCTAATTATGAAAGCTTTCTGATTGGTTAGATAAACTATTTTTAAGAAAAGGGGTAATTTTTATCTCCTTATTATTATTTGTTTATTTTTTTTCTTACATCTTGTTTGTGAAAGCTTGCTGACTGGTTGACCAAACTCTGGTTTTGTTTGTTTGGTGATTTTTAGTATCCATCTGTTTTTAGCGATGATGACATTTTGGATTTCTTATTATTTTTTATTTATTCCTCTATTGCCACAATAGTACATGCAGGGCAGAAAGAGGGTAAAGAGTCAAGCATTGCTGAGAGCAACAAAGGATGCTGTAGAGAGCTATCATTGCCCATGTCCTGAAGGGACATGGCAAAGCAAAGAAGAAAACTGATAAAAAAATACTATTTCCATTTTACAGTCTTCCATTCATGTTTTGATTAAAACATTGATAAAATTGCGCAATGATCAGAAAGGGAAGTGCTGAGTAATAGGAAAAAATTCTTGTGCACCAAGTAGTACAATTTTCCCTGAAGGATGAAAAAATACAGAATAAAGTTCAGAAGATAAAAGAAAAATATCTCGGAGTACATGTCAGCTTCAAAAAAGATAAAAAATTCAAAGAATGACATCTGACAGAAGAGTCATCAAAAAGTTCTGAAAATGACAAAGTTGGAATTGGAGAGCTGTTACCAGCAGTGACAGTATTCATTAATTATTAAAAGACTTAAGACCCTCTTTGATATAAAAAAATTCTTGCATAGAACTGAAATTGTCTAATTTGGCAATAATTGTATTCTTGAATTGAAATAACATTTTGGTATTGATAGTCCTTGTCACAAAGATGCTGGCAAGAACAATAAAGAAAGGATGACAGATACTGTAACATACAGAAACTGTTTTTCTTTCTTTTGTCTTGAAGCTAACCTACTAAAAATATCTTTTTTTTTCTCATCATAATTTGATAATTAACATGCACCATCAAATAATTTCTTCAATTTTTTACTAGTTGAATTATTTTATCCTGAGATCTTAGCAATTTTGATCTGCTTTCATTTTTTATTTTTATCCCGCTCAAATTAGTTGACATTACTAATTTTCAAGAATCCTTTACCTGAACGGTTTTAATAAATGAAGGAAAGTTTTTTCAGATTAACAACCACTTGACCATTATTGTCATTGCTCAAGGTTGTAGCTTGCACAAAATCAAATTAATGACATCAGAAAAGAATTTCCAAAAAGCAAAAATGTTTCATTTAGTAATAATTAAAAACAAGAGGATGCAAATTTTAATTACAATGTGTGATTTGTCACTACTCGTTTAGACGCTGCTACAAAATTATATTTCCCCATCTAAGTTTTTGTTGAAACTATGACTAAAACTGTTCAGAGATTCGATTTAGTGTTTAATTTTTCTCACTTTAACCAGTGTATATTTAATTAATTGTATGTGAATTGAGTTGATAAAATAAAAACAGACATATTACAAAAGAGAAAGGAAATTGAACAAAAGAAAAAATGCATCCACAATAAATGGTAATACAAAAAAGAAAGAAAATTAGATAAACAGATCAGTAACAGCTGACCAGTTTTGATCCTCTCTGGCAAGAGCTCAATCATAGAATATTGCACATAATATTACAATATTGTGCATAATGACTAAAAGAAAGTGGGTGGAAAATGAGGATAATAGTTACACATATAGTAGTAATATATTGACATAAATTGTTGGTGGCAGCTTTATCTCCTCGCTTGAGTCCATCCTTCAAATCTATAAATCAACCATTCACTCTTGCATGGAATATTGCAGCCATATATGGTCTGGAGCCCTAGCTGTTCATCTCAAGGTCCATGACAAAATCCAGAGATGGATATGCAATGTGATGAGTCCTGATCTGGCATCTTGTCTACAATCACTTTCTCACAGACATGCTTTCACTTCTCTCTGTCTTTTCTACAAGTACTTTCATGGTAACTGCTTTGACTAGCTACTTTCACTAGTTCCCAAACTGCATGAATTTAAGTGTGCTACTACGTTGGCACCTCAGTCCCACCCTTTCACTGTTGAAACTGTTAAATGTAGCTGTCTCTTCTACTCCAATAGCTTCATGTCTCACACTTCCCATCTGTGGACCTCCCTTCCTCTTACTTGCTTACCTTACATCTTCAGATGCCTTGATCTGATTACCCATCCTTCTCTTCATCCTTTCCTCTATCACACCTCTTGCTCCTACTGTCTGTAATCCTTTGCATGCTAATGGCATTCCTGCCTTCCTTGGGGTGAAATGCCTAAAAAAAAATATCCATGAATTTAATTTCTTCTTTGCTGCTCACTTCTTTTATGATGATGGCATTGATGACTAAATTCACCACTAACATGCAGGTTTTGTACTAGAAGCTTTCAGTTTCACTAAAATCTGCTCCTGTCATCCATTCCCTATCACCATTTGGCTTTGCAAGAATTTTTTGGAGGTGAAAGAAAATTAGAGTAGAAGAAAATGCCAATCACATGTATTTCTTTTAAGGTGGACTTCAACTTGCCAGGAAGAACATTTTTTTTATTATTGTTGTTGTTAAAAATATTTGTAAGATAAATAATAGAGAAAGAAATGAACTATTTTGATCTGAACCAATAGTTAAAAAGTTCTTATACTATAAACATATCACACTGTGGTGAAAATGAAATAAAACCAATAGCTAAAATAATAATCAAAAAAGAAAAAGAAATACCTTTTCCCATCATGCTAATAATAAAGAAACCGAAAATTTTATTACCCCACTTGGCTTCATCAAATTCTCATTAGGTGGTGCTGTTTAAGTTCTATTAAAAGACAAACACTTCTTTCCTCTTATGCCAAGATGTATCAGGACACAGATGAAGATATCCTGACTGAGAGATGAAGGAAATACAACTTGTACTTTCATCGTTCCAACTGACTTGAGTTTGACAATATAACCATTGTTATCATGGCTTTCTCTAATTTGCTTCTGGACCAGAAAAAGAAACTCTCTTCCCACTTCTCAATGCTTAGCATTGGGATGTTTTTGCAGAATCTCTCTACTGATAAAGTAAGCACAACTTGACTTAAGGTCACTCCAACTCAGTGCAAAGCTGACTTGAGTTATAGCATTATAGTCATTCATATCATTACTTCTGGACCAGAGAAGGAAAATAGACATATCCAAGAGACATTGATGACTTTGTTTTCCTACAGTTTCTAGAAGCAAAATATTAATAGATAGTCCGTAGTAGAAAACCAAGTTTTTGTTGCTTCTACATTAATTGTTTATATATGAACATGCACACACCCACAAGACACCAACACACACTCTTTAAATTCAATACCTTTCCTTGTCGTATAAACATATCAAACTGAGGCAAAAGCAATTTTAATCATTGCGCACAATAATTTATAGATTTTGGATAGGAAATAATGATCATGAAGAAAGAATTTTTCTTTATAGTTTATTAACAGTAAAAACAACATCTCAATAAAGCTAACATAAAACAAAGGAAATTTAAAAAAAAACAAACAATGTATTAGAAAACTGGTCTCCCAATTTTAGTAATTAGATACTTCATTGTTATTGTAAAAGACAGGTATGATTGCTTTGAATGTCAAAGAAAGGGTAGTGTCTTGTGTTTTTATGTTGTTTTGGTTTGCTAGCAATTTGCAGTGTTAGACAAAATTACTTCTTGCACAGTCTATTCTATATTTAATTTCCTTATCTCCTATACTAAGTTTGTCATAACATCCATACACTGGGATATATAAAAGATATAAACAACTTAACTTTTAAGTTATAGGTAGAAATGTACTGGGAAAAATTGGATGAAATCTAACAGAAATAGAAAATATATAAAACAGTTTGGGAACAATAATTTTCTTTATTATTTTATTTAATAATTACCAAAACTTTATTATAATTACTTTAGTATTTATCCTGAGACTTACTTGAGGTGCATTTCATACTGAATTCTGTTAAGAGGTATTTTCTAGAGCCTTTGATAAAGTTTCTGCATCTTTCAACTGATATTTTTTACCATTCTTCTGTGCAGAATTCTTTCAAATTGTTCAGAATCAATCACTTCTATTTAAGAAGAACCATCTTCAATTCATGACACAAATGTCCACTTGCATTTAGCTCAGGAGACTGCGAAGGCGATTCAATTATTAACTTGATTCTTAAAACATTCTGAAGATATTTTCAAAGTAAGCTTCAATTCATGACACAAATGTCCACTTGCATTTAGCTCAGGAGACTGCGAAGGCTATTCAATTATTAACTTGATTCTTAAAACATTCTGAAGATATTTTCAAAGTAAGCTTCAATTCATGACACAAATGTCCATTTGCATTTAGCTCAGGAGACTGAGAAAGCTATTCAATTATTAACTTGATTCTTAAAACATTCTGAAGATATTTTCAAAGTAAGCTTCAATTCATGACACAAATGTCCACTTGCATTTAGCTCAGGAGACTGAGAAAGCTATTCAATTATTAACTTGATTCTTAAAACATTCTGAGGATATTTTCAAAGTAAGCTTCAATTCATGACACAAATGTCCACTTGCATTTAGCTCAGGAGACTGAGAAAGCTATTCAATTATTAACTTGATTCTTAAAACATTCTGAAGATATTTTCAAAGTAAGCTTCAATTCATGACACAAATGTCCACTTGCATTTAGCTCAGGAGACTAAGAAAGCTATTCAATTATTAAATTGATTCTTAAAACATTCTGAAGATATTTTCAAAGTAAGCTTCAATTCATGACACAAATGTCCACTTGCATTTAGCTCAGGAGACTGAGAAAGCTATTCAATTATTAACTTGATTCTTAAAACATTTTGAGGATATTTTCAAAGTAAGCTTCAATTCATGACACAAATGTCCACTTGCATTTAGCTCAGGAGACTAAGAAAGCTATTCAATTATTAAATTGATTCTTAAAACATTTTGAGGATATTTTCAAAGTAAGCTTCAATTCATGACACAAATGTCCACTTGCATTTAGCTCAGGAGACTAAGAAAGCTATTCAATTATTAAATTGATTCTTAAAACATTCTGAAGATATTTTCAAAGTAAGCTTCAATTCATGACACAAATGTCCACTTGCATTTAGCTCAGGAGACTGCGAAGGCTATTCAATTATTAACTTGATTCTTAAAACATTCTGAAGATATTTTCAAAGTAAGCTTCAATTCATGACACAAATGTCCACTTGCATTTAGCTCAGGAGACTGAGAAAGCTATTCAATTATTAACTTGATTCTTAAAACATTCTGAAGATATTTTCAAAGTAAGCTTCAATTCATGACACAAATGTCCACTTGCATTTAGCTCAGGAGACTGCGAAGGCTATTCAATTATTAACTTGATTCTTAAAACATTCTGAAGATATTTTCAAAGTAAGCTTCAATTCATGACACAAATGTCCACTTGCATTTAGCTCAGGAGACTGAGAAAGCTATTCAATTATTAACTTGATTCTTAAAACATTCTGAAGATATTTTCAAAGTAAGCTTCAATTCATGACACAAATGTCCACTTGCATTTAGCTCAGGAGACTAAGAAAGCTATTCAATTATTAAATTGATTCTTAAAACATTCTGAAGATATTTTCAAAGTAAGCTTCAATTGTCTTGTAGGAAGATGAATCCCCTTCTATTATAATTTCCTATTGTAAGGTTATTCTTATAACACACACTTGTACTTGGAATAACATTAAGTATTCTCTATACATAATGCTTAGAATATTGCTGTAAAGCCTGTATAGTTAGTATGAAGACTGACTCCAATATTGTTGTGGTAAACCCTCCTACTGTAGAATGAACTCTTCCTTCTCTCATAAATACTAAATGCGAGAGTCGGTTGAGGAAGAAGGTAGACATGGTGCTAACCTGCCGTTTGGATGTACACTGCTATCTACTTATTACTAACACTCTTGCTTTGTATATATCTTCAATATATTTGTTCAACCTACCTTCATCTGCCGTGTCTTTCTTTCTGGCCCCCTAAACAGGCCACAACAAATACGACAACTTGCAATCTCATACCATGGAACTCTTTAGAGTATTGGACAAGATCATAGAGTCAATGGGGGTGTACTCTTTACTCCACACCAATCTAAGCTGGATCAGAAAAGATTTTTCAAAAGAATGAACTGATATTTTAGCAAAACGATTTGACCTTCAATCCTGGTAAATTTTCCAATACATGCTGCACTAAAATAACCCCATAAAATGATATGTTCCCCATCATGTTTCTCTGTTGGAATGGTATTTCTTACATTGTGCATTGTGATTTTGTTTCTCCAAATATAACATTGTGAGCAGCAAATGCAAAATGAGCCTTTTTTATGCTATTTTCAATGGTAGCTTTTTTCTGTGCAATCTGTCTGTGAAATACTTGTCAATTCAATGTCCCCCAAATTGTTGAGATGTGTGAATCAATTTCAGTGTTCTTCAAATCTATCTGGAATATTCTTTATGCTTGAATTCACATTGACTGAAACTTGTGATTTTAGCAATCACACATCTTCATTCAATGATCCAATCTTGCAAGCATTGATATACTACCAATTTCTTTATATTTATGAACAATACAGAGAACAGGGATGAGAAATCATTTGGAAATTTTTACATAATCTTTCCTCGATTGGCTTTCCTAAGCTACAATCAGTTTCTTTTTTCAATTTCTCAGAATGCTTTTGGTTTTTCTCTTGATTTAAAAAATGAATGAATATTTAGTTTATAAAATAAATTCATAAGAGGCTTCTAACGTGATGTTGAGTATTTCAACATGCAATAGGTATAAGACTGGCTCAATTTTAACTGCTGTAATCACCTAATTAAACATCATATTTATTTTTTTGATAGATCTTGAATGTTATTATTTCTAATTGAGTAAACAAATTAATGATATTAATGTTCTCTCGAATTTATTATGAATTTACATATTTATTAAACTGTTTTACTAACACTAATCAATTTTATAATGATTATTGGGGAATAAGGGTTTGACTCCATACATATATATGTCTTTTGAAAAATGTTTTATGAATTAATCACTTAAGATTTGGAATTAACCAACTAATTCATAAAATATCTTTCAACAGAAAATTAATTATTTTTTTAGCTTTGGAAAGCATTCAGTTTTAATTCATATGTCCATGCTATATATATATATATATATATATATATATATATATATATATATATATATATAAAATGAGAACAAATGGAGTATGATTCCACTATATGTAACATTTAATTTAAAAGAGGGCTCAGTACATGAATAATGTGTGTTTGTATGTGTGTAGTTTGGACATATGAATCAACACTGGATGGTGAATGTTTTGTTCATGTCTGAAGATTATTGAGCTCTAAAACAGACTCTCACTATACAGTGCTGATTCCTATGGTCACACTATCTGTATCAATAAACACTATCTATTATACTGGACATTCTTGCCCTGTAAATATCACATATTTTAAACTGTACATACACACACATACATACATACATACATACATACATGCATACATACATACATACATACATATTTGCTGTAACTTGATGCATTCTTTCTCTGCTCTAATATGTTTTGCCCACTTTCAAAACTTTTACCCTGCATTTATTTTTTGTATATGATGGCTTTCCTCACTGTCTCTTACAGTCCATTTTTTTTCTCAGTCTTTTCCCAGGACAGTAATTATAACCTGATAAGGTTTTCATATACAGGACAAATTTTTTGATTCTAGATTACAATTATTTATTTTTATATTGTATTTTGCTAAAGTTGGTTTTACTGAGACAATCACAAATATTTAAGATGACAAGAAGTCAGTGCCTTTTTTTCTTTCTGTTTTTAGTGACCTCAAGTGCTGTTTCTGGAAACTTTGTCTAAACTTCGTGTCACATGACAACACATCTCCAAATAAATTTGACATGGTTCATTTGAATAGAAAAAAAATGATGTTATTGTATGTAATCAGTAACTATTCATAAAACATTTGGATGACCATGAATTTGAAAAGACAGATTTTTTTAACTGTCATTGAATGTTGTAAATTTTTTATGTAATTTCCTCAGGCATTGTTTTTTTTTCTAGGATTTCACCTTTTGTTATTTTTTGTTTTTCTATAGCTAGAAAATAAATTGAACAGAATAAAATCAGTTTATTTTCCAATGAGGAAAGCAAATGCACAAGGCAGTTGCATGAATAACAATAACAATAGTTAGATCAAACCAATCAATTAATTTTTCATTAAGTTTCTAATTCATAATACCTGTGGAAATTTTGCATTGCATTTTTATAATCTTTCAATAATTCAGGTAAATTATCCAAAAACAAATATGTTCAGACTGAGAAAGGTTTTCCAGGAAACTCAGACAAAAAACTTCTGAGGAGAAATTGAAACAGCTTTAGATTATTCTAAGTTGTATGTGTGACAAGCCTCCTTCTTGTAATTAGAATCTCTTTTGCTGCCAAGGAATAATCAGTATCAGCAAGGATTTGCTAATCTTCTCATATATCATGTTGGTTTGTAAGTCTAACATGTAAAACTTTGATGCATTTCAATAACACTAAAAAGAAACATTACATACTAGTTGAAATTGAAATTACATAACAGTCAATTCTTACTCAGCACCTGAAGAATACGTTGTGCATGAAACTTTGAGTCATGTCACTGTTGAGGAATAATATGTATATTTATTAATATATGTTTAGTAGCTCTGTTATATTACATCAAGCATTATTTTATTTTATTAACACCAGCATTAAAGTGCGATATCTTATATATATATATATATATATATATATATATATGTACAGACATAGGGAAAGAGCAACACTCAGACAAGTATATATATATATATATATATATATATATTTTGTTTTCTTTGTTAAGGATCTTATACAAATTAATATCAATCAATAGAATTATATTATTGGTTGAATAAAAATTTCTTTCTAAAAGAAAGCACTTTAAGAAATCATTTGAAAGCTCTGATAAAACAATAATAAAAGTTCAAGTAGATCTTTTGTTTGGAATGGTAAATCTGATCTCCTGACATTCCACAAATTTATGAAGAATATATGAACATAAATAAACAAATAAGTGAATCAATGACAAGAAGGATTGGAAAAGTGCTTCATTGGAGATCAACACTTAAAAGCAAAATAATTTTACAATTGCATTCAATGACATTAGCTTTTAACAATAAGATGTAATTGTCAGACAATTTACAAAACTTCAGAGACTGCTTTTTTAATGAAAAACTCTCTTTCAAGAAAATAAATAGAAAAAAGTTAATGTAAGAAGATGAAAATAGTTTTCATCATGTTAAAAATTAAAACTCTTCTAATAAAAACAAATTCATCTATCAAAACTTTTAAAATGAATAATTAAGTTGCCATCTTGTATGAATGTGAAGAATCTTTGACAAAAGAAAAAAAACTTGTATGATTTTCGATTCCTGTGAAAAAAGTATCTATCACTGACAGCTTTCAGACATTGACTGCATATATCAGTTTTAAGGAAAACAACATTAAATTCATGTACAGGATTGAATTAGAAAATGTGTTATTCAGGAAAAAGATAATTTTATCTTTTTATCAATGTCCTTTTTGAAACAAGGTATTTATATGAGTAAATTGACAAAAGACCTTGGTTATTAACTTTTAAAAATTGATTAATATTAAATGTATACCTAAACAATATTTGATTATATTTGAAGGAAACTTTTCAGGATTGAAGATTTGCTCACTGTTATATATCTAGTTATTTTCTGTTGGATGTGTTGTTAATGTAATAGATAGTAGTTTTGAATTAGAAAACAGGGAGCCAGAATTTGAATTCCAGTCTGGTTTGCTAACTTCATTTATGTGCAAATACCCTTGGGAGAGGTATAAATTTATCTCATCTGCCCAGCAATGAATTAAATAATAGGACCATTACAACCTTTACAATAAATATTAAAAAATGTTGACTCAACAGATTCATCCAAGTTATTTTTGCGTAAATACCTTTGGGGATAGTATTCATCCATTCCCCCCGTTACTGCTATAAGTAAAATGATAAGACTTGTATCTGAAAACAAATCATTGTTATTTGCAAAAATTGTTAATGCAATAATCACTTGCAAAAAATGGATTATTCTTACAATGCAAAATATATTTTAGCTTTTATGGTATATAGAGATAACAGTTGGGCCAAGTAAAGGCCAAGTTTATTGTCCATAGTACCATTTTTATTATTGACTCCATGTGGTTATAGTTGTTCAAGTGGGGGACTGTCATCTTAGTTCTTTTGTGATTTAAGAGTTCATACAGGGTCATTGTGTTTTTGGTTGACAGAAATTCATTAATTGAATTCATCCTTTCTTCTCTTCTCTTCTGGAATTGCATATCCAGTCAAACTCACAGCCGATAAATCTCCAACCCTTGCGTCTTAAGCTGCTACTTCGAACCAATTTCCCACTTCTTCTGGTGTGCATGTAGTTTTTTTTTCTTCTTTTTATTTAGCTTGACACATCCATGTTTTCCATTTGATTTTTGGCGGGACATGTTGTCATTGGTTGATTTCTTTTTTGATGACTTTCACTGACCCACATAAGCTATGTCTGTGTTCTGTCAGTTAGCGAGGATAGGAACAATAGAAGGAAAGGAAAGGAAGTATGTGTATAAGAGAATAGAGAGAGAGTTTTCTTTGTCACTCTCTTATTGAAAAGGAAAGTGTATATTTCCATATGGTGTTACTACTACCTAATCCAACTACAAGCACTTCAATAATCACTGTAAAACAGATCAATATATTAATAACATTCTGTAAGTAAGTTTGTAGAGGACTGTGGGGGGAAGATGTAAAGAACACACGTGGGTTAAAATTTCCTGCTAGCCAGTCCAGCTACCTGAGAATGTTGGACTTTAATTAAGTCCAAAGACGACAAAGAAAACAAACAAGACCGATAATTATATATAAACAAATATATGTATTAACAACAAGTTACAAGCACATGTACAGTTACATTGAGTTTGTATGGTGAATATTATGGGTGTGTATTGTGGTGAGTGTTTGTACATATGTGTATTGGTATTGTTCTTTGCGTGTTCCCAGAATTTGGGAAACGCTGTATTGGTGAGAGTGCACATATTGGTATTAGCTGAAATGAAGAAAGAAGAGAAAGAATTACCTCACCTCCATATGAGGTGGTATATGGCCCAAGGCCTGAGGGGAAAAGAGAGGTAAAAGGTCACCCAGTATTTATAGCAAGAAAAGAGAGACCTCTGGTGAAGGAATAAGGAACTAAGGAGGAGCTAACTTCGACAAGCTTAAGCAAATGATTTTTTTTTTATTCAAGAGTCAAGATAGTTTTACTCTAGAGAAGAAAGCTTATATATTTTGATATTTCACCACAAATTGAGCAAAAAATTTGGCTTCATTACAGTTTACTGGGGACATGATTCTAGAGGAAGACAAGGATTTGAATCAGACAGTTAACTAAATGTAATTGATAAGCACATTTACAGTGCTGATAATTACAGTGGTGAAGAATAGATTCAAACAGAACCAAAGAATAATGACTTGTAATTTAAATAAGATAACCTCACCTATTATACTAAATCTGCCTTCAATAAGCGATTATATTCAACCAACTTACAATTACTTATTGATAAAGTAGTAACAATAGTTCAGTTATGATGATTCAATTGTTCAATGAGGCCTGAGGTGTACCTGTCAAAATATTGGGACAAGTTTGCATCATTATTCAAGCCAATTAATCAACTATTTTATTCAAGATATTAGTGAAGTCAAAAATTTATAATTAATAATCATTTTTTGTTATTTTTATAGACAATATTAAACACTTGGAAATCCTTAAATTAAATCCTTAATCCTTAAATTAACTTTGAATTAACAAGTTAAACTGCAAGTTGGTTTATATCTTTACAAATGATATTTTTGTTTTTGTATTTTCAGTTTTGACCCTTGTAAATTCTTTGAGAAAACCATTTTCAGTTAATTGATAATATTCTTCTCTTGTCCAGCTTAAGAGAAAGATTATCCTTCAGTGAACTTCCCTAGGCTAAAAAGAAAAACAATTTCCTGGACATAATATTGTCTCTTTGCCAGCCGATGTTAGAGTATAAAACACCTGATGTCAGAATAAATACAGTATGAATATTAACAGCAGTAATTTCAGCCATAAAACTCACATAAATCGAAGCACAGGAAAGGAATTTATCTTACTGAACATGGCTTCATCTTAGATACATAAAAGGGAGTGCTGAAAATTCTGAGCTTGATCAAGAATATCTTCAAAACATTTCTTGTATACATTCTGAAATATTATTGAGGACTAGCAGCATGGCCCGGTGTTGCCCGTGCTTGATTCAAAAATCGTACGACTCATACAGCAATCGCTATCACTTGACTTAAAATATTTTTGCCCTTTCTTGCCTTTAAACAAGTGCCCTTTGCTGTGCTGATGTTGCTACATGCCTTACTTCTTGCCTATCTCACACTGCAAATTTTTTCTAAGCTCTATACTAAACATTAAATCTGTTACGAAAAAAGAACTAAACAAAATGAACACAAAATGATCAGCTTTAAAAAAGGACTCATAACTGGAAAAACCGAATGAAAAAAGAATTTTAACAACAAATCCTTTTTCCCACACAACCCAGTTCTGCAGAATCAGAATCAACGTTGAGTTTAAGCAAGCGAATAGCCAATTGGAGTAAAGTGCCATGCAGAATTAAATTTTTCCCACTTGTGATGAATGCAGCTATCGATTTTTTTGCATGCTAGCATGCTAGTTAACATTCATGTCAGTCAGCTGTTGGCTCTCACGCTGGCCAATAGAACCTTCCTGCCTATTCGTGACAGCCAGCTATAGGCTCTCACACTGGCCAGTACAAAATGGCCACAAACTACATGAAAAGTGCCGTAGAAGCATGAAAAAATCGATTATTTCCACTATCGATGGGAGTTAGGAAATGCAAAGTCAGTCTTGGCCTTCAAGCTAACTTGGAGCATGTGCATGTAAATTTTGGTGCAAATCCATCAAAAATTGCGGCCGTGAATTCGTTACACGCACACACACACACATCCTGCCTTTTATAGATAGAGATGTCGTAGTTTTATTGTGTCTATTGATTTTGAAGAGTAAAGAGGTGAAAACAATAGCACTGGTAATGGTAATATTAGCTGTTTCCCTACAAAGAAACATTCAGTATTCATTGACTGAGCAGTCAATACCACTTTCAGTTGAAATTTATAATAAAAATGTTGGATTAAAAATAAATCCATTAATTCTTATATGCATATAAGATGATTAAATTGTTCAATGAGGTCAGAAGTGTATTTGTCAAAATATTGGGACACGTTCGCATTATTATTCAAGCCAGAATGCATTTTTTAGGTAATTTATTATTAGAGAGACATTACAACTTAGTAAAAATAAAAATTTCTTTGACATTCTCTTACAGATCTTATAATTTGAAACACTTTTTTTTAAAGTTTACAAAAATGTACATTTCAAAAAAGTTATTTGGAGAAAAATGTTCTTGTCACATATTGTAATCTAGAAAAGGTTACTGAATGAGGAATAACCAAAACGGAGGTTGGAAATGAAATAGTAATCTTTATAACATCAACAAAATACAATACTCACCAGCAGCGTGAAGTAGGTAACCTACTGCTTGGGGTGGACTACTTAGACTGCATATTACTCCAACTTGCAAGTGTCCAATGTATTTATGAGGATTGGGACACACCCATTAGTGTTCATAGGTACAGTATATAACACATATATATCCCAAAACTTTTAAGATAGTGCCAGCTCAGCTAAATGTTGAAAGTTCAGCTTAATACGCACCACTCTGTACCTATATATGTTTCTGACTTAATACCCTATATTTGTCAAAGTTTCTGAGGAAATTCTTTATCTAAGAAATTTGAACTATGAATCGTCTACTATTTCTAGGGAGAATGTTGCTTTATGAATTGGAAACTGTTTTAACAGAGGACAGACAGTGTCACACTAAAATCTGAAGGCACATTTGGATAGGAAAAGATGCTTTCCAAAAGTATTAAGTAACAGGAAAATTTCATTAGAAACAAAGAAAAGAGTACTGAACTGTCATTTAATGCCACTCTTCCTATATGGCAGAAAATTTCGAACAGTCTCTTCACAGATGAAGAGACTTCAAGCAACAGAAATGTGTTTCTACAGAAGGATGCTGAGAATATCATGTGAGCAATGACAAAGTTTTATAGAAAATGAAAGTGAAAAGGTCACATATGTGGGATCAGAAGGAGGCAGTTGAAATTTTTAGAGCACATAATGAGGAAAGAGGGCTTGGAAAATTTGCTACTGACATTTGATAATGAAGAGCTAGAGGGATAGAGAAAAACCATGCATAACCAACATAATAGATGGCAGAACTAGGTTTAGGAGAGATGACAAAAAGACAAAATTGACTAAGAGCTACTAAGGAAATTTTGGAGAGCTATCATTGCCAACGTCTTGAAGTGACATGGTATAGAGAAGAAGAATTTTGTCCATTAACGTGTCTCTTTGTTTATGTTGTATAGGAAACCTACCACCCCTCTTGAAGATGAACTTGTCTACAAACAAAGATGTTAAATAGTGGCATGTCAAAAGACAGACAGAGTCGGAGAAGTTCTTGACTGAGCTAGTTATAGACTACTCGGGCGATTTCTGTACCTACTTACCAACTGAATAAACCCCTTTTATTTGTTACGCGTTATTTGGCGTTTGTCTCTACTAACCCCAAATCAACATCATAACAGTTTAAAACTGTAAAATGTAATCTATATCAGATAAATTTATTAATGGCTATTACTTTATTTTCAATTCATTCTGCTTCTTTTTTTTTTTAACTCATTTCACCCCAAACAAGGCAATAAATCCACCAAGATGTGGGGGGGGGTAATGAGAGTGAAAGAAACTGAAAAACATTTGAGAGAGAGCAGACATTAAAATTCAAGTATTCTTCTTAACAATTGTGTTAAAAAGCAACAAAAATACGATGAAAAATAAATGAGATTAAAAATTAATTTTGCTTGTCAGAATCTTATAGGCCAGTTGTCTATTCATTATAAAAACGTATATTCTCTACAGGATTTGATTTTGAATATATATGTATATCAACAATCTTTAATGGCCAATAAAAAAGCTGCAAATTTATTCTTCGAGAAAATACACCAGATCTAATTGGTTCATTTCAATGGCCCTCTAAAAGCCCAGATCTGAATGTTTATGGATTACTGTATCTGGAGTATGCTCCTGACTCACTTTCAATACCAGCATCATGACATTGTCAATATTGATTCATTGAAGTGGAACTTAAACAAAGTTTAGAATGAAATTCTTTTGACACTATCCTTAAAGCTACTACCTCTTGGTTACTACGCTTACAACTTTGTGTTGAGCATTCAGGGAAATATTTCAAACATCTAAGATTATTGTTCAGTTTGTGCATGAATCATGATAGCTAAATAAATTTCTTTCTGAAATGACCACTTTTTCACTGGAAACCACATAGAAGAGAATTAAAAACTATCTACTGAAACAGTAAAATGAATTTTTTTATTCAAAAAATAAAATGGCTAAATGATTATTGTATTAGCATATTTGTAAGGATTATGAATGAAAGAATATTAAAAAAAGATGAATTTTCTTTGCAAAAAATAGCTGAAAATTATGCCTGATTCTCAGTCTTCCTAATCAGTTATATATTAAAATTCTATTTGGTTGCATAACAATCTATTTCAGTTGCTAAGTTAAGCCTCAACAGATGACCAATTTTTTTCATTTGATTCAACCTATAGAGACATATTGCAAATTTTGCTGGCTGCTTTGTATACTACACATAAAAGATATTGAAATATAAATGTGTAAATTATTCACAAAAATAGAGGTAAAAATTAGGAGAAAAATATAAAAAATCATAAAGTATAAAATGCTAGCCTTGAATAAATGTTTAATTGTGTCAGTTGTTTTTTTAGTACATGTTCTTTTGAGGGAAGTATATTTTTATGAAGGCCAGACAGTTTGCAGAAAAAATTGTTACACTTATATATCTTTTTGGGCTCAGCTGTTAAAACCTGCCAAAATTTGTGAAGGATCCATTTCTAGTTATGGAATTTTTTTTTTTTGTATATACTGACCAATGAGAGACAAGATCTCAAGTTCAAGTAACAACCTGAATGGCGGCTTTGTGAGCCTAATTTTCCAAATATATAAGATCTCAGGTCAGTTGATGCAAGAAGAATTATTGACAGCAATGTGACAAGGCAAATCAACATGAAAGAGTAGAAGTCATTTGACATCAAGAAGAGAGCATCAAGAAGGCATCAGTTACCAGCCAGCTGCAGAGAAACTAAAGAATATTGAAATTCAAGTGAAAATTATCTTGTTGTTGGACAACAAAGAATGAAAAGAATTCTAAGAAAATTTCCCAAGCATGAACAGGGTGATTTTAAAAGGGACTTTTCAAAAATTACTGTATGTCTCAAAGACACTCATGGAGCAAGAAAAAGTAGATGTTTTTGTTTTTTCTCAAAAGTTTTTGTTTTTTACTACCTTCTTGAATTGTTTTTTTTTTTCTTTTTGTCTTTTTCAAAATCTTTGTCTTTTCCCAAACTAATTTTTTCCATTTTTTTTATAGCAATATTTTTATCAGACATTTTTCATCTTGCCTTAAGTGGCACATAAAATGAAATTTTTTGTGCAAACTTTGTATTTGTACCTTTTTCTTAATTATGCAGTGTTTCCCTAGAAAATTTTACACAGTTGTAGAGTCTTCTTTGTAATTTTATTCCAATTATGACTTGCTAACTTTTTAGTGTTTGACACAAGAACTTAGATAAAATTTTTATACTTTACACAAAAAAAGACAAATGTGGTGTTTGTGTAATTTTAAGATTTTTATAAATGAGTAAAATTCTGTATGAAAGTTTCAATTTTTGGGCTTTTGGATTTGCTTGTAGTCATTTGAAGCTTTTTTTAATGACATGTTTTGTTTTAAGATATAGACAATAGTGGCTCTCCAGAGACTCTTTTCTCTTTATCTATATCTTGTCATACCTTCTTTGGTGATGTAGTGAAGTTGTTTCCCATTGTCATCTACACAGTTAGGATCTTTCTTAGACTGGTTGCCATCGAAGACTAGCAAACCCAGTCTACTTTGCTATTTAACTCATAAGATAGACAAGGAAAGATGAATTCATGCCTTTCCATGCACACCTGTGTGAAAGTGAATTAAATAAGCTCAGCTGGAATTTGAAATCAGTTCACAAATTCCACTTTGTGTGTTACTACACTATCTGCATATTTATAGCTTACCTTTGATAATTTGTATATATATCTCCATTAATATCTTGTGTTTTGTTTTATTTTGAGATTTCTATTTGTCAAGTGGACATTTTTTTCTGATTTTGACAAATGATTCTGGTTACTTAAGATTGATCTTTTTAAAAATTGATTTCATTATGCATATATTGTTTGTTCATTTATAAATGTACCTTTTGTTAGAAATCATTTCAATACAAGATGGTTTCATTAAAATGGCCTTAATTACTTGACAGTCACAAAACGTTTCTATTGGAAGAATTCAAATTCAAAAGAGAAAA
>CAHIKZ030004384.1:315000-567500 GCA_903632075.3 Acanthosepion pharaonis | reverse complement strand
TATTTATGCAGCCTACTTCAGGTCATTGAGCGGTCAACATCTGGTTTATCTAGAAGAATATAAATAGCACAACATCAAAAATATTAGGGAACACAAAATTTAAACAATCAGGACATGAAAATTTGTAAAAGAAGAAATTTTATTTAATGAAGAAATAAGAAAAACTTTTTTGTTTTTACAAAAATGTGTGGACAAATGCAGTATTATGAAGAGGAATATGGGAAAAATCATTTTTAAAAAAATGTTTACAAATTCTCTTGAGTTTGTTGATTCTTCTTCATCAGTTGTTTTTGTTTATTGTACAAGTGTGGGAGCATCACCCACATCAGTAGGCCCCCTTCGAGGTAACTAGGTAGCTACACACATAACAGTTCTCACTCCACAAACAGGATCTGTTGATGAGCTTGCCATAATTCTAGTGGAATGAAAATTTTTGACAGGATCGTCTGTCCTGGCTGCCATCCCAACTCAGGCTTTAACAGCAACTAAGAGATCTGCCCTTCTCATCCCCAGGCATTGTACCTTGACATTGTCCTCATAAAGGGATCATCCGCGAAACCACACTATTTGCCCATAACTGGAAAACAAACAGCTGCTACCACCCCAGGTTAGTGTGGACCAGGGAACAACAGCAATTAAGAGGTGGTCCCACATTCTTTGAAACTTCCAGTCTCCCAATCAGAGATCTTGCTTCTGGATGTAATTTATCATCATGCCCGGGACCCATAATCTTACATTGGTTATACTACATTTTCCTCATACAGATTAATCTGTCACCACTGAGAGGAAAGTGTTTATACAAATACAGGCATCCTCAATTAATGCGTCTTCAATTAGTGTGCTAAAATTTTTCATACCAAAATTTGATTAATTGCATGCATAATACTTGATTAGTGCAATAAAACATTCTTCAGTTTAACCATAGTAATTGGAAATTGATTTTTCATAGTTACCAATTAATTAAAAATTTTGTAAAATCTAAAAATGGAAAATGGATAACTATTTTGTCAAGTATTACATCATCTAAGTAATTACAGCAGTGTTAAAAAAATGGTCAGTTATAAATAGATAAATTTTTTAATACAAGCCAATAATAAAAATACATATTTGAATATTTGTCTCTATTAAAATTATTTTAATATTTTGATTTTTTTTATATGAATGTTCTTTCTCTCTCAGAGCTGCATCACAACTTCCCTATGTCAATCTATGCCCTGATATCATTCACTGGCCATCATGTGACCCATGTGACTATCTCAACAAAAGGAAGAGATTTACAGTCTGTAACCTAAAACATTATTAAAAAGAGATTGTTGTCCAAACACAACTTTGAAGCATGGAACATTGTCGCCGCTTTGAACTCAGTGTATTGAACTCATATGTCCATATATATATATATATATATATATATATATATATATATATATATATATATAATAAAAGGGTGTTTGGAAAGTAATTATATTACCAGAAAGGATATGATAACAAATATGAGTCAAATTTATTTAAATATTAATTATGAAAAATATAATCTCCATTATTTTTAAAGGCTGCAACCCTAGGGTAAAAGCAACTTTTTCAATTCCACATTTAAAGAAATCTGTTTTCTCCTTCAAAAAAGTTTGAAACTTCATTTTTCTGAATATTCTGCCATTTATTAAATGGTTTAGTGCTTAAGAAAAATCAACATTTATAGGTTGTAAGTCTGGTGAATATGGTGGAACCTCTCATTCTAACAATCTTATTTTTTTCTTGAGTTTGCCATTGCATTGCCTTGCTGAAGAATAACATGATTTTGTTTACCAAACAGAACACTTTCAATATAATGCTTTGTTTATTCTATCAAGTTGCTGACACTAAACCTCAGCAGTGATAGTCCTTTCATGTTCCATTGTTTAATGGACAGCACCATTCATATTCTATCAGACACAAGACAAAGATTTCTGTGGATAGAGTCCTGGTTTTGATGTTGGAACTAGTTTGTCATTCTAAAATAACCACTGATTTTTATTTCATTTCCTATCAACTTGCAGAACCCATTTTTCATCAACTGTAATCTGATGCAGAAATTCTAATCAGTCAGCCATGGGTATATAGCTGAGTGGTTAGAGTGTTCATTCTCTGACCATGAGTCCTAGGTTCAAATAAAATGTGCATGTCTGCGTGCATGTGAAAAGGTATGTTTTCAGACTGGCCAATGAAGAGTTAAAAATGTAAATTATGTTATTTTTTAATATCAATTTTATTGTGAAACATTGACTTGTATAATAAAATCTGATAATATGGAAACATTTAAAAATGAATCACCATCATAAATTTTTAAAAAATATATTTTGAGGCTGCAACAAAACTTAATACAGGATGTTGCAAATTATAATTTACATTAAGCTTCAAATGGCATAAACAATTTAATTTTCTTGCCTTTATTGTAATGACAGATTGGCTATCAGTTCTTCCATATTGTAATAAAAAGTGAATGGCTTGAGTGCTTTGAATGGAAATAAAATGCTCTTCACTTCCATCCAGAACACCTGTGATCAAGAAATTAACATTAATTTAAGGTATGCCTGGGAGATAGACATTTGGATATTCCTGCTCATTTTCAGAAATTTTTGTCATGATGGCAGTTTTTTCTTGAAATTTTTAGGTAAAGTTAAAATCTTTCATTAAAAAAAAACCTAGCAAGATAATATACAATGAAATTTTATTCCACTTATACATACATACAAACATAGCTTCTTAGACGTTTTTTTTTTACCTCAAGTTCTTTTGCTGCTGTGCTAAGCCAAGTAAAGCAGTTATTGGAAAGTGGTTTACCCATTTACTCAATTGACCACTCTCTTCTCTATCCACCACCTTAGCTCATGGTATTTTGTTAAAATATTAGGTGATAGGACAGAGCTCAAGGAAGAGTTGGTTCATGCCTTGACTAACAATGGTAATGTGAGGGGAACCAAAACATCCTCTATTAAAATTCTAAACTTAGATTATTGATTTCATTTTCTCTACTGCTAACCATTACACAAGTTCATAAATCCATAATGTATGCAAATAGATAGATAGTGAGATAGATATATAAATGGTAATTGTGATATTTGATATTTCCTTATAAGGAAACTTTCAGCATTTATTGACTGAGCAGCCAATGTTACTTTTAGTTGAAATTTATAAAAGCTTTCTATTAAAATAGGTTTGTCAGGTCCAGTTATTATTATTCCTCTTTCCAATATTGATGGGGGCTTCCTTCCTAACCTTTTGTTCAAAGTCATGTGGAATGTCAACATCTTGATTATGCCATTATTTTCTCTTTGAGTTAAATGTGCTATCCATTTTAGTTGTTGCCATTGTTGAAAGTTCTCAAGTGGTGTAGTTTCTGTTAATTAGTACAGTTCTTTGTGATTCTGTCATTACAGTACATGAGGTTCAACAATGGATGTCCCTCTCTAAGACATTTGGGTTCATTCACTCAAAGGCATTTTTAATCAAGGATTTGAGAAGGTGAATAATAATAGACTGAGATGAAAAGACTTAAATAGATATGAATTGTCCGAGAGAGATAATACTAGGTAGAAACTGAAAATTTATCAACCTGTTCAAGAAAACTTGAAAAAATTCTTAAGTAGGTTAAGCTGAGAATACTTCAGAAATCTTTTGTAGATATGAAGATAGATTGATAGATAGACCTGAACCCACTGAGATGGGTTCTAAAATGTTCTCAGCCAGACAAAGAAGCTCTTCAAAAATTCTAATGATTGTTTATAGTTTTGGGAAGTGGACTAGATATATGAATATATTTAGATATTTACCAACCTTGTCTGGCATAAGGCTATAGTTGTGAACTAATGTGTACTGGCCAAAATTAGCTTTTACTAAATTTAACTTAGTTTGGCACAGTGTATCAGTAAGTAATATATCTCTTTATATATATACACTACAATTCACAAGTTTGAAGCCACCCCCAGAATTAGCATGGAATGAATTTGCCAGAAGAGTGAAAAAAAATGGAAAAACAGCTTTTACAGGCATTAGAAAAAGAATGGAATCAATTATCAAGCTTATTCATTGCAAGAAATTTTTGCAATGAATGCCAAAAAGTTATGCTGCAGTAACCACGTTTAAAGGAGGATATTTTGATGAGAGCAAAATTTAATCATAAAATGCTTTTTTCTTTCTGTCATAATAAAATTTTTAATAAGAAAACATGTCTCATGTTTTAACCATAATAATTTTCTCTTAATTAAAGTATAAAACAAATACTTTTTGGTCCCCAAAATTACCAGGGGTAGCCTCAAACATTTGAACTGCAATGTGTGTGCATATATATATATATATATATATATATATATATATATATATATATATATATATTTTTTTATGAAAAAAAATATATATATATATATATATATATATATATATATATATAATTATTTTATTTTATAACATAAATATGTTATAAAATCACTACAAAAAATAGCCATTTTGTTTCAACACCCTCGGTGTCTTCTCAAGTGATGATGTTGAATGTAAAATAAATGGTTTTAAAAGTTTCAAATTAATTAACGATCCTTCGCTAGGGGAAAACATTGTTACAAAAGCTAGAATGACCAATCAAAACTCAAGTATAGGAAGATTCAAAAGCTTGACAATGAAACCATGTTATAATAGCTATTCAGATCTTTAAAATATGGGTAATATTAAAAAAAGAATTTATTCTAACCAATAATTATTAAGTTATATGATAAAATTTGATATTAAAATAAAAACTGCCAATTTTAAAATCCAAATTTAATCACTATTAAGTTTAAAAACTAAAATTACTGAGGAGAAAAGAAAAAATACATATGTTATTCAATTTATTTCTTCATTGAAATTACGTTAGAACAGACGCTACAATATCCGGTCATCCGACAATACATGTATATATATTTTAATCCCAAGTGTGTGAATGGGGTCTTAAACTCACGTGCAAAACAACACAAACACAATCAGATTATAATACATAAGCACCCAGACATATTTAGATATATATACACACAAAAAAGCAATGAGGCAGGAATTCATTCTGTATATGCCAATTATATACTTGTATATATATATATATGTGTGTGTGTGTGTGTGTGTGTGTGTGTAGAAATGTTGAAATAGTAAAAAGCCTACTGTAATAAAGCCTGTTTCTGTTTTGAGATCAAATTATCATAGCAACTTTTGAAAGATTTTATTCAGTGAAAGAATACCCATAAAAGGTATGCTTTTATTATTTATGTTTTTTTACATTTAAAGAAACAATAAAAATAGAAAGAAATACTTCCTACTGTAAGAAATAACAATAAATAGGCTTACTAAAATTTCCAACCCTCAAAACAGAACAGTTTTTACTTTTTTTATAACAGGGTTTTTTTTTTTTAATCATTTCACTTCAAGCAAGTCAGTAACGCCACTACACTGCAAGGTGTTACTGGGAGTGAAAGAGAATGAGAAGACTTTAGTGAGGAGAAAGGACAATAAAAGAGCAGGGTTCAAGAAGACAAAAGATGACAATTGACATAGATGTAAATTTTTGAAGATTGTAGGTGGCAGGGAAGCAAGAAATCAGAAATGATTTCCACAGGCAAGAAGTGCAAGAAAAGAAACTATTACAAAAGAACTGATGGTTGTATCTAGCTATTTCAAAAGAAAAACATTAAGATCTATTTGGCAATGTAGTGGCATGGTTAAATTCATGCAGTTGCAGCACCAAAATTGCCATGAAAACATTTTTAGAAAAGACAGAGGGAAGCCACATGATATCAGTGAGAAAGTGATTGAATTTGAGATAGGTGTCAGAATTGATTATGTTAGAGACATGTCTTTGAATTTTGTTAAGAATATCATTTTCCTTTTCTTGGCCATCCCCCAAGAACTCAGTTACATGCAGAGGTTTGGTGATGTTTCATGATGCCCAGGGCCAACTCTTTGATTGTATACCCCTAAGATTCAAGTACTCTGTACTGAGAAATGTGAGAAAGGAAGACATTTTACATATGTAAAAACAGATGAAAGGTGAAATAAACATTTATTCAAATTAAATATAAACTAAATTTTTATTTCACTCTTTGATTGGATGCTACTACATGAAATACATGGTGAGAGATATTCCTTTAATTATTCTTTCTGTCCTGTTTTTTTCCCTGTTTACTCTTTCTGATCCAGTATCAAATTTAATCATTTCTGATTTGTCCATATTCATGCTTACAGGAATCATTTACAGACCTGCTGAACCCAGTTCAAATTTATCTTAAAATTGTTATTTTTTTATGCTAGTAGAATGCATTCCATTTTAACCTCTATAACTCCTGTTCTAAATTGATTCAAGTGAAACTTGAAAAAGTTCATAACTCTTGAACAGTTACCATCGGTTAAGACATTTCTACAGATTCCATCTTCTCAGACATATGCTAATTATAGCTTTTCTTTGAACTTGGCCACTTTGGGTCACTTGCTAATCGCATGCAAGTGGTCTAATACAATTCTCCCTCCAATCTTTTGTTTCTCTTCTAATGATCTTTGCTCAGTGTTACTATAAGGTCAGGAAGCAAAGATTGTCAATTAGTGCAACAGGAATTATATCAGATCATAAAGCTTGCCTGAAGAAGCTAAGTGGTGGGATAGATGTGTGGAGTTCAGATGGTAGGGAAGACACTTCAAGATTGATCAAGAAACCAAAATGTATTCATGCACATAGACATCAATATTTGGACTTTGATTCTTAATCTTATCACCAACAAATCTTCTTCCATTGATTTGATAATGCTTTCCCTTTGCTACATTACAACTGATAAATCTTTGAAAAGGCAACATTTATATGAGGTTGAGAACAAGATGTGTAGCTTTCAGTATTTATGTGGAAGCAGGTAAAGCAAAGTATAACTTCCTCCCAAACTCAGCTATAAATATGCCAATAAACACATTAACATTTACACACACACACACAATGACTGAGCTAATCCCTAGTGCAGACACCTTCTCAGGCACATTTGTAGTTCTTCAACACCCAACCTATAACTTGTACTCCAACTATATCTGAGCAGTTACAATTTTTCAGAAAATGCACATAATCTGGTATGTTCACTAATTGAACAAACCCAGTATGTTCAAAGCCTCAGTCACAATGACTTATGTCTTCATGCTTCTACAACCATCAATAGCTTCTGAAAAATCTACCCAATTTCACTTACGAGGCTTGGTTTAACCTGTGGCATGGTTTTCAGAAATTTCCTAACATTGCCACACAAGAATGGAGAGCCCAATCTACTTTGCTATTTAACCCATAGCTGAGGGGAGAACAGATAGATTCATGCCTATCCCAAGAGTGTTTGTTCAAAAGTGAATGCAACAGACTAGCCAGTGCTTCTTTCAGTTGAAATTTATAAAAAAAAATCTTTCTCTTAAAACAATTTTTCAGGAAAATAGATTTCTTAAATTCGGTTTGCTATTTTCAATCTTTCCAACCTTTTCCTCACCTTTTATTTGAATTAGTGTGAAATTCTAACATCTTGATTATGTCATTATTTTCTCTTCAAGTCACATGTGCTATCCATATTAGTTGTTGCTGCTGTTGGAAGTCCTCAAGTGATGTGGTTTCTATTATTTAGTACAGTTCTCTCTGATACTGTAACACTAGTCCACCGTGTTCAAAAAAGTATGATCTTGCCAAAACTATCAGGCTTTACTCACTCAAAGCCATTTCAACCATTGATCTTATGGACTGGCTGTAGACAGCTGACAATTTAGATATTTCAGACTGGGTTTGGGGCCATGCATTGCATCCATATGAATGTCTCAATTTAACAAGGTTATTTAAGTTGAGGAGTCAAGGTTAATTTTTGGTTTTATAGCAATTTTCAGATTTGAATGCAGTTATCTCTAATGTAGCCTCATCTATGTTCAATTTCCTTATCTCCTATATCAAAATTGTTATAAAACTGTTGATTTTCAGTTTATAAGAAATGGTCTAAACAAATTATCTTTTGTGGTAACTATTATTAATTTTGTTTTAATTTTAATCAATTTCGCACCAAACAAAGCAGTAATGCCACTAAGACACAAGGAGTTACCGGGTGTGGAAGAATTAGGAACAGAAACATTACTAATGAACAGGAAAAGAAAAGATTAATCAAGAGGACATTAGATAGCGATTGACATTGCATTTAAATTTTTGGAGATTGAAGTTGGCTTGAAACCATGGAGCCGAAAGGGAGTTCTACAAGTGAGAAGTGTGACAAAAGAAATTGTTAAGATAGATTTTGTAACTACATCTAGCCAACTCAACTGTAAATTGCTGAGATATCGCTGCCAGTTTAGTACTACGCTTAAATTAAAAATGTCTAGGTACCATAGCGAAGAGCTCATCAGAATGAAAGTATAGCATGAAAGTCTTTATAAAAAAGACAGAGAGAGGCGACCTTACAGTGATGTAAAAGTGTCTTAAGCCGAGCTGCCAGATCAGGACTAATGCTTCTTTGGATTTTATCAAGGACCTTAAAGTAAATAGCAGGAACACCAAACCATATGTGTCAGTTATATTCTAAACATGGTTGAATGTTAGTTTTATAGATATATAAAATAGATTCTGGAGAGATCTTTATGCTAGGCAATATTCAGAACATTTCATGATTAGCTAATGATTTATAGTCTTCCTATCCTGAATAACAATATTGAAGATATTACCTTATGTCTGTTTATCTTAAGGTCTTTGACAAAATCCAGAGACAGATGTGCAGTGTGATTAGCCCTGATCTGGCATCTCATTTACAGTCACTCTCTCATAGATTTGCCATCGCTTCCCTCTGTCTTTTTTTAAATACTTTCACAGTAACTGCTTTGATGAGCTACTTTTGCTGGTTCCCAAACTGCATGAATTTAAACATGCTATTAGGTTAACATCTCATTCCCACCCTTTCATTGTTGAAACGGTTAAATGTAGCCGTCTCTTCTACTCCAATAGCTTCATGTCGCGCACTTCCCATCTGTGGAACTCCCTTCCTCTTACTGGCTTCCCTCAATAGCTATAATCTTCAAATATTCAAACAAAATATCAATCGACATCTCCAGATTCGTTGGTCTGATTCCCTATCCTTCTCTTCATACTTTCCTCTATCACACCTCTTTACTCTTGCTCCCACTCTCTGTTACCACTTGTGTGCTTGTGGCATTCCGTCTTGCTTAAGGTGAAATGCTTAAAAAAAACATCATCAAGATATAATTATTATACTTATTTTAGATGAGTTTTAGTTTGTATATTCAACATTTGATTCTTCTATACACATGCAATTAGTCCTGATAAAAATAAAATATATAAACAAAAAATAAATGAATTCAAATTAAAATAAAAATTTAAAATTAAAACTCTTTTTCTTTCTTTCTATCTAAACTTTTCTCTCTATACTTCTCTTAACTAATGAGAATATAACCCTCAGATAAAAAATAGGAAGAAAAAAAGGCTGAACCCAACCAAAAAATGTTGGAAGTTTGCAGAACAGAGCCTACTAATTTATGACTGAATACTAACAAAAATCAAGGAAGCTCCATGCATAACTTCCATTATAAAAAAAAAAACTTAAAAAGAAAGGAACACCAAAAAATAAAATAATTTTCACCAACCACAAAGATGAATGCAAATAGACTTTTTGATGTTAGCCAAAATCAGTTTTCATGCCAGAGTCTCAGAGCCTGGTCAAAAGGATATAAGCTGACACCTAGAAGAAGAGAGGATGGCAGGAGTGGCCGGAACAAAAGACACTACCCCGGAGAAATCAGTAATGCATGAAGTAGTTAAGAGATCATCTAATCATATTTCTGCAAAGTTCTTAGTGCCAAAAAAAAATGCAGCAGATTGATGCTGACCTATTTCTAAGATGGCTACAACTACTATCAAGTGCTGACTTCCAAATTCTCAAATGCTGGGTGAAAATGGACATTTCTCCAAGCTGCTACCAATATCTGCCTTATAAACAAACATTTTTATGACAGGGAATATCAAAGGATTCCGTCTAAAGCAAATAAAGAAAAATATATTATTTATTCAATATTTATTTAAGTCTGGAGACTTCAGGGGTTTAATGTTTAAATATTAGCTGAGTACCAGTAACCCCTAATGCAAGGCCAATAAAAACATTGCAGAAGCATTTTTTTTAAATCTTCCATAAGTTAGAATGTGGTTAATAAACATAATGGGGGCCCTGCATGCTTAAATTGTTTACAAAAAAGATTTCTCTTCGATATCTCACCATTAAAAACTTGGGTTTTTTTTGCTTTATGAATGAAGATAAAATATTGTATACTTTTATTTAGAGTTTTATTTAATTCAAGACTCAAGTTTTACATTGCTCAAATTAAAAAAGAAAAAGGCTTCTAAACATCACAAAAGATTTTTAACATAAAAAAATAGATACACAGTGAGATAAGGACAATAGTCCACATGTCAGTAATGATAACTCCTCATCCCCAAAATTTGCATAAATGAAATGGGATTTTCAAAGTTAAGGAAAAATACTTTTCTAATGTCTTTTTAGACAAGAACTGTGAATGGTTCATAAAATCTTATTTATTGATCAGCATGTTTAATTATAATTTGCTATGGGAAAACTAGTTTGAAAAACTCAGCTTTTTAGAAATTTTATAATTTTTGATTGTGTCAAGAATATCATTTTACCTGAAGCTGAATTGTGCTGAATTGGTATCCATCCATCTTGGGAGATGCTAGTGTAGTCTAGAAACACTACAAACTTTGATAAGGACTATTAACACCTTAATGTTATTGCCAGTAGAATCCAAAGGAAAGAGTAAACCATTACATTTGATAATGTTACAGTTGCAGGATGGTGACAAATTATGCCATCAGAGCAGAGCTTCTAAGACCTCACTGGACATTTTGTATCATTTCTCTTCATCTGAAGATATCCATTAAAGTGAGTGAATTTACAAGAAAAAATATCTTTTGAAATTTAAGTTATATTTTCTTGCTTATTTATTTTTTCTCTCTTTTCCACATGTTTCATTCTTAAACATTCTACAAGTTAAATATTAAAATGCAATAATTTATTCATAATATTCACATTTTTGTTGGATTTATCACTATATTTCAGTTAGTACATTCCCCATTGTCTGAAATTCTAATATGTGATATTATCATTATTCTACAAATTCTTTGGATTCATTTTACATCCTTTTTAGTTTAATCATTATGTTTCAGTTGATGTATTTTTATGCCACTTCCCATTGTTTGAAATTGTGAAATCAGGTGATACCATTATTTCATAATTTACTTTTAAATTGATATTCTCACTTTCATTTGTTTTATCATGTTTCTGTTGAAGCATTCTTCTGACTTCCGATAAATGATATTTATTTGGTCTTTTGATTGGCTAAGAATTATGGTGTTTTTATAATAAGCATTTGGTTGTGAAAGGAAAGGAATAATGAGGATTAGGTTTTTAAACAACATGTATTTGTTTAATATACAGGGTATCTGGTGAAATGTCAGTTTTGATTGCTGATCATCAGGAAGGTGATTAGATGGATGGGTAGCACTGGGAGTTGACTGATTTCTTGGGTTGGTTTGACCGAGGTCACAAGATTTGGTCGTTGGTTGGGTGTGATGCACATGTTGATTAATTGAGGTCATGGTTGTGAGTCAATTCATGGTAGGCCTGTGATGAAATGTCTCACTGCAAGGATATACCAATCATAGTTGGTGGTTGGGTTTAACATATGTTGATCAATCAAGGTCACGGTGGTGGGCCAATTGATGGTAGGCCAAGGTAACAAGGGATTGATGTAGCTGGTAAACCTGTTGTGAGTTGGGTTGGTAGCAACAAGAAAGTCAGATGTTGTTTCAATGAAACGGTGTCACAGTAAGGACAGCAAGGGAATGTCAGTAGTGAGATGGATACACCAAGGTGACAGTGGTGGTGATGAGGAAAGCTTGTAGCTAGTTGTTGTCCATGTTGAGATGTTACAAATCTTGACAGCTTGGTATTGGGAGCCTGGTGGTGTTGACACTGGGTAATCAGACGCATTCTGCGTGTGATGTTACAATCAAGGTGTGTTAAGGCTGGCCTCTGCTAGATTTTGTGTCTGATGTTATAAATCACGTTGGTGAGTGTAAAGAGCCTGGCAGTGTTGAAGCTGGTTTCTGTTGGTTTCTGTGTGAAGAATTGGGTGATTAGTCAAGCTCTGGAGTGGTAACAGTTAAGTTGTAAGAAGCATTCATATCAGTGACAGCGGCAATGCCCTGCATGTCAGCAGGTGGACAGATGGCCATCAGCTACTAATGGTCATTATAGAAAGCCTACTTTTATGCAGATTTGGAAGGGTCATGTCCCTTTTCAAGTGAAAATGTTCATAATTAGCCAGTGTCACTTTCGTTGCAGGGCTTGCTTTGTGAACTGAACATGATGCTCGGAGCCTATGCGCAGACATTTTTGTTTTGTTTTCAGGCTTCATGGCATTCACATCCAGTTGGCATGCAGAGTGAATCAGAAAGAGATGTTTGTAAAAACTATTTTTCTTATTTGACTTTGAGTCTTTCATGAAGGAAGACAAGTTCCACAAGAGAAGGTAAACAAGAAATGAAATTGCATAAATATGATACATAGATAGAAATTGATTTGAAAAATAAAATAAAATTTCATAATGAGTTTATTCACCAAAATGCCAATCAAAATTTTAATGAGTATGCCAAATCACTTTTCTATGACATGTTTGCCAGCTAATGAGTTTACTCTTTCAGTTAATTTATTCTTATGACCTACTTTCATCCTGTTTGAAAGGAAAATTATATTTCTTTATGTGTGTTTTATTTTAATTTTCTCTCCAATTCCTCCTCTTTGTACTCTCAAGTTGCAAAGAGACATCCTGCAACATTGGTAATTAATTTTTTCAATAATATTTCCACCCACAATAGATTTATTCCACCCCCTCTAACTGACTAATGTTCTCTAAACCCAGACAGCTTCATAACATGTCTTCTGAAATATTATTTCTTTATATGTTTGTTGTTTATAATGGAGATGACTCCACATCGCTATCATAATGTACAGTTTTTGCTTTCATTCTTTATGAAATGACCTTGCGACACAATCAAATATTGATCAAAATAAACACATTTTTACTCATTCATATATTTATATCTATATATATTGCATTTAGGGATGTATGAATGGTGTAGTGGATAGTGGCTTAGAATGAGAAATTGGAAAGCTGAATTTGAATTCAAGTCAAGTCCATTACATTAATAGCGTTGACTATGATACAAATCCATCTTATCTCTACCAAGCTATAAGTTAAATAACAGGGCAGGCTGTGCTCTTAACCTTAGTTGGTAATCAGCCTGGTATAAGGACAACTTTGAATTCAAAACCAGTTGGGAATAGGGCTAGTAACCTTATCCAATAAAAACCTACTTGCTAGGATGACCACAGCAGCAATGCCTAGTGTTGTTGAGTCCTGTGGATCTACAGAACTTGTATGAGTGCATATTATATTTAGGTATTTCTTACCTCCTACTATTTCAATCTGTACTTTTATTTAGGACTCAAGATTCCATTATCATTCAATTTCATTTTCCTTTATCTCTGCATCAAATAATTGTTAAGGAGTTTTTGATCATTACTACTGAGTTGTGACTCCCAGTTCTCACTGAGTGTCTCAGGCTTTATGCCAAAATAAGTAAGCTCAGTAAATGTATTACTTCTAGGACTTTAAGCCCTATGGGGAATATAACCAAAAGTCCCTCCAGACTGTGCCTTTCCTATTGTACTTTAAGTCAATGCATCAGGGTCAAACCCTTCTGCCTGAGATATCCCAAAAAGGGAATAACCAAGAGAACTTAACAACTTCTGGCATTAACTGTATATCTACATCTGGGGTTATACATTAACTGTAACCTTGTCATAAACCTACCATCTTAGCAGGGGTAGAAAAATAAATTCCCTTATCTGTATCTCCTCATTTACACCTACAATATTTGATGGCATATAAGACTCTCTCCCTATTAATATTTCATATTACAGAACTATAAATTTAGTCAGGGTACAAATACCAGTCATCTACAATGCATCTTACAAGATATCACAACTTCTCAAAGAATACTAGGGAGAAATGTTTTGAGAAATATTTTGGAAAAACATGTTGGGGTCTTATATGCTATCAGGTATAGTTTTTTTCCATTCTTTCTTCTCACTACTGTTTCTCCCCTTACAATTCATTTTCTTCTAAAATCCTTTCCTTTTTATTTTTAATTTCTACTCATTTCTAATGTGTATTTCCTCTTAACAACATTTACAGTTTGGGTTTTGTTTTAAATTCTTACCCTGCATAGTTTCATTATATTTTTGAAGGCTACAAAGGACAGGAAATTGTGGAGAGCCATGATTGCCAAAGGCATGCACATAGAAAATGTTCAGTAATGAAACAGGATGAAATTAGAGAAAATGTTTTGTCAGTGTTCCAATCTTGGAGGGCCTGCTCGTCTTGAAAATCAGCCTTCAAGATCCTAAACATCTCATTTTAACCTTGACATGTGGCACAGCTGCTTGAAACATGTGGCTGATCATATGTTTGTTTACTAAAATTATTTTAGTCAAGCATAAAGCTACATTAATGGAGCACTCACTGCACTAGTAAACATATCTACACTACAGTGTGTTAGCTGCCCAGAGCTATCTTTGGTTGGTCCAAGGCACAATAGTAGGAAAGCAATTAAGGTTTGAATTCACTATGCAAGTGAATCAAATGAATATAAGCTTGATGACTGTTAATCATTACAGGTACACAATCTCTTATCCAAAATTCTGAAATTCAATAAGCTCTGAAAAATAAACATTTTTTCTTTTCATTAAAAAAAATTTAATTTCGATCTAAATTTCTGGGATGAGGAGTTATCAGTATTTATATTCAGATTATTATCCTTATTTTTGTTATGGTTATCCTAACATTTCAACTGTTGTGTTGTCTTCCTCAGGTTTATAGCAATCTGGGTAACCTATGGAGAATTATGAACAGAACTCTTTATTTAATCTACAGGGATATACTGTTCACATTCTAGGGATATCATCTAGTTTTTATTTTTAATACTAAAAATAAGAACTAGATGATATCCCTAGACAAAGGCAGTGGAACGAATACAGTTTACCCCTGAAGATTAAATCAAATGTTCAGTTCAGGATTCCCTGTAGGTTACCCAGATTGATATACACCTTGGAAGACCAAATGGCACAATGACCTAAATGTTGCGATAAGAACAACAAAGATGAGGACATTAGTTTGAATATAAATAGTGTAAATAAAAAAACATGTACCAGGAATTTTTATGGTCTATCTTTATTCCTTTTTATTTACCAGTTAACTAAAATTTTCAATATTATTTATAGTCTTAATTTAACCAACTCAGTGGAAGTATTTACAAAGTCCACTACAGAGGCATTACCTTTGCCTCACAATTGACTTAATTGTGTAACCTTTATCAAGTACCAAAAATACTTTCTTTGGAATGAGAAAATTCCAAATTCCGAAAGGTTTCCGTTCTGAATTGTGCAACTGTAGTAGGCACCCTGTGTGAATAATTAAGTTGAGTTTAGTCTAAATTTATGACTGCAACAGTGGACCACCCAATGGAGATTGAACTCACTTCATTAGAGCATTTGTTAGTCAGAGGAAAAAGCTCAATAAACTTGTCCATTGAACAATTTTATACAACAAGGAAATATGTTTGTATTTAATGTTTTTACAATTATTCAAGAACCAGTTGACAGGAAGTTACCTTTTCAGACAAGTTAGGAATGATAAAATTAGATAAATAAGTAAAAGTATAAAGCAAAGATTAACAGAAATAGTATTGACTTTTGGGGAAATCTCTTTTTTTCCTTCAGTAATCATAAAATGCATTGCTTTCTTTTATATTTGCAAACACAGCTGTTACGGTTTAAGCAGATTTATTCAATTTACAGATGATGTAACTTTAAATTTTATGTCAACAGTTTCTTTTCTCGTACACCTTGCTTATGGAACTCCCTTCCAGATTCAGGTTGACCAGTCAACTTTAATCTTCAAAAATTTAAATGCAATGTCAATCGTTATCTTCTGTCCTCCTGGTTACACTTCTTTTGTTTTTGCTCATTAGTCATATTTGTGTTTTCTAATACTTCTACACCAAGTAAACCATTGTTTCTTAGTGGCTTTATTGCCTTGCTTGGAATTAACTCAATTTAAAAAAATACATGGCAACTGTCTGGCAATCAGTGATGTGAAACAAAGGGAAAGAACTGCTACCAGACAAAAGAAATGAAGTTGTCCCTAATTGGTTTTATACATGGACCAAGCAATGATGAGGTCTTAGAGAAGTTACAAACAAGGAAAAGGCATAGGAAAAGAGAGACAAGGGAAAGCAGCACATGACATACCTGACAAGCTTGAGTGGGTGGATGCAGGAAGCAGAGGGAAGGAACTTGTTGATAGCTGCAACAAATAGAGGGAGGTGGAGAGCCACAATCGCCTATGTCCTGAAAGGACATGGCACATAAAAAGAAGTTTGATTCTGGTGTAATCAGCATACACAACACTTAAATAGCCAAAAATTAACAGAGAGAAGTTTTTTAGTCATAAATTAAAAAAAAATATCTAAAATGGTGGTACAGGTGTTTTAAGTACATAACTGACAAATTCAGACAAGATTAGGACATTTTTTTTGTCTTCTGCTGATAAGTCTTTGTCTTTCAAATTATATACATAGATAGATATTCATTATTTCTCTGTAAAAATTGAACATTGGATCTTGTGGCATTCTTTTCAATGATCTATTTTAATGAAGAGTTCCTCAAAGTGTCACATTTACATACCTGTTTTTATTATTACCAAATACTTGTGATTCTCTTCTAGAAGTTAATTTGTCTGTATTTATATATCTATTTATTTTAAAATTGACCTTGTGCCAGACTAGGCTTTATACATTTCTAGCACTCTATCTGTCTTTTGGCATTATGTAGATTAATGTAGAGTTAATCTCTTCATTTTCTTCTCTGCTCATCTTCCATCCACTTCTTCATGAATTCACATGGCTGATATGAACACACAAGAGAATAATCAAGAATCTCCAAATATCTCACATACAGACAAAATCATAGAGTTTAGCACACAACACAATACTTTGTCATATCTCTAAGCCTGACTTTCTCACTCAGAAGTCAGTACATATGAAATATTTATTTATGATATTGAATTTATATCATGAGTGTAAGTCTTTTATCCGTAAATATTATGATTCAAGCTTTGTTATTAACTTAGCAAGTAATCTATGAATATACATTATAAAGAGAGATATCTCTTTGAAAATGTTATGTTGTCTCAGAACAGTCTTGTATGTTAGATTTATTCACCGGGGAAATTTTATTTCATCACTTTTGTATTTACTAGTTAATGTAAAAAAATGACTGTAAAAGTAAATCCTAAATATACTGTATTTGATAGTAATACCCATTTTACTCAAAAAGTTTAGAATTACATAAATCTATAATAAATGCACAAAAACATTTTTTTAATTTTGGCAAAAAAGGATTGGTTTATTGTACTATTATATAGTTTATTATACAGGTTATTTAATCCCAAATACTGTGGTAGAATACACAGTTGGCATAAAAAGGTGCCTAGTCAGAAAGTTAGGCATGGATTTGTTTTATATGAGAACCAAAAAGTGTTGTAGCATACTTATAGACAATAAGAGGTATGTCCCCATTCCCATAAATACAGTAGTAAATACTGTATGTTGGTCTGCAGTTGAAGATTCATTGAGGAATTTACTTGACTCACTTCTAGTAGTTTACTACTACTTCTACTTACCGCTGGCAAATCTTATATATGTTGTTCTTGTCCTAAGTATTATCATTCATTACAACTTTCATGTGATTCAGTAATCTTCCCTAGGTTACAACAAAAAGTTAGGCATAGATTTTGTTCACATGAGAACCAAAAAGGTAGACATAGGTTTGGTTCACATGAGAACCAAAAAGGTAGACATAGATTTTGTTTGCATGAGAACCAAAAAGGTAGACATAGGTTTGGTTCACATGAGAACCAAAAAGGTAGACATAGATTTTGTTTGCATGAGAACCAAAAAGGTAGACACAGGTTTATTTACACAAGAGCCAAAAAGGTGAACATATAACTGTCAGCTGTATACAACACTTCCTAAGATCAATGTTGAAAAAAGGCTTTAATTGAATAAAGCCTGAGGGTCTTGGTAAAAATCATGCTACTTTGAACATTGAGGACTCAAGCTACAGAATAAAAAACATGTAACTCGAAGAGAAGATGACGACATAATTAAGATGTTAACATTACACACCACATCAAATAGAAGGTTCAGAAGGAAACCCGCATTAATACTGAAAAGAGCAATAACAGCAACTGGACTTTCCTGAGAAAGTGTTTTAAGGAAAAGATTTTATAAATTTCAACTATAGTGGCTGCTTGATCAATGAATGCCAAATGTTTCCTTATAGAGAAACAGCTAATATTATCATTACCATAGGTTTGGTTTATATGAGAGCCAAAAAAGTAGGTATAGGTTTGCTCAGGGCCAGCTATCACCTCAGGCAAGCTGAATGTTGGTTCCCTTACAAGTATAAATTTTTAAAATTTTCACAAGGTGAAAAAATGTAAATGTACAATGATGCCTGCTTATACATTTTTCTGTTATTGTGTTCATTCACTATAATGGAAAGAATTAATAATCAAATTCTCAATAATTTTACTCCACTCAAGAAATTTAATATTTTTTTATTGCATTTATTATGTTGACATTTTTTCCCTTTTGCTTGAAAAATTATGGCAACATGATGGTGCTCTTGGCGACTGCCCAAGTTGCCAGTCTCTTGAGCCAGCCCAGGGCTTGATTTACACAACATCAAAAAATGTATGCATAGGTTTAGTTTACACAAGTGTCAATAAGCAAAACAGGTACAGTGAACATGTGGCCATCTTTTGTGGCAGTGGGGAGGTAGAAGTTTAGCACTCTGCATGGGGATGCAGTCAGCATATTCCTGACAAGACCAAATAGAGATTATAGATATTCTATTTATGTTCCAAATAGAGATTATAGATATTCTATTTATGTTCCAAATAGAGATTATAGATATTCTATTTATGTTCCAAATAGAGATTATAGATATTCTATTTATGTTCCAAATAGAGATTATAGATATTCTATTTATGTTCCAAATAGAGATTATATTCTATTTATGATATTCTATTTATGTTCCAAATAGAGATTATAGATATTCTATTTATGTTCCAAATAGAGATTATAGATATTCTATTTATGTTCCAAATAGAGATTATAGATATTCTATTTATGTTCCAAATAGAGATTATAGATATTCTATTTATGTTCCAAATAGAGATTATAGATATTCTATTTATGTTCCAAATAGAGATTATAGATATTCTATTTATGTTCCAAATAGAGATTATAGATATTCTATTTATGTTCCAAATAGAGATTATAGATATTCTATTTATGTTCCAAATAGAGATTATAGATATTCTATTTATGTTCCAAATAGAGATTATAGATATTCTATTTATGTTCCAAATAGAGATTATAGATATTCTATTTATGTTCCAAATAGAGATTATAGATATTCTATTTATGTTCCAAATAGAGATTATAGATATTCTATTTATGTTCCAAATAGAGATTATAGATATTCTATTTATGTTCCAAATAGAGATTATAGATATTCTATTTATGTTCCAAATTATTTGTTAGATAAGTTTGTTAATTTTAATCTGAAATTTATGAGAAAATAAAGGCTGTGATAATAAAACAACAAATTTCTTTTGTTTGATGGTATTCTCAGCATGGTACACTTCACAAAATGTGTATTCTGATATTTAGTCATTAATAAAATCGTTATTTTAGGAAATAGGTAGGGCCAATAACTTTTCAGCATGTCCTCATAAAGATCAATTTTGAAAGTTTTCTGTTCATTTATTTGGAGTAAGACACTATACAATACTTAAGGAAAAGGGTTAAACTTAGGAACATTAAGATTACCTCCTCAATTATCCATTGAAACTGCTATCCACCAAAAAACAAAAGAAAGAAAAGAAACCAGTCCCCACCGTGGACCATTTAAAAGATAGTTTGCACAGCAGATTGGTTGTTACAAACATCCAATCGGGTGTGCAGAAAATGTGGTCTTTTATTCGCCGAATTCATTAAAAGGCCAGAGTAGCTGTCAGCGTTTGATTGAGAGTGGGGATCAGGGATTGATCTCCCGATTGGGTCAACTTGGTAATGGAGAGCATGATGTTGAAAGACCCGAAACTCCCTGATGAACCAACTCAAATAACATCATTGACGCCCCCCCCCCACCTGGGTGCCTATTTAAGGGCGTATTTTTTAAGTTTTATTTAAAATTCTTGAGATTTCTCGTGTATATTATTTATGATAATCATTGCTCTTGATAGAGTAAGTTCCCCCTTCAAGTTTTGGCATGTTGTTTTGTATTAATTAAGTCCTTTATTGTTTTAGATATAGTTGTGAAAATTTTTATGTTGAATTTAAATAAATTCTTTTTGATTGTAGTTGTAACAGAGTTAATGGGTGGAATAATATACAAAAGAGACATTTTAAAAACAACACAAAATGCATTCATTGTTCACCATCATGAAACTGATCAGAATTTTGACGTAAAAATGTTACTCTAATTAAAAGAGAATATAATTCACAAAGGCAAAAAATGTTTAGAAAGTGCTTTAATCACTAATTCAGCCACAGTAAATTTACATCCAGATTCTTACAATGTTTCACCATTCTTGTCAGATTTTCTGTTCTCCCAGTGTGGGATTTTTAATAATGAAGAGGATGGAAAGAAAAAGAAAAAAGAATATAGATGAATTTGGCTAGATTACAAAAATAAAAAAATGAAAATTATTTTAAAAATGTTGAAACTACCAGCATCTCTCATTCATGCACATGTGTAGTCACAACAATGTCAAGAAACCCAGTCTGATGAAGTCCTAACAGATGAAACACGTCACAAAAACTTTTTTTCCATTTTGTCATAAATCTTTTCTTTCAAAACTGTTCTTGATATATAAATATATATATATTATTATCCTATATATGTATATATGCATATGTATGTGTGTATATATATATATATATATATATATATGTATGTGTGCATATATGTATATGCATATATTTATATATATATATATATATATATGTGTGTGTGTGTGTGTATGAATATGTATGTGCATATATGTGTATGTATATATATATATATATATATGTGTGTGTGTGTGTGTGTGTATATGAATATGTATGTGCATATATGTGTATGTATATATATATATATATGTGTGTGTGTATATATGTATATGTGCGTGTTTGTGCATATGTGTGTTAGTGTATATATATATATATATATATTCACTCACACACACACACACACACACACACACACACACACACACACACACATAAATATATTCATTGTAAACATTAAAAATATACACAGGAAAAAATGTAGCTAAAATTTTCTTTCTGTTTGGTCATATTATTATGATGTGTGTAGGTATGCCTGTGTTAGGAAAAAGATATTAGCAGAGATTAGCATGCTACAAATGATTTGTCAAATATGCTATTTCCATGAACAGTCCACTAGAAAGTTGATTGAATCAGACCAAATAGAAAGTTTACTCTTTGATAATTTCTGGTGAACTTTTCCTCAAACCATTTTCTAACAATAAAGTCCAACTGAATGTTATTTTCTAAGCACTTCTTTTGAAAGAGAAAAAGATTTAAAAGTTGAGTAAACTGGGCACTCATAATTTAATAATGCATGCCAACCAATCCCTAATTATTGAAATTGATGCAGCTCTAGAATAAGCAGGCTGGAAGAGCAGACTAAAATTGCCTGACAATAATTTGGTAATTAGAATTCTTATTGGATAAAAAATATTAATGTTTTTTTTATATGAATTTTTATTGGATGGAAAATGAAAATTCCAAATTAGTAATCTTTTCAATCCTCATTTATTTATAACTCACAAACTAAGTGACCTTATATTTGTACCAAAATTTTAACATTTACTAAAAGTGTTTCTATTGGCCAGAAAATGTAAATCTTAATATTTCAAATTTTTCTTTGCTTGTGATCCTATTTCTGTGCAAAAACTTGTGACAGCTAATATTGTTTGTCACACATTCAATAATTCAGTTAAACATTCTGAAACAAGGTGGGTCTTATACACTATCGCATGAATACACTAATCTTCAGTTATCTATATTCTGTAAAAAGAAAATGCTATTACGATATTTCAGTGTTAATTTATATCATCTTTGACTCATCAAAAGGATGTAAGTAAACTTTAAAATATCAACAAAGTGTTAACTTCTCAGCATTTATTTCAATCAATGAGCTTGACTTTCCACCTTTATATTTTATTGGGTGTGAATAATGTAAACCACAATTGAAATTAAAAATAGAAGAAAAGCTAAATATATAGAGAAAAAGAAAATTTCTTTTATTAACAAATAACTTCCCACCAAAGCAATTAGTAATTGTCACTCACAGCTAAATATCTGGATATGTTTGTTTATCAGAAACAGTTTATTGATCTTATTTCATTGATGGAAATATTGCAGGTAAAAATTACATGAACATGTTAGACCATAGCTTTCATTTTGCAGACAATTATCTTTCAGTGGGACAGTGTATCTGCCTATTTCTCAAGTAAAGAAAATAGTTTTTGGAGAGAAATTTACCTAATCGAGGGAAGATTTGAAGACCAAGTTGCTCTGTTATCACACCTCTATATTTTAAAATTTTTTTAGTTCATATTAAGAGTGCAGCTTACAACGATAAACAAGAAACAGTTTAGGATAGCAGAATTTAATTGAGGAACAGGCATATTCAATAACACCTGAAAAGTGTCAGAATGATATTCCAAGTTTTCCTTACAGACTGGAAATTTTTATTGGTGGCTTCTCTCTTGAGAAACAGAAATTTTACTTGATTTGTTAAGAAAAAATTTCTACTTTATATTTTGCTTTTCTTCTTTTTTTTGTGTGTACATATATATATATATATATATATATATATATATATATATATATATATATATATATATATATATATAAATTAATTGATTTAAAATATGGTTTATTCCGCTACACAGTTCTAACCATGTTTCAAAAATGGAAGCTAAAAGCCCCGAATTTAATTTTGCAATTAAATTAAAAGCATTAGTTCCATTTCATCCTCAAGTGATTGCAAAATTAAATTCGGGGCTTTTAGCTTCTATTTTTGAAACATGGTTAGAACTATGTAGTGGAATAAACCATATTTTAAATCAATTAATTTATAATATTATGCTCTGTAAATTTACATTGAGCACTATTTTGTAAAAATAAAAATATCTATAAGAACACCGGATTATATATCTTACTGTTCTTTCTTTTTATTTATTTATATATATATATATATATATATATATATATATATATATATATATATATATATATATATATATATATAAGTCTGCTTTGAAAGTATTAAAGCTTAAGCTTCAGGGCCTCTAATCCCAGAGGAACTTTTTTTAATAAATGAATTTTCAACAAAATCTGTTGTTTTTTTTGTTTTTTTAAATTATTAAAATAGGGTCATTTTAGTGATGGAATCATATACCAATGGGTTGAAGTAGCCAACATTTGCCTTAGAATAGTCTAATACCCATTTCATATGGCCTCAAAATACCCCTGGTAGCTTGCAGTGCCTTAACCACCAAGTGTATGGTCTCATTGAGCTCACAAGAATCTATTCATAACCTACATTTTTATAGTTGGGCTCATTGCAAATGTACCTCCATAGCAGTTTAAAACCATAATATAATTTTTTTAGCAGCTCTCCTTTGTTCTTGCACATCTGAAGAGTGTGACTAGTGTGAAACTCAGAGTTAAGGTTTTAGATTGATGTCCCAGAACATTTTCCAAGTTGTTATTATTATTACAGCTCTCTCTTGTTTAATATCCCATTTTCTTGATTCTTCTGACATTGAAAAATGTCAATTTTTGTCTAGTCAGTTGTCTGTTTCTTTCTTCTTGCTTTTTTGACAGGCTTTATAGAGTTGATTTTAGTACATTCATTTCACATATATATATATATATATATATATATATATATATATGTGTGTGTGTGTGTGTGTGTGTGTGTTAAATAATAGTTTCAGACTATTAATTGTTAGTGGGGCAGTGTATTTGGCTCAGACCTTCTGAGGCTGACCTTGGGGTCAGCTGGCAGACAAAATAGTGATGTTGATTTTGATTGGCTGAGTCAAACATGGGAATGCTAGTTAGAAAATGCTTTCAATGAGTTAAGTTTTACACATCATAGAATGCAGACATGTTAATTTTGTGTGTGGAAACTGCTCCACAATTGGATGGGATAGCAACCCCACTGGCTATTAAAAAATGTACACATCAACGTGTTTAATAAAATAGATAAGTTAAAAATCCTTTTTGTTGAGGATCTCATTTTACCTCCGAACAAACCAACTAGCAATCACGTGGCCAGAAGATAACAGAGATATTATGTATCCTATATTGTGATAAAAGATGTAATAACCAGAACACAAATTTACTGTGGGCAACACAGCAATCAAAACACTCACTAAACATAGTGAATTGTTTTCTCCTTGATCATATAGAAATTAAAAAACTTATTACTATATAAAACTTTGTATCTTGTGTGTTTGCCAGAAGTCATATATAGAGAGTTTGGAAAAGAAAGTTGTAAATTTATTATTGTGGGGGATGGAGCTGATTTTCTTATGAGAAAGTGTATAAAACACTCAAAATCCAGCCCCAAACAAAATGCACACAGCTGTCATCAAGGTCCATGTTGCTCTCACTTGTGAACTTCACGACCTCATGCTAAAAGCAACAGCAGTGATAAACTTCAAAAAGATCACTTCAGATTATGGCAACACCATCCACAGTAAGAAACAAATTATATCTCTTGCATCCTCTTTACTGTGAACCACACAAACACATATATAACAACATTTGGTTCTTTCTCACATATATACACAAAGAGAATTTATATTTTATTTCAGAAGTTTATTCTAAACAAAAAGACATTACTTTCAATCTATAACCAATTGCTTGTATTCTTGTTTTTATATTAAATTAATGTTCATTTCTTGAAATTATGTTGTTTTTCTGCTGAATTTCATTCTTTCAATGGAAATCATTTGATTATTCTAAATGGCCAAAATACATGCAGCTCTGCAACAATATTTTATTGTATCGAATCCCAACACTTCAAATTTTGACATTCCAAGCTCTTATTGTTCAACTTTCTTCAAAAAGACAATTTTTTTTAATGCTGAAAGCAACTTCAATAACTGCAAATAAATGTATTTTTAAAATATCTCTACTTTCACAAACTTTTCATGAAACTAAATGTAAACACTAAACACAACAAGGTTGACCCAATGGGTCACAGGTGGTCTAGTTAAATTTAAAATTCACAGTATCCCTTGTTCATGCACTTGTGCAGTCATACCAACATAACCAATTTATTCTGATGAAGCCCTAAAAGATGAAAGGCGTCACAAAAAACTTTTTCCACTTTGTCATAAATATTTTTCCCCAATATATATATATATATATATATATATATATATATATATATATATATATAGAGAGAGAGAGAGAGAGAGTCATCCACAGACAGACTGTTTCACTGTATCACAGCTCCTCAGTGTGTCTAGACATCTGATTTCTTCAAGACAGGATTAAAACACAACTGATTTGACATCAGTCAGATATCTTACTCTTAGGCCATCATTGCACAGCAGAAAAGAAGGGAATTTCAATGTTTTTCTCAATACGAAATATGCCAACAAAGATAAAGAACAGATAGGTAATTTATCAATCTATCATGTTTCACTTTTATTAAAACTTCAACAGAGAATGAGATAAGGATAAAAAGAAGAAAGAAATTCTGATATTTTTTTTATTTTTTTTACCAATAGACTAAATGATGACATTTTAAAATTATGATGATGATGATCATCATCATCATTTATATGCCATCTCCCTTCAGGATGTGGATGATCATGACTCTTCACAACTTCCTGTCTCTTGCAGCACTAAGCAATATTTGAATCCTTGCCATTTATCCTTGTCCCTACTCTGACATCCATTCCCCCAAATTTATTAGAGGAGTTGCTTGCTATTTTCCTTTGATTGTCTTTCCTTCAATACATCCTGTAATTTATATTTTCTGTGCCATCTTTCTTCATATGTTAAAATAATTCCATCTGTCTGTTTCTTTGTAGTTTCCATTTTCTTTAAGACTTCCTCCTAGCTTAAGTTTTCAATTCATAGTATTCTCGGTATCCATCAGTGGAATCACATCTATGGCACTTGAAGTCTTTCCTTCACCTGCAAGAAAATTTTCCAATGCTCAATAAGAGGATTGATATGATATAATTTTTCAGCATTAATGTTTTTTGGCTTCTAATGAAATTTTCGTATTTCTAGTGCCTTGCTTAGTTTCTGGAAGGCCACTTTTCCCATCCTGATATGGCTTCAGATTTCCATGTGATTTTTCCATTGTCTACTCAGATAGTTAGATTTAAAAAATTATGATCACTTTTTCTGGAAAAAAACGTTCTCAGAAAAACAACAGTTTTTATTATTTTGGGTGTTATTTTTCATAATCATGCTCGAAACTTCATTGTAATTACACATTCGAGATTTTATCTAAGACATTTTCTGACTCCAATGCTGAACTTTGTTTTACAAATGGAGACTTTCATTTAATAATGTCTGCAAATAAAACAAAATTATTTTCTTGATTACCAGCTACAGATTTCTTTTACCGAAGCAAGAATAAACAAAAGAAACAAATCAAACTGACCATTTACTCATCTGTGGTCTCAGAAGGAATTTCTAATTAAAACATGTGAAAATGCTTCATTAACAGACAGTGCAAACAAATACTACATTTTATTTAATCAAGAAAAGAAAAAATACAGAAAACATTACTAAATATCAGTAGCACAATACAAAAAGTTAAGTAACAAACTTTTTGGAAAATTGGTTCGTTTTTTGTTGCATTTTGTCTCTTATTTGTTCTTTAACATTTTTTTTTTTTTGAAACAGGGGGTCAATCATACTATTGTGTATTCTCCTTTTGGGCAAACCCATGACCAGCCACACATTAACAGGCTTTTGTTATGAGTCCAAAGCTGTGAATGCAAACTTTGTTTGATTCAGGTTATATGTTAGTTGATTAATTAACCCACACAGTACCTGATCAAAAAAATCTGCTGTTGTTCTGGGAACTAAGAAAAGTTTCTATGTACCATAAGTTAAAAACTTATCCAAGCTTCTTATATACAACCTACATCAGATCAGAATATAATATAAATGTGTAAGAAATTTAAATGCAGTCAAAATAGCAAATATATTTTCAATGAAGCTGCAGGTGATGAAATAATCATCAGTTCAGAAAATGAAATCAGTGAGCTGAGTTCAAATTCCAGTTAAGGTTGTTTGTGTTTACTTTATACTAATGGCTTTGAAAAATGTATGAATACATTTCTTCTCACCTTAGCTATGGATAAAATATTAGGGTAAAATGGGTGCTTTAGTTTTGGTAGAACAAGCAGTCAACTCTGAATTCAGAATCAGCCTAAATATGGATTGTCTCCATTCGGCTATATTACCTTAGATCAGTGATTTTCAACCATCATGAAGAAATCACAAAATAACACCAGGCACAAGTTTCATACTAAATAAGCTTCACAAATATTTAAATAGAAACATTGAAATAAATTGATATTTATGTGTGTATTTTTTTAAATTTATTGTTTTATTTCATAACATTTAAATGTATACCCCTTAAAAATGTTTCTAAGTGTGCCATAATATTTTCACTTGCTCCTGTGCCATTGCTTAAAAAGGTTGAGAAACACTACCTTAGATGCATCCATTTCTATTTCAACTACAGAATATGTGGTGTTTTAATAACCCCCACAGTGTGTTCTGGGTGCATATACACATTTTTTTAATTAAGAAGTTATAATTATCAGTTTGTAGTTTTATATCTGCTGAGAAGAATCAAAAACTGGTATTTTTTTCTCTGTGAATGTTTTAGTAATCATAGATGCTCTCTAGTTATCTATCTTCAAAAACAATATCCTCAGTATCAAGGCCACACACCAATTTTGACTATAAAAAATTTTGAAAAACAAAATATATTTAAAATTTACCTTCAGACAATAGGATACAAGGTTAATTTTGAAAAATTCAAAAGATAAAATGTATTTTCAATGTCAGGAAATAGAGTAATTTTTTCACAAAGTTATACTTTTATATTTCATTAATATTATAACAGTTTAATTTTCTTTTTAACATATCACCCCAGAGAAGGCAGTAAAGCCACTCAGAAGCTATAGGTTACTGAGTTTGGAAGAACAAGAAAAAAAAAACCTGTTACAGGCACAAATATACTTCTTTTCTCAGCCGTGGGTAAATGACAGGGCAGCTGGTGTTATTAACTTTGTAAGGTAATCCATCTTGGATGTTCTTCATTATCTCAGGGATTATTCCTTGCTACTAATACCATATAATACAATACAACCTGCTGGAGGTTATATCAAGAGAAGATGGACATTGCCAAGTAACCTCTCTTGACTTGAGAGAAGATGAGCATCCTTTTAATGTAATAGGTGATGAGAGATGTCTATGTACTCTATGTGGCTTTGGTGGCTTGAATAAAAGTCAAAGGCAGTCCACTTGTATTCTTTGATAATCATAATCCATTAGCACAGAAGACAACTCAGCATAGATTTAATAATATCATAGGTATCAAATTGCATTGGGTTATTTCCATAAACCTAAACTTTGAAAACTCTAACTGAATTGAATCTGCAAAGTCTCCAGTTAATAACCTTCATAAATGTTATGGTCCGGTTCCTTGTATCACGGTGATAGTCCAAGGTAGAACCAATAAAAAAGAACTCAAACACAGATATGGAATAATATAGATATATTACAAACAGGAATATATACAGAGAAGTAGAAAGTGTTAATGCGAACAATCAGGTTTAGTAGTAATTGTCTGAATGTGACTCTGTTTCGGACTGGCTCTGACTCGACTGACTGACTCGCCCGCTCTGACTGACAGACTTCTGACGGACCCCACTCCAGACTTCAGACTGAACTCCCTGCTTCCTCTTGAGGTGCAGTATTTATTATGGAATAGTCCATTATGTTATTATGGGTAAGGTCCCATAACAATAAGAAAACCAGTTTGAACAGTTATTCATAATAGAAAGAAACACTATATTGCATAATGCATCAGTCAGTTATGTGCTATGCATGATACATGCTTAGGCAATCATGTATCTTTCAATATATAACTGACACGGCAGATTTTTTCCTGCAGTAGGTTGCCATTTCTTTCTGCGTTAGACCAGTTGTCATCCAAGGCTAAAGAATCTAGTCTGTCCTGCTATTTATCCCTAGCTGGGGGGAGAAGAAATGGATTTATACTTTTCATAAGGGTATTAGCATGTAAGTGAACGTAATGGATTCGACTGGAATGTGAACTCGGCTCTCCGATTCCTCAATCCAAGCCACTATCCATTACTCCACTATCACATGATAGTGGAGTAATGGATAAATTTTGCCAGATTAAAGATACAAGTGTAAACAAAGCAAATACTGAGTAAAGACATAAATGGATAAAAAAAAAATAGCAAAAAGAAAGCTTCAAATGAAATAGGGAAACTCTTGAACAGATATTAACAATAATGATTTATTTGGTTTACAGTGAATAAATAAAAGAGGCAAATGGTTTTCTGAAGTTTGGAGATTACATATTTTTATGAGTTCACACAATTTTTGTAATGTGATCATCTTTACTGCTTTCTGCGCAATATTTTTTTCAATATAAAAGGCTGGATTGATAAGTTTGGAGCCAATGAAGTTACATGCTGAATTTTGGTTTGCCGTCTTTTACTATGTAATTTTTTATCTTTATGCGATGTATCCCTTCAAGATGTACATAATCATGACTCTCCAAAACTTCCTATCCTTTGTGAATCTAAACAGTGTTTCTTCCTTATTATTGCTCCTAGTCTCTGTTCAGCTACCCATTTATGCAAATTCATTAGGTAACTTACTTGCTGTTTCCATCTGCCCCTTTTGCATTCAATATAACCTGTGAGTATAAGTTCTCCAAGCCTTTTTTCTTATTATGTACATGTGATTAATATTCAGAACAAAATTAAGCATGTTGAACGAGATTATATTGAAATTTAAAATATTTTGTTTATAAAGTAAATGTTTTTTTCATTATTATCGATGTACCTATGTATTTTTGGGTGAGTTTTTTCATTCATTGAATCATAACACTATAGTCTAAGATAGCCAAGACTAAATACTATTGTCTTGCAGTAGAATTAACCCAAGAACTTGTTTATAAACAAGTATAGATTTCCACAATGTACTGAAACAAGTGAAAAATAGATTTTTCACTTGTTGCTAAAATGTTCTTGTCTCAACCCACTTCTTAAAATCAATGACTAAACATCAGAAAGTGATTTTGGAAAGCCCAACTAAAAATTATTTTTTCAGTCAACATCTCATTGTACTTTTTTTTATAAAGGGATCAAAGGAATGTGATGTTTAAGATTTTGGCTATGACACAATGATATCTCTCATACCTCCCATTGTGATTTGGCTTCATCAATGAAGATTTCAAAAACTCAGGCAAGTTCATCCATAACAGCTACAGGAGAAGGTCTGGCAAGAAGAAGAATTTTTTTAATTTCCTTTATAAGTGATATCCATTTTAGTTATTGCTTCTGTTGAAAGCCTTTAAGTTATCTTGTTTCTCTTATTTGGTACAGTTCTTTGTTTGTGATTACGTAGCACTAGTTCGCAAGATTCTAAGAAATTCATAGGCATCACTTGTTCAAAGCCATTATTCTGAACAGGGTTGATACCATGCAAGACAAACATCTTGATCTGATGAGACTATTTAAGAAGATGATTCAAGTTTTCATGTTAATGTTTTGGTTTAGTAGCAGTTTGTATTCAATTTCCTTATCTCCGATACTAAATTTCTTATAAGTGATCCATACATGATGGTATTTGAAGGGTTTTGTATTTATTAATTCTACATCCTGAATTTTTATTATAGATTCAGTGTATGTGCCAACACTTTATTCAATATAGATCATTTTGGAAAGTTTTGTTTTGTAAAGGTTAACCTTGAGTTCTATTTCTTGGAACTATATCTATCTATCTATCTATCTATATAGATAGATAGATAGATAGATAGATAGATAGATAGATAGATAGATAGATAGATAAGCAATACATAAAGTTTTATGTTTCAATAACAATTTTAGGAAAATCTATGACAAAGTGGAAAAGATTTCATCTGACATTTTCATCACAATGTTCGATATTTAATAACAAAATGAGACAAGCTTAAAAAAGAAACTTAATTGAAATGGCTAGATTATATACCCAAAAACATATATTTAAAAAAGAATAATTTAAAATTCCTGTGTTCCCTCTCCTTTATGCACATGTGTAATCACATCAACATAAACATCACTTTAGTCCAATGAATTTCTAAAGGATTAAACTTACCATATGAAAACTTTTTCCACTTTGCTATAGATTTTCTTAATATATTTATATGGTATGCTTAAATTCATAGAAGCTGAGAGGTTCTTTTTAAATGTTGTTTTTCTTCTAGAAAGCAGTCACCCAGCAAATGAGCATGTCAATTTTTCTTGTCATAGACAATCAATTAACTAAAATTATGGAAATGTCATCTATGACTTTAAAATCATATCACAAGACCACTTTATCAAACTGAGAGCTCTTAATAGCTTTGGGGGAAAAGACCTTTTATATTTTCTACATAATATTGAGTGGTAGAAATTCCCATCATAAGTTTCTTGTGAATCTACAAATTTTTCACTTTTCCATTAAGCCTATGTCTTTGCATCAACTTCAGATGGTAACAAATTAGGGAAATACACTAACAAGCCTTGATATTTTTCTTTAATAAAATTTATATATTTCTCCATTTCTGTCAAATCAAAATAATGATTCTATAATTGCATTACTTAAAAAGTAGAGCCAAGACATTTGTATTTCTGAAGAAGCCATCAACATTTAAAAAATAATTAGCAAGAACCCTAATTTTTTTAAGGCTAAATGAGGTAATATGATTACAGTCTTCCAAGGTTGTTCATTATATAATCTTAACTGATTCATTCTTCAGGTGAGAATTCCTTAAGAAAAATGGCGACTTCTCTTTTTCATGGAGAATTCTGAAATTGCAATATAAAATTTGATCACTAATTTACCAATCAAAACAGTCACTTTCAGCAGTGCTAGTTACACCATACAGACACGTGAGTATCCAGATGATTGAAAAATATACACCTACTTTGCTAAGCAAAGAAAACTAGTAGCAAACTTTATCTATCATTGAAGAGATATATGAAGTGAAAGAGTATAGTAATTAATATTAGTTGATAGTTGACACATTACACAAGAAAGGCATAAGAATAAATATGCAATAATGGGTATTTAACAGCTACAGATTTTATTGCCTGAGCAAACTAAATAGAATAAAAAAGGGTGAGCAAATGAAAGAGTGTGTGTTGAGATGTCTTATTTCATATGTACATATATACAAAATTCAAATCAAAGATTGCAAGAGCCTTACATTTTGCAAAGACTTCTTTATTGGTTTTGTAGAATTATTAGATATGCCTGTCTGTTAGATTGGGCTATTTCCATGCTGTGTACTATACTGTGTATTATTCAATATATTAGGTTTGCTGATGTCCAAAAAGGCCACCCTAGATGGGAAATACATATCCCAGCTCCAAGGCAGTGTTTCTCAAACATTTTAAGCAATGGCATACCTAGGCGCAAATTAAAATATCACAGCACACTTAGAAAAATTCTTAAAGAGTGTACATTTAAATGTTATTTAATAAAACCTTAGATTTTTAAAAAAAGGTACATACACAAATATAATCTTACATTATTTCAGTATTAAAATTCAACAATTTGTGCAGCTTATTTAGTGCAAAACCTCTGCCTGTTGTTTTTTCATGATTTCTTCAATATTTCCTGGCACACTTAAGATGATTGCACTGCACAACAGTTGAGAATTACTGCTCTAAGTTATCCTGTAGCCTAAAGAAGAAATGGATACAATTGCTCCCTTGCATACTACTTTTGTTCATGCCATCTCGCAGTAGTAAGTTCTTTAGCAAACAAGTGGGATAATCACACACACTAAAGTGTATTGAAATTTGGTAACTTATACTATACTCTGCTTCAAACTAGATCTCTTTCTGATTCACTCGACATCAAAACCTGTCAGTCAAATGTGAATGTTAAGAAAGCAAAAATAAAAAATTACTCTCCGCACAGAGACTCCAAACATCACATCTGGCTCACTAAACAAATCCTCTCCTCAAAAATATATCATAAAATATAAAAGGACTCAATCATGAACATTGCTGCTAAAGCAAAAGGCATGACAAATGCTGAGTCATTATCCACCCAGTCTGCTTTTAGGAACATCATTCACAACTCTGCAGCAATTGGCAGAGCAAGCTGTCAATATCACCACCAGACCTGACATATATATCAAGTTCAAGACCAACTGATTTTTTTCATCTTCCAAGACACTTTCCTTGCCCACAAACAGACATTCCACTTTGATCCTTTATATCAGCAATACAAAGTATTTTATCTAAACAATTCTTGTCTTCCTGCCTCATCATCGGTACTTTGATATTTCCTTTGTTCTCTTATGCAAGCATACACATCTATAATAGTTATGGTCTTATAGTCTGACTTTCGATCAGTTTCATGGTGATAATTTAAGTTTTGATATATGAATTAGCTACTCTTTTTCAATTTTTGTTTAATATCCAAGATGGATGTAATCAATTATGTTCTGTTGTTCATTTGCATTTATCTTTCATCTGCATCTGTTCCACTTAAAGGAAAGAACTGAGACTAATACAATATTGATATTTTTCTATCTTAAACTGTTTTATCATGACAAGAATTGATATTTTATGAAAGACAATGGGAAAATAAATAAAATGAAAAAATAAAACATATTTGTTTTATTTTTTTAAAGACATACAAGTTTCTTCTATCACTAGCAAAGTACTAGCTGCAGATTTTCTATGGCATTTGACCTTTCAAACACATTTCATTGATAAATTGCCATTATTATTGATGTCTGTTTTTTTTTGTAAATTTGAGTTTATATATCATATTTTATATATATTATTTTAGAAGTTAAAAAAGGAAATGAATAATAAAAAAAAATTTGAGACATAAACTGAAGCTAATGAAATAGATAAAGAGATAATATTTTTAAAATTATTTTCCCCCTTATTTAATCAAAGATTTTTTTAATCAATTCACCACAAGCAAAGCCATAATAATGCCACTAAGTCACAAGGGGCTACTTAGAGTGAAAGAGAATGGTCTGGTGCACCTGCTATTTACCTTGAGCAACTTGATAAGATCCAAAGAAGAATCAGCAATATTATTGGTCCTGATCTGGTGGCTCAGCTTCAGTCACATTCTCACCATCATAAGTTTGCCTCTTTTTGCCTTTTCAATAAATACTTTTATGGTAATTGTTCAGATGAGTTCTTCACGATGGTACCTAGACTTTTTGAATTTATGTGCAGTACTAGACTGGTGTTGCGATCTCATCAGTTTAGAGTTGAGCTGGCTAGATGTAACTGTAAATTCTATGCTAACAGTTTCTTTTCTTGCACTTCTTGCTTGTGGAACTCCCTTCCAGCTCCATGCTTTCCAGCCAACTTTAATCTTAAAAAACTGAAATGCAATGTCAATCACTATCTACTCTCCTCCTGAATACTCTTTCCTCTTCCTGTTCATTTTTAATGTTTTTGTTCCTAATTCTTCCACACCTTGTAAACCCTTGTGTCTTAGTGGCTTTACTACATTGAATGGGATGATACCAATTTAAAAAGAAAAAAGGGACCCAGAATCCCAAACCTAAACAGGAAATAAGGGATAAACTCTACTCCTGTTCAAAATACTAGGAAAGATTGTGAACCAGATGATAGGTGAGCCTGTCTGATCCCATGAATCTGGCTCGAAGAAGAATGCTAATCATTCGACTTGAATCAGAAACCAATGAGGCTCTCAGTTTCTTTATATTTAACCTCATATTTACAATCATTTTTAATATTGTCATTGGCACTGTTTTTTCAACAAACTTTTCTGTTTCCTTATTGTCGTTCATAATTTAAAATGAAATGTAATACAGATTCTGGTGATTATTAGATTTTTTCAAAATAAACAAAATCATGTTTCAGAAATTTTCATTCCTCCTCTTCTCGATTAGCATGTCTGTCCCTGTAATGATTGGCAAGATCTGGGATATTTATCCACTCAGGTTACATCTGACTGGATTAAGTGAAGGACACTAATAGCAGCAATGCTTTTAGCATGGGTTTGATTAGGGCAAATGACAACTTGCTAGGAAATAACACATTATGATCTTGGGACCATTTTCCATGGCACACATAGTACACAACATGCAGATTTGGTAATGTAAACAGACTGCCACAGACTGCAAATTGAGTGTAAGTTGAGACTTGTTTTTAATTTGACAGTCCATCTGGCATGTCCTCTTCCACCTCTACAGCTATTAAGATTTGATTTATTAGTTTTTGTTTTTTTTATGGGTTATCAACCCTATGCAGGTTATTTAAAGTCAGAAAATATTTTTAGATTGTAAGGCTTTTTTTTAAAATAATAATGATTGAATGACACAAGTCTTACTAATTAATCCCTAGCTGGGGGAGAGAAGAGGTGTATTCATACTTTTCCCCAGTGTATTTGTGTGTAAGTGAATATAACCCAAGTCAGGTCTCTGATTAACAATTCTGGCCCATTATCCCTTACACCACCTCCAAGCTTACAGCACTTGTTATTTCCAAGCAGTCACCCATTTAGGTACTGACCAGGCTTGACGTTGCTTAACTTTGGTGATCATACAGGAACCAATGTTCCAACACTATATGGTTATTAAGAATAAGTCTATAATGATAGATCCTCAAGTTCCTCTTTTACTTGCTTCATCACTGGGAAATACAAAGTAACCTCTTGAAATATGTCAGGGAGATGCTTACAGGTATGAGACCTTGCTTAAGGGTGACCAAGAAAGTGTACAAGACAGAGGTTTTGTGCTCCCACAAACAAGTAATCATACATCATAATAGTAAGAATACTATTGAAATGTTTTGTTGGCACAAGAGTTATATAGGTAATGTGAGTTGCTCTACTTTCAATGTTGGTTGCTTTTACTTATCTTAAGAAATAGTCTGTATCAGAAATCATGACTTTTTTTATTTGTACATGTACAATTTTCACTTGCAATGTTAAGAAATATGAAACTACTTTAACAACTAAACATACTAGAACTCTGTTATATAGGAATAAAGTGTCACTGCTGATATTGAAGTTTAAACATGGATCGCCAGAGAACAAACACAAGCGATCCCATTTCGAATAAGTAGATCACATGATGGCAAAGGGAAATGTATATATGGGAATTAGCATGGCATCTAATTGATCTCTCTTTCTATTCTATCCTCTATTACTATATGGATCACTTTTCTACACTATCCTCTATCTCTATACTGATCACTATTTGAGGGTTACTTTTTGAGTGAGTGTTGAAGCTTAAATAAGCATGGAATAATACAACACAAAATGTACGTTAACAAAATGTATTGAAACAAAGAATAGGTACACAATATTTACAGTTAGTTTGGTATATTCTTGGGAAGACTGTTCCTGCATAATGGGTTGACTAAATCGCAGTCGGGCAGAGTCTCTGGATTCAATTTCTTAATCTCTACTATCTTCCCCGTCTTCCGGTACCAACCCATATTTATATGGTCGGTAGTCCGCTTATGTAAATTAGGTGTATCATACACAACAGTGAGTATTATTAAGCAAGTGTTATTAGTACGAGTGTTATTCGAAGGTGTCTGACACTAGTATGGTTCAATGGCATTATTATAGTTGTATCTGCAGTTACAAAGCCTCTACTGTAACAAGCATTACAAAGGTGACAATAAGTATTTGTTGACATCACAAAAGTGATGAGTGTTCATTGACTTCACAAAAACCCATAATTATTGAGAAACAATTCTTTAGATTTTTCCTAAATTGGTATGGATAATGTTGGATGTTAGCAGTTTTTTTTTAAATAAAGCCACTAAGGCAGAAGTGGTTACCAAGTGTGAAGGAATATGAGAAAAAGAAAAATATTATCAAGGAAAGTAAAAGTACTTTTCCACTATTCATCGCAAAAAATTAAACACTAATTTTTATATTATGTCAGAATATTAATATACTGAAATGATAGACCAAGGCTAAAGCAAAAAGCTCATAAAAATTAAAATTTCAAGTTTTCTATCAAGAATCTTGAATCAAATCAAGATTTCTGGTATCTGCTCAAGCATGTTTATGTGATGTGCAGTTGGTACAACGGAGAGTAGCTAGGAATACGAAATCAGAGAGCTGAGTTCAAATTCCAGTCAGTGTTCATTACATTCATTTCTGTGAAAATACTCTTCGGAAAGGTATGAATCCATCACCTCCCCTAGGTATGGGTTAAATAGTAGGACTTGTGTCTAGAAAAATTATCATTATTCTCAAAAAATTGCTAATGCAATATTCACTTGCAGAAAAAAATAGGAATTATTCTTGTAATCCAAAAAATATTTCTGATTTAAATAACCCATAAAGAGTTGATATGCCATAAAAAACAAATCTTTCAATCAATAGAAACCTGCATATCTATATTCAATTCAATCACTTAATGCCTACTGTCCCATTTTATTGATAGAAACTTATATTTAATACTGGATTTGTTATAAACCTCTAATTCATGTCAAATATTTGTAAAAGTCTCTAACTAATGCCAGAGTTTTATTTTTATAATTAATACCAGAATTTGCCATGGGCAATAATGAGTTAAAATTCCCTTTAAAGTTATTGTTTTTATCATTCTTGCAGTGTTTAATTTACTAAAACTATATATAAAAAATGAACTTAAAATCATTATTTTAAGAATAAAATATGTCTTCACTTTTTCAAATATTTTTCTCTTCTAATTCTTTAACAATCAAAAATCAATGGATAGTACTTGTCTACCTTCTTTAAAACTAGTAAAGATAGGAAAAATATAAACTTAAATTTAATAGAAATTCCATTTAATAAGTCATTACCAGTGACCAAATGTCATTCTTGCCATTTTAAATATTTTGGTTTAACCAATTTTAGTAACGGAATGACAAAAATAATTAACCTTATTCTGGCGCTAAAATTGTTTTCTTTATGAAGAACTCATCAGGTAATAATTATTATCTCAATAAAAGCTTATAAGAATTCCTTTTTAATAAGTAGTAACCAGTTTTTCAACTTATTAAAAGAAGGCTCAAATTTTTTTAAAAAATCAACTTCATTTTAATATATCTATACAGAAAAAATTGCTTTAGACTTTTTTAACCCTTCATTAGTGAACTTGGATTTACAAAAATGGATTGTGCCCTTGTGCCTGCCTTCATGACAACTGAGCTACAACTGCAGTAAATTGTGTGCTCCACACCCTCGCTGACTCAGGAGAGTAGTGGGATGTAGCAAAAGAAACAAGTTACCAACTAGGAATTACAAGTACTTTGAAAATTTTGAAATAACAAAACACCCCATATGACTAAGGCAACGCTAAATGAGTACTGTTCCAAGTACGCATATAAAGCAAACTGACGAAAATTCTCGATTATAATATGGATTATAAGAAAAGATTACATAGCAACAGGTCTCAACTACTGATAAACTTTCCTACAAAGCTGATACAGTGATAAAAGAAAAACAAAAGAAAAAAATTTATTTCAGGATGAGTTGGCTGTGGTATGAATATTAATTTTCACTACATTTTATTTTATATAATTTCTCTTATGCCTTCTGGTGTCAGCCATCTTGAAAAATTAACATTCACTTAGAGTGCAGTTGCATAAATGAATACAGTTTTGTAATATAGATTATATCCACTCATGGTGAAATAATCAATCAAAAAGAGCCTGCAATAATCTATTTGGTAGTAACTTTTTATTTTGTTGCTCAGTTTTTACTGACACTTGTTTCTGCATTTAAAATCTCAGTATTCTGCACTGCAAATGAACTGATTTTGGGAAAGAGAATTTTTATTATCTTCTTCAAAATGTTTCTACAATGTAAAAATATTCTCACTTCTCCAAAGGAAAAATTTTTATTCAGTATCATGTGCTTCAGGTTTAAGTTCTTTTTCCAGGTATAAATTCTTAACTTTTATTGCTTCAAGATTTGTATTCCTACCTAAAGAATATTGTTCTGAGAATTTAACGTATTATCATTTTATGCTTTCTGGTACATTTGTCCCAGAAACAATATTTCACAAACTCATGTAAGTTCAGGTAAAAAAAGGTAGCAAAAATACGGAATTAGATCTCTTTTTTACCTCTATCCTGGACTCATGTTATACTTTGCAGCTCTGCCCTCTTGGCAGCTCTGATCATGCAAGAGTGACTGTAAAGATCTCTTTCTGCTCCTCTACCTGCCAAGAGCCTCCTACCAACAGAATATCTTTCTGTTATCAATGTGGATTGGGACTCATTTCATGACTTCCTTTGTGACGTCCCTTGGGATGCAGTTTTTAATCATTCTGTACATAAATGATCTGAGGTCTCTTCTTGGGTGAAAGCAGGCACCAATGCTTCTATTCCAGCAAGGAAATACCAAGTAGAACTGCATTTATCTCTTTTTTTTCTCACCTGCATGTGTGGCCAATATAGCCCACAGGAATCACTTCTTCCAACTCAATCAAAGCAACATACATGATTGCAACATACATCTCTTTGTCTCTACTTATAGTGAGTGCAAGCATGTCCTCAAAGAAGTGAAGTTAATGTTAGCTAATAAAAAACAACATATAGTTTGGCTCGAGAGTGTGCTGAACAACAGCAAATACTCAATCCCTCCTCTATTCAATCAATTTCAAGTCCTGACATCTACAGAAGATAAAAATGAATGTTTGCTCAGAAATTCTCTTCCAACACAATACTCAATTCAATTGGAATACACACACCTGATTTCCCTCCTAGAACAAAGGCTCTACTGAGTGATATGTGCAGAACATGTCACAGGTCTCTGGTAATATTTCTAAATTAGACTCCCATAAGGCAAGCAGAGGTGACAGAATCCCAGCCATCATTCTAAAGAAATGTACTCCAGAGTTGGATCCTGTTCTCTCCATACTCTACATTTATTACCTTGCTGCTTCCTGCATTCCTGCATGTTGAAAGTCCTCCGCTGTAGTTCCTGTTTTTAAGAACTTTGGAGACTGCTCTAATTATGGCCCTATTAGTCTCCTACCAATTTTCGGCAAAGTGTTTGAGGCTTTAATCAATGCAGAAGTGATTAAGTATCTTACCTCTCACAACTTACTCAAAAACAATATGGCTTACATTTTGCCTGATCTATCACTGACATGCTAATGGTTATCGTTGAATATGTATATCAATTTCATGATAATACAGCAAAGCTTGAACTCTGACTCTAGATATCTCAAAGGTGTTTGACAGGGTTTGGCATGCTGGTCTTCTAAATGAGCTTCAGTACTATGGTATTTTTGGATGTGTTTGATTTAATCCAGTTGTTCCTATCAAATCATGAAATGAAGGCAATTTTGAATGGGCTTGCTTCCAGATCCTTTCACATGAACACAGATGTACCCCAAGGCTCTATCCTGTTTCTGTCTTCATCAATGATTTCCTTGTTGTCATCAGTTCCCAAGTAGACTTTTATGCTGGTGACACTACCTTTTATTTCTGTCTCAATAGCAAATCTGTGAGAGTTGGCAAAGTTAACCTGGCCAATGCTCTTGAAAAAGACTTCCAATTAGTGGTTAACTTGGGCAGGAAATGTCTTGTAAATTTTTATGCATCCAAAACTAAACTGCTCTCATTTAACTACCATAAAGAAATTTTCTTGCTCACTGTCAATATGGCTGATTCTAGACTCATGGAGATCAATGCACTGCGCCTTCTTGGTCTCATGTTTTCAACAAACTTGAAGTGGAGCATCTGCATCAAATCAATAGCTGTATCTACTACTAAGAAATTTGGGTCACTGTGTCATACCAGAAGGTTTTTCTCATCAGAGTCCATCTTGCACAGTTAGAAATCTACCATATGTCTGTGCATTGAATACTGTTGCTATATCTGGTCAGGTGCTCCTGCTACCCATCTTGAGATTCTTGACAAGATCCAAAGAAAGATCTGCAATGTAATCAATCCTGACTTAGCATCTCAACTTCAGTCACTTTCTCACAGATATGATGTGGCTTCCCTCTGACTTTTCTACAAATATTTTCATGGCTACTTCTCTGACAAGCTTCTTTCCCTGGGCCCGGACTGCATGACTTTAAACATGCTAGGTCCCACACTTTTACTGTTGAATAAAGTAAAATATAACTGCCACTTCTACTCCAACAGTTTCTTTTCTCGCACTTCCCACCTGTGGAACTTCTTTCCATTTCCTTGCTTCCCTGATAACTTGTTTTTTAAAATGTTCTGTCCAGCATGCACTGCTATATAGGAGATTAGATATAACATTGCAGTTCAACACTCTTTTCTTTGTCTCTTACAATATATTCCTTGGCATCTGGAAGTCATCTTTCAAAGTTCCAATACTCTCTGTATCAAACTTTCTGTTATCTGTTATTATGCTACCCAGATAATTAAACTTCTGTACCCGTTTGATTCCGATGTCTCCAATTCTAGTCTTACAGCTTTGGCTGCCTCTGTTGCTGTTGACCATATATTGTCTTATGAAAAATGTAAATAGATTTTTATAATTGATATATATTGTTATTTAAAACCATACTTGCAACACAATGGCACTTCCGACATGAAACACATCTGTTTACCTTCCATGATAATGGTTACTAAGGGTAAGTTGTGTATTGGCTAATGTTCAAAAGCAAACAGTTTTAGCACAATGTTGAAAATCTGACTTGCTCTTACAAAAAAATTCACAAGAGACTGATAGGTCTACACAAAAACAAAACCCTGTCTGGTGGCAAAAACTAGCGGTGGCACCAGAGGTGGCAGTACCACCTTAATCACCTAAATGTATTACCTCCCCTGGTTGGTGACTGACGAGGGAAGTGTATTGCACATGCTTTCACATGTTGTATGTAGAAAATGTTATTATGAACTAGTATACTTTAAAATGAAATAGTTACTCATCTTTGCTTGGCTAAGTGAACAAAATCTACCAAAATTTGAGTAACCAGGTTTGAAGTGACGTTGCTGCTTCTCGTAACAAAAGTTTTTCATGAAAAGGCCAAGTTTATATTGGCAGTGGATGAATTAAATCAGCTATTCATTGATTAGATAAATGTGCTAATAATGTAATTACAGTTTTAAACTAACTTCCAGAAAATGTGGAAACTCAAAGATAACAGACAGTGCCTGAGGAAATTACATTAAAAATTTACAAAAGTCATATCAGCAAAGTTAAAAATCTAATGATTGCTTGAAATCCATGAACAAATAGTTACGAATTGCATAGAGGACTTTTTTTTCATTTTCAGTTGAAACATCTCAATACTTACCGTCCACCTGATTTCACTTTTTCTGTTCTCTCTCTTAAGCAATGTTCCCATTTGTAACTCTTCCACAGCCAGTAACCCTTTGTGTCTTAGTGGCTTTACTGCCTTGCTTGGGGTGAACGCGATTAAAAAAAATGAACAATAACTGAGCAGTACTAAAATAAGAACTAGACACAATATCTCAGGACATGGTCAGTGGAATGAGAAGCATCTACTCATATAAAGGATTCAGCTCAAAATTTCCTAAAGGTTACCTGGATCGACAAACACCTGATGAAGGATGGAGAACACAACAGCTGAAATATTTTAAGAATAACAGCAAAGATGAGTACAGCAATCTGTATGTAAATGTCAACACTAAAGAATGTATCAAAATATAATTGACTTTGTTTTGGCAGCTGCATGCAGTCAAGTCTTGATGGAATCTAATCATATTGATAGACATGCACTTAACCTTTTTAGATTTACTTAATGTTTTTAAAATGGGAAAAATGGGCCAAATTCTATTTAATGTATGTCATCCTTTAAAAGGCTAAAATAATGTTCTTATTGATGGAATTATATTTAGGTAATGGGGAGTGGGGAAATATAAATAAAAATGTTGTTCATAATTATGCACGAAAAGAAAATGCTGAAGATGTAGGAGTGCTAAATTTTAAATTTCAATTTTCTGGCATCTGACATGTGTAGACACAACAGCTCATCTGATTTCCTTCAGCTTTTCAACATTTTGTTTTTATTGTTGGTTTTTAAAAGCTTTTCTGGATGTAATTAAATCTGAATAAATAAGGTCTCTATCCAACTATTTGAACATTATGAGAACCAATTGGATTAATTTCATATACTTTGGCAAAAAATCAGAAGGGGCCTTACTACTACACATGTGTGAATATACACTTAGTAAATGATCAGACACCATTGATTGAGCTTGAGTACTGTGTGACCACAACATTCATAATGACTGAGCAGAAAGATTACTCACTCATCATGCAAGGTCTTCTGGTTAAAAATCATATCATCCAGATCTGTCTATAGTTCAGAAATTAACTCCCTATGACATGTTGGCAAAAACTTTCAATATCCATTGGTGTTATTGCAATCTCTGGATCTGTTGTTGTTTCAGAGGAAATAAATGGGAGGCATTACTTCCAGAGCCACCATTATAATATACAGGTTTATACAAATACTGAAGGATAATTGAGTGACAAAAGGAAAAAATTCTATGTAACATGTTTAGTCTTCTAAAAGGACTTCATCAGACTAAAATAAATTTCATATTGATGGAATCATATTTATGTAGGAAAAAGAGAAGAGAATTATAAATAAAAATTTTGGTTATAATTATACCTCAAGAGAAAATACTGAAAATGTAGCAATGCTAAACTGACAGGTTCGACAAAGTAAATTGCCACTGGTGATGAAGAGTAAAAATTCTTGTAGGTGAAAACTTACTGTATCTTATGGTGTTATTGTAATCTCTGGATCTCTTGTAGTTTCTATGGAAATAAATAGAAGGCATTACTTTCAGAGCAATCATTATAATATATGGGTTGATGCAAATACTGAAGGGTAATTGAATGACAAATGTAAAAATTCTATGTAACATGTTTAGTCTGTTAAAAGGACTTCCTCAGACTAAAATAATCTTCTTAGTGATGGAATTATATTTATGTAGGAAGAGGAGGAAAGAATTATAAATAAAAAATTTTGGTTAAAATTATGCCACAAGAAAAATGCTGAAGATTTGGGTTTTTCTAGTTTTTAAAATTTCTGGCATCTGACATTCATTGTTTTCCAACATATTCATTTTTTCTTTTTTTTTTGTCAATGTTTGTAAATATCTCGATATTTAGATATAATTTTTGTCCATTTTGTTATTCACTTACAGAGCCTTATTTCTGATGTATAGAAGTTTATATTTTATCATGTTCTCCCAAAAATCATTACTGGACATGAAATTTGGTATTTTGTCTGTTAAATTTTTTGCTCAAAATAGTCTGTGTCACTTTTGAAAATAAATGGTCTATCACGTAAGTCAATATCTTTTTATATTACCATTTGGAGTGCATATGATTAATACAGATAAGCATGTATAGTTTCATTGTATCTCTGAAATAAAACCTGATATACACTTGTAATATTACATAATTTTGCCAATAAAAGCCCATAATAATTGAAATGTTCAAAGACCAGCATACAAAGTATTACTGTCTTATATCCATTATACTGACATATTTACTCAAATTATGGTTCAGTGTGACTCACTGCATAAGGTGTTTCAATCACTTGTCTCTTTGGTTGCATTTGGATTGGTTCCAAGTTGTCTGAAGGCAAAAACTGTTGACCAACTTGATGGAAACTTGATTCTCACTCTTAGGCTACAAGATTGGTGGTTAGTGTTCATCTCTGATTTATCTGATGACTGTCTTGGGGACTTTCTGGCATTTGACTGACAATGTGTCATCTTTTCCTGGATTATGCATGCATTCATCATTATTTCCAAGTCAGGCACACACATCATCTCATTAAAAGTAACTGCTTGCTATAATCCAAAGACAGGTTAATTTTTTAATATATACATATATATTTTTTAATATATATATATATATATATATATATATATATATATACAGAGAGAGAGAGAGAGAGAGAGATACCTATATATATATATGTGTTTTGCATCTAAGCTTGTGTGTGTGTATATATATATATACATATATATATATATATATATATAGAGAGAGAGAAGGAGAGTGAGAGAGATACTGATATATATTTGTGTTTGCATATTTTGTGTGTGTGTGTGTATATATATATATATATATATATATATAGAAAGAGAGAGAGATACCTATATGATGTCTTTGTGCTTGCATCTGAGTTTGTGAGTATATGTATATATATATATATATATATATATATATATATATATATATATATATATATATATATATATATCAATTTTCACCCTAAGCAAGTTGGGAGTGCAACTAGTAGGGTGTTACAGAGAGTGAAGGAGAGAGAAAAGACTGGGTTTCAAGAGGACCAAGGGAAGGATAAAAGCTGAACAGGGTTCAAGAAGATAGAAGATGGTGTTTAATGTTGTATTTAAATTTTTGAAGATTGTAGTTATCAGGGAAGTAAGGAAACATAAGGGAGTTCCATAGGTAGGAAGTGCAAGAAAAAAAAACTGTTGGAGTAGACCAGAGTAGAAACTATAGCTAAGGTCCAATCAGCATAATTGCAATATAAACCCCAGGTAGGTTCTCATATACCTGAGCAGGTTTCTGAGACACAGATTGGCTACCACCTTAGCAGACAACTGAGCTTGGAATACACATTTAGTCAGCCATTTTATATACTAGAATTTTTTGGCAACGTTGAAATCCTCCCAATATTTAGTATTGTTGACATTATTGATATCATTTCTTGTCAAATTTTATAAACTCTACATTTCATTCAATTTTGCAAACTAATTGATGAAATATAAAATCTTAAAGAAAAGCTTATTAATTATTTTATTAAATAAGTATTTGTTATTTTAATCATTAAATTGTTTATAAAATAGTAGGTGTATTTTGTATGTTAAATAATAAAACTTTAAATTTTTCCCCAAAAAATGATGAAAATTTATTGTACTAATCTACACACCCTAGTAAAACCAACTGTACTTCGTAGCCACTTACCTGTTTGCACTTCTCCCGCAAATTTGGTTTTGATCAGTCAATGTATGGCTATTTTAGATGGTATGATGGATGGACAGATGGATGGACTAACAGAAATCAAAAGAAATTCATATATATATATATATATATATATATATATATATATATATATATATATAAATACATATAAATAATTAAAATCTGATGATCCAGCGTCCTTTAAAAGGGCTCTGGTGAAATAAATTATTATAATGGTACCTTAAAGTGGTCTGTTTTTTCTTTTAAATATTAGCTCTGGATTTACATTGAGCTCTCAGGATTTCATCCTCCTTGGGATTACCCATATGGATTACCAAGTTCTTCATAACTTAATTATATATATATATATATATATATATATATATATATATATATATATATATATATATATATGCATTCCGTTTCTTATGTTTTTTTTTTAAAATGTAAAGAACAATCCATCTCAGAAGCATTCAAAAATAAACAGGCCCCCATTTTGAAAAATCATTAAGTGTAAAATAGGCTGTTACTGATTAAATAAATAAAAAATGCTCTATACAATTCAAAACCTAAAAGATTCATCTTATGTGCAAAGCAATCGTCAGACATTTGAAAGTCATGGTAAAGTTTTGTGTCTATTTGGTTTTGGTTAACATTCCTACACATTGCTGTTTTGGATTTTCTGGTCTAGGCTATTAATCACAGTCTTGATTTTGCTGTGCTTTCAGTTTTGAATTTTTGTATGCTGTGTTGTCTATTGTGTGACACATGGCTTGGAAGGGAAATGAGACACTTTGTTACTACAGCATAAAGAGAGACTTTAAGCACTTCTTTTATACTGCTTTTTGGCAATATCATCTAGGTGTTGTTAGCAGAAGTTCTTTGGCAGACAAGTGTGATAATTTTATGTCTGTAACTTTGAGAAGAGCCATTATCTGTGGACAATGGAATGTATTCAGAGATTCATATGTAAATTATGGAAAATTCTGCTATAGTTTTTTGTTCAGAGAATGGAACTTTTTTATGTCCTTGATGTTTTTAATGCTTTAGTCAGTCTCTTCTCCAGCTTTCTTCAGGTGTGTAATTCATTAGGTAAAACGATAAAATATTTCTTCAAAAAGAAAGAATTTTTTTTTCCCCTTCTGATATCTCTGTAGACAGCAGAATGGAGTAACTGAAACATTGCGGTAACAACCTTAAGAACACAAAGAATGAATTCAGTTTTCTGTAGTCTTCATTATCATTATCATTTAAACAAAGGAGATTTTCTTTCTGAAGGATTCATTCATACTGAAAGCAAAATTACTTAATTGACTGAACTGAAATTATCCAGATTCATGCTTTTGTTCATTCACCAGTGCAGCTATCATTTTGGGACTGTACTAAATCATTTTTTTCTATTTTGGTTGACCATCGTTTTTCTGATGTCTGTATTGGTAAAGAATAAGAGATTTTCACTACAACCTATCCATGAATATATTTTTTTCAAATGGTATGATTGTTGCACAAACACAATCCCACCCTCTCAGCCTCCAAGGTTGTTTGATTTCCATGGCAAAAATTGCAGATAAATCTGTCTTACAATTTATAAGTCTATCATTCATCCATGCACTGAATATTACGGCCATATCTGGCCCTGTGTTCCGGCTATACGTTTAGAAATTCTTGATAAAATCTGAAGAAAAGTCAACAATTTTATTAATCCTGACCTGTCACTTTCCCCACTGTCATAATATAGCTTCCTTGTGCTTTTTCTATAAATACTTTCATGTTAATTGTTCTGATGAACTTTCCTCTATAATACTTAGACCTTATTAATTTAAGTGCAGTACTAGATTGGTGGTTAGGTCTCATTATTTTACAAATGAAATGTTTAGATGTAACTGCAAGTTCTATGCTAAAGGGAGTGAAAATGAAGGAGACGACTGAGTGTAGGGAAAGGACAAAAGATGAATGGGATTCAAGAAGACAGAAGATGGCGATTGATATTGCATTTAAATTTTTGAAGATTGAAGTTATCAGGGAAGCAAGTAAATGGAAAGAAGTTCTCCAGGTGGGAAGTGTGAAAAAAGAAACTTTTGGAATGGAAGTGGCAGTTTTCAACAGTAAACAGGTGTGATCTAGATGCCAATATAGTAGCATACTTAAATTCATGTAGTCGGGGTACCTGGGAAAAAGCTTGTCAGAGCAGTTGTCATGTAATTTCATTTATGATTTTGCTTAGAATAAAAAAATATCTGGCTATATCAGTATTCATATAATAAAATGTCATTGATTTAGAAATGTTAAATTGAATAACCATGCTTTGTATGGTTACAATTGAACAAGATATAGAACTTGGTATTATTCAAAAAACATGAATGTTCATAAATCTCTATTAAGATATTTTGACAAATTGAGTATTTGTTAGAAATCTTTGAATTTGAGCTGGGCTTGGCTGCTTCTACTGATAGTAAGTTGCATTTTAGTAGAATAGTTTTGATCTCCTCTCAGCTATTGATGTCATTTTCATGTTAATCCTTTCTGGAAAGCACTTCTTCACCCTATTTTTTAATGTTCCATGTACCCTAAATGACATGAATGTTTGATGCTATTTAATGAGAAAGATTGATTGTTTTGCTAACAAAGAAATTGATTTGACCTTTACGGTTCATCAGGTCTGCAAATAAATCAGCATTTGAACTTTAGATGTGCATATTTATTGTTCTTTTTTCCTTTTCTTCAGTTTTCATTTCTTTCACTTGGTTTTAAAAGGCAACCTATAATCACTTATAAAAAATTTAGAATTAATTTTGGAGTAATTGATTGATTAGTATGATTATTTAATAAAACTTGACCAAGTACGACACAAGAAAATGTTTTAGTGCTCTCTTCTTGAATGCAAACATCTGTGAAAAGCAGTTAACATATGCTCTTTACATCCTAACAGAAAATGAATAAATGTTGCAAGAATACTTCTCAGAATTTCAAAAACTAAAATGCATTCTATTAAAGGAAAAATACAAAGATTTATATTTTTATCTGAAATTAAAAATTAGCTTTTTTTTTATATTTTAGTTGTATTTCTTGTTTTGTCAATCCAATGATTACTTTCTTATCACTTACAAAGCTAGGCTTTTGTGGGAAATTTAATGACTCCCCAAATTGAGTCATGGCTTGATAAACAAAATGTAACAATTTAACATTGTAAAAACATACTTTATATAAGAAATACATTACACAATGAAAAGAGACTAGAGGATTACTAAAAATGTATACTTTTAACTGTTAAAAATCATAGTATTGGGGACAATATCCAAAACACGTATCTGTCTGAAATCAATGAAACTTATCTGTACTCTGATGTCCCCTGCTGATAGCAGCATTGTCCTTGGATCATTCAGGTTTGTCCACGGCCAGCATTGCCTGTTCTTGGAGTAGGCTGAAAACACATCTCTCTTGTTCGTGATCACCAGTTTTATGCCTAATTTGGGGTCATACCCCTTATTATCAGATGAATGGGTCTGACCTATTATCAGCAATAGTTATCGACCAAAGAGAAATAACCTATGTTTTTTATAATTTGTCTCTTCCATCACCATTTCTGGGGCAACCAATAATGATGGAACTTAGAACACAATATCGTTGACCTAAATTTCTAAGTATTACTCTCCCATAAGATTGCTGAAAATATTTACTCAGCTGCACAAGGCTACAAGTGTTGGTCACTCGGTGATTATTGAACTCATGATACAGTATTAATAATGTACTAAATGATTTTACTTATTCACTTTATTCAAATGACCTAAATATCGACTTAGCAAACTTTACTATAGTACTAAATGTTATGACAGTTTACTAACTGCTTCTTTCAGTTCTTTTTTCTGAAAGGTAATTTTTTTTAAAATTTCACTAAATTTGTAAGTTCTTATTAATGCTCTTACCAGCTTAAATGTTTTTGTTTTCTTGAAAAGAGAGCAAATTAATTAACAGTTTGCAATTTTAATTTTTGTGGGATTTTCATATTTTTTTTAATTTCCTGTACATACAACGGCCAGTGTTTTCTTGTATTTTTAACTTTACGGAATATAAAAATTGGTATCTTTTGTGCCATACAATCTTAAATCATGCAATACTACAAGAAATTTGATTTCACTCTTCGTAATAGTTTGTTACCTCCTAGCTAAATAAAAAAAAAATTATTATTCTTACATAGAAATGTAAATATGTTGCCCAGATTGCCATAAGACAAATTTTTTTTTGAATCCATCTTATATACTGTAAATGTTTTTATTTTTGTGGAAAAAAGAAGAACTGAGTTTTTAAATACACAGTTATCTCAATAAATCTATTAATGAAAGAAGCACTTATTTTTCAAGTATTTTCCAGTACCATCTCCTTCCTGTTAAATGCACTTTAACCCAATACATCTCAATTAATTATATAGACTGATTATTATACAATGAAAATTTCAGGTTAAAATTAACTCAATAGCTCTCAGGCTATGAACTTACTTATTCAAACTTTAATTTGTAATTCCAAAGTCATGCAGATTGTCTGATATTGCCAAAGTATTCTTTTACAATTAAAACTGAAATTTTCAGTCGGTAAAGTATCTGATCATTGCAAAATTTTGTGTCTGATTTTCATTGTTAATATAAAATAACAACAACTTGACATTGGCTTTTTTGGGGGTGCTGATTTCTGATGTGTTTTAGATTAAAACCTTTCATAGTTGCAAGTCAACCTTTGTTGAACGTTGATCACATGTCCATAAATGTACGCCTTAAAGATAGAAGATGAAGAGTTGCATGTTCACCTTATTATGCTCTATGAATTTTGTGAAGGAGTAAATGTCATTACTGTGGCAAAAATCATTCAGAAGGTTTATTTGGATCATGCTCCAGGTTTTTCATCAGATTTCATCAGGATGATATTTAACTAAACAATCAGCCATGCCCTTCTAATAAACTGAAGATGGAAGAGATTGTTAAGAGTTTGAAAATTGATATCTCAACTACCTTTCACCATTTGAAGAGACTTGGGTCATTTCCAAACTTGACATGTGGGTACCACATTCTGTGATGGAAGAGAACACGCTTGATCATGTTTCTGCAGTAAAAAGAAGCCATTCTTGGATAGAATTGTCACAGGTGATTAAAAATAGATCTTTTATAATAATGTTCAATGTAAATGGAACTGGAAAATGCAAAACCCATGGTGAAAGTGGGCTTTCATCCAATGAAGCTGTTGCTGTCCGTTCATTGAAATTGCAGAGAGATAATTCACTCTTAACTTCTTCCAGCCGACAAAGCAATAACTGCAAAGAAGTATTGCAACCAACTTAACAATCTCATGTGTCTATTGAAGAAAAATGGACAATTTTTATTTCCCATCTTGAAAGAACTAAAAGTGTACACTTTGATCTTTCAAGATGAGAAATAGAAGTTTCTGTGATCTGATTTGGAAGGGTGATCTCTTGTAAATGTGTTTTGTTGTCAAGTGCCATATATGATACACAACTGGGTGATCATGTCTGTTTTGATTCATGGCTGACTAGGCAGATTTCCTTTTTAGTTGGCTGATGTTTCTTTCTGTAGTAGAATGATTGCTACTCAAGGCAAAAGGGCCCAGTCTGCCTTGCTATTCAACCCATAGCTGGGTGGGGAGAATAGTTAGATTCATACCTTTCCCAAGGGTAATTGTGAAAGGTATGAATCCAGTTTTACTCTTTGTTGTAAGGAATCTATAACACAGCAGGCCATCCTTCAGTAAGAATTTTGAGAAGAACTTGCCACTCAACTAAATAACCAAAAGTGTATTGGTTCTTTGATAAATGTATGAAAAAAATGTATCTGTTATATAGGAATAAAGTGTCACTGCAGACACTTGAGTTTGAACATAGAGCAAACACAGGTGATCCCATTATTGAATTAAGTAGACCATGTGACCATAGAGGAAACTCATAAGTAGGAATTTGCTTCTAACTGATCTCCAATTCTTGTCTATCCTCTATTACTATTTGGATCTGTATTTCTATTCTAACCTCTATACTATACGAATTGCTATTCTCTACTCTATTCACTATACTATTTCTCTATTCAGATCACTATACAGGTTACGTGTCAACTGAGTATTATCGAGCAAGTGCTATTAGTGCGAGTGTTATTTGAAGACGCCTGACACCAGCATTGTTCAATGGCATACTGTAGTTGTATCTGCGATTACAAAGTCTCTACTACAACCAGCATTATGTAAGTGACAACGGGTATTCGTTGGCATCACAAAAGTACAAAAAATAAAACTGTCTATATGCTCACAATGAAGGAAAGCAATTTTCAGATCAGACTGAGTATGTATAACTTATTTGGGCTGGTACTGTCCTATCTTCCTGATTTAATGAAACAACCTGTCACTCCCATGAGTGACTACACTATAGGTAGTTACTACCTATAAGTATCTGTAAGTCAACAGACTACAGAGACTAGCTGGGGTCTGTTGAGTATGACTCAGACTTACACGAGAACTACCGACCTTCCTATAGTAGCACTCACTACTGGTTTGACTTGTGTCACCTTTATTCTTATTGTACTGGTTTTTTACAATAAACCTTTACTTATTTTATCCACCTTGTTTTTCAAGTATATATTCCTATCAGCATGGAATATAACACTTCCCTTTCCAGTTTTGATAGATTCCAAAAGTATCAATGTGGATTCATGGGTAATGAATTGTTTTCCACCTTGCAACTCTGTTCCCACAGATATAATTATTTACAGGAATTTACTTTTGAATTTCTTTTGTAAATTCATTTGACATTTCGTTTAATTTGACTTCTTTTTTCTTTTTAAGCATTTCAACCCAAGAAAGGCAAGAGTGCCACTAGCATGCAGGGGGTTACAGAGAATGAAAGTGAAAGAAAAGACTTGGTACTGGGGGATTGAGGAAAGGTTAAAAGATGAATGGGGTTCCAGTCAACAGTAGATGGCAGTTGACTCTGCATTTAAATTTTTGAAGATTATAAGTATCAGGGAAGCAAGTAAGAAGAAGGGAGTTCCACAATCAGGAAGTGTGTGAAAAGAAACCATTAGAGTAGAAGTGGCACTTATATTTAACTATTTCAACAGTAAAATGGTGAGACCTAGATGTCAATCTAGTAGCATGCTTAAATTCATGTAGTCAGAACACTAGGGAAAAAAGCTCATCAGAAGAGTTGCCATGAAAATATTGTAGAAAAGACAGAGGGAAGCCACATAACCTCTGTGAGAAAGTGACTGAAGTCAAGATGCCAGCTCAGGATCAATTACATTGCAAGTCCTTCTTTAGATTTGGTTGAGAACCTGAGATGAACAGCAGGAGCATCAGACCAGATATGGCAACAGTATTCAATGCACAGGTGAATGGTAGATTTGTAGATGTGTAAGAAGGACTGATGAGAAAAGCCTTCTGGCATGACACAGAGAACTGACTTTCCTTCCAGTAGATGCAGCTATTGATTCAGTGTATGCTATAGAATCAGAAAGATATAGAAATCATTGAAAGATATGTTATAGAAATCATAAAATGATAAGACACAAAAATGAATACAGGGTTCAGCAGAAATACCTCAACTATAATGGTAAGACATTAGCAGCAATGGTGTTTTTATCTAGCTAATGTCTTACTTTATGTGGGAGGTGTTTCTGCCACATCTTGTATTATAATGGAATTGGCTAATTTGACAAATTAGAAAGTCAAAATATAAGAAGCTTTTCTTTTTTTTTTTAAATTCCATGTCTTTTCAGGACATAGGCAGTCATGACTTTCTATAGATATCTTTTTCTCTGGTTATCTGGGAATTGACATGTCTTCTTAAGAAAGATAGTGGAGTGGTATCCTGTTGCCTTCTCTAGTTTTGAATTCTAAGTAGTCCTATACTGGCCTTCATTCAAGGCTAGAGAGCCCGGTTTGTCTTGATGTTTAACCTGTAACTAGTGTAAGAAGAGACATATTCATGCAGAAGTGAATAAAAAAGATTAGACTGCTATTTGAACCGATTACACTTTCCATGTTTATTCTTATTATGTTACTCATTGTGTCATTTATTTACGATGAATTACTGTGTGCAAACTTTTATACCAAACCAAGATTTACTCTGAGAAACATTACTATGCCAAATTTCTGCAATCATGCCACAAGCAAAGCTGTCCAGTTGAATATAGTAACATATATATGTTTCCACAGATATACAGGAGGCCATCTTGTTTTTGGTAGATTCCAAAGGAGCCAGTAAGTCACCACACAACAACAATTTATACCTGATTACTATATCACTTGAATAGCAGTAAATGATTGTCAGTGTTGGTGTTGTTGGTGTTGTCGGTTGACGGTTTGAATCAGTTATATTATGCCAGAATTCCATTTTCTGGAATTGGAACTGTGAACTTCGACAAATGCCAGTGAAGCCATTGATAATGTAAATTATGGCAAGTTGGAAATACTTTCACATAAATATTGAAGGCAGGCAGAGAAAAGTGTGTTTATCAATAATAAAGATCACGTAAATCCTAAATCACTTTATCTGAATGATTTAAATTCGGCTGCTGTTTATGCACAAGTGTTTGACTGTTAAATTATTATTCAGTTTGATTCATTGTTAAGTTCTGCAAAGTTAAAACTTTAAATCTATGTGAGGTTGCAAACAAGGTCATGTGACTGAATTAACCAGAATAAAGATCAAGAAGAATTAAACCAGTTTACCTGAGCCATTTGGCCAGGTGGATCAGCACTGCCAAGTCTTATGAGCAAATTTACAAACTTTTCCATTTTATAAAGTGATACACTCAACCTCATCAATCTTCCAAGGGCATAAAGTTAATAATAGAAGTTATTAATGAGTTTACTGAGTTGGATTAATCAGGAATTTTGTGACACCTTTGGAACCAAGGTTATAAGATAAGAATGTTCAGTCAATTACACCCTTTCTTCAAACATTTATTTATGAATTGTTTTAAGTAAACTTTGAATTATCTCATTAATACCCATCATAAAATCTAGTATTATAGGTTCTCAAAAAATGAACTCTTAATTATAGGTATATAAAACATCTGGTATTAATTATTGTTGTGGATTCCGGGATGAAATCCGGTACCAATAAATAACAAACGCCAAAAATGAATATAGGAAAATAATGTATTAACGTAATAATACAAACTGGTAATGCAGGTTAGTAGTTCCAGGAATACGGGTTAGTAGAAAAATATCTATACAGTCTTTGGTATTGAAGTATTGCTGTATGACTTCTTACTGAGTCTACGTGCTCGCTCACGGTTACTGTTGCTCGCTACATTCATTCTGTCTGTCTGTCTGTTACCTTCACCCTCTGTTGCTCTTGTCTCTCGGGTCTTCACATAGCAGTAGTATATGTATATACTGGGTGAGTCCATTTGTGTAAAAAGGGGAGAACCCCTCAACAATTATAGATTACAAAATTTGGTATTAATTATAGGTTTCTCTGAGACACATAATGAGTAAAGAGATATTGGAGAATTTGATACTCACTGAGTATACTGAAGATTTTTGGTTTTAATCATTTCACCCCAAGCAAGGCAGTCATGTCACTAGAACACAGGAGGTTACAGTAAGTGAAAGAGAATGAGAAAACCAGGACTGAGGAAAGGACAAAAAAAAGGAACAAGGTTCAAAAAGACAGAAAATGAAAATCAAGAAAGGAAGAAACCAGGAAGGAGTTCCACAGATGGGAAGTATGAGAAAAAAACTATTAGAGTAGAAATGACAGTTGGATCTAGCTAGTTCAACACTAAAATGGTGAGACCTAGTTGCCAATCTAGTTGCCAATGCTTAAATTCATGTAACCGGAGAATCAAGGAAAAAAGCTTGTCTGAGCAGTTGCCAAGAAAGAATCCATGTCACATCAGTAAGGAAGTGAATGGAGATGAGATGCCTGGTCATGATCTATTGTATTGCAGATCCTTCTCTAGATTTTGTCAAAAATCTTGAGATGCACAGTAGCAGCAGCAGACCAGATATGACCACGGTATTCAATACATAGACAAATGGTAGATTTATAAGTGTGCAAGATGGATTTTGACGAGAACACTTTTAGCACAACACAGTGAACCAACCTTCCTTGTCACAGACATAGGAGCCGACTCAATATAGTCACTCCACTTCATGCCAGTGAGAAATGAGAGGCAAAGAACCTGATGTTATGCAAAAAAAGGTTCTGTGTAGTGATAAATGAAAGCAGTTTTATTTTGGATGTGTTGAAATTTACAAGCCATTTCTTACCCCAGTTAACCACTGATTTGAGGTCATTTACAAGAACAGTCGGTAGGTTTACTTTGTCAGATCTGTTGGATGTACTACTATGGCTGGAATAAATGACAGAGGGAAACAGTGAGTAACCTACCTAAAGAGTGTGTGTAAATCGATGGTAGAACATGGACTGGAAGGAATAGTAAGAAGATAAACATTGCTAAAATCTATAAAGAATAGGAGGTTATGGAGAGCCATGACTGCCCACATACCCTGAAGGGATATGGCATATAGATTGATAAAGCATAGTTCTATTTTGGATAAGATAAGCATTGATGGCTTATTGTATTAAAATGAAAGCAAAAATCCAATTTGGATTCATTTTATTTTAAAAATTTCAGTTTATATTTGTTGAAAAAGTCATTTTCAAGGCACAGAAGTCAGCCCAAATCCCATTTTTAGAAACATCCTTTCCTGATTTAAAATACTCTTCTGTTATGAATGTTATATTTAAAGAGTTGTCATTATTTATAATCTTGTGATATGTGATATTTTACAAAAGGAATTATTATACCATATTTTCGTTTTTTGTTTTTTTTTTAATCAAGTAAAAATCAGTTTTTATCACTACTAATTATTTTCAGCAAACCCCGCAAAATAAATAATCTATTTTTATATTTTTTTTCTCAAAATTTTGCTCTCCCAACAAAAAAATGATTCTGTATAATTTCTCATGTACATTTTGTTCTTCACACGTGCTGATGAATATAAAAAAGCCCAATACATTGGCTTTGTACAATAAATTCATCAGTAATAAAATGCCAAATTTTCTTAACTGACATTCCAGATACAACAGAACAATAAGGAACAATCAATTAATTTTAAGTATTTTCTTTGTGCATAATTTAAATATATATATATATATCATTGATCTAAGGTGATAGCAATCACTATAACTCAGTTTAGCTCAGAGACTGATTGGTAAAAAAAAAAAATGTGACAGGTAAACAGAAAAAAGCTTATGAATCTTTAATTCCAACACAAGTATTGCTGTTCATAAAAAAATTAGTTACATATGTAGTCTACCTCTTTTTGTCACTTGCTTTATCTATGCCTTCATCTATCATTCTTTCAGTCTGTTTCTGTTTAATGATCAAATTGTATATTTGTTTGTATGTGTGTGTATTCAGACACACACATTTAACTCCATATGTGAAATAGAGCCTTTATAGATATAGATAATTTGGACATTGAAAACATGACTGTCAGTTTCATGTCACAGTTTAAAGATTACTTGAAGCATGAAACTGTCAGCTAATAAGCAGTGTCAATCTCCCTCTCTCTGTTTATTTATATGTCTGTAACAACACCATATTAAAAATATATGACCTTCAAACATAAATAATGCCTACTAGACACACACACACACACACACACACACCAATTCCCACATAGACAAACTAGAATTATGACATTCTTACACACATGAATTATACACATGGACATTGCTTGACAAGTCAAATGCACATGAACACTGCTTAACAAAGGAAAATCAAACAACACAAAATAAAAATACAAGACTTTTTTCTATATCTCATTGTCTAATAATAAATTAGATTTATAAACATTTCCTGTTTGTTCTTTATCCTATTATATATATATTTATATATGTGTGTGTTATACTATTATATATATGTGTGTGTGTGTGTGTGTGTGTTGTCCTATTATATATATATATGTGTGTGTGTGTGTGCGTGTGTGTTTCTGTATCTAAACAAAGGAAGCAAATCTAAAGTATAATATAAAATATACACAAACACTGAAACTTATTTGATAGATGAATATATTAGTAGGTACTGAAATGTTCTCAGCCCAACCAACTCAATTCAAAATAAGTAGTGAGATAAGGGCTTCCTTGTTGGGCTCAGACCATATTGACAACCCTTTTGTCTTTGAGGAAAATATCAAATTTTTAGCTAAAAAAAACAAATTAAGAAAATCTACTATTCTTAAAGTTGCCAGATAATTTGAAGAAAATGATTAGTCTCATCTTTGCAAAAGTGTATGATTATATTTTTTAAACATGATCAATTTCTAGTCTTGGGTATGTTGATAAACTACATCCAGCAGCAAGGCCTCTGATTGAGAGATTGGAGGTTTGAGAAGCATGGAACCACCTCTTAATTGCCATTGTTTCCAAGTCCACCCTGGACCAGGGTGGTAGCATTTGTTAGGGTCCCAGCTATGGGCAAATAGTGAACCCTCAAACAAAAACAAAACACTATGAAAGTATAATACATTTTTATAGCAAAAATACCAGCATTACAGTTTTATATAGTAAAATTACTAGAAGGCATACTATTGAATTCAAAATACATTTAGTTAAAGCCATAAAAGATTTAGATTGCAACCATAGAGGTTGATATTCTGCTAAACAAAATCAACCATGATTAATTTCTTAAAGTAGTGTATTTTTTGTTTTGAATATTGTAAATTTGCTAGACATTTTCAGATAATTATCAGTTGTAACATATTTTCTGAGTAATTTTAACAACCATCTTTCTAATCAGTATTTATTACATTAACAAAATTATTAGTTTAAGAAGACAATTTTTTTACAGGTTTCCTTGTCTTTTTTATCACAAGGGCTCAGCTGCTGCTGCACCCTCTGGCTAAACCAAGTTGCTTTGTGGAAATAATTCAGTCCACCCACATTGGGGTTTTAGACATTATTAGTTTGTTCACCAAAATTCCAGAAGATAAACTGAAATCCAACTCAGCTCTTAGCAGATGAACCGATATCTCAGCAGCAAGCCTTAGATAAATATTAATACTGAGCTGCTATGCAATATCAATCCTCTTATATAACAGTGAATGCTGGACAACAATTTCTTCACAGATAAAGAGTCGACTTGAGGTGACAAAGATGTAACTCTGCATAAGAATACTGAGAATACTATGAACCAAACATATGGAAAATGAGGAACTTTTAAACAAAATGGAAACAAAAAGAAAACTTATACTAAGAATCAGAAGGAAACAAATTACACTATTTACATTGTTCAAACTGTTGTCATCATCTTTATTGTCACACTCAGGATGTTTCAGCCATTGTACACTATGGCCTTCTTCAGATTATATACATTGGAATTTGGAACCTACCCCTTTATTTATTTATTTATTTATTTAGTAAAGAGTGCAGAGCTGTTCCAGCAAAATGTTACAAAACTTTGTCTAATAAATGAACACAAGTAGATAACATGAAGTTTAAACTTACTTCTACTGACCTATACATACACAGAAGGACAGAAGAAAAATGATTTTGCATGCAAATTATTGAAGAACTATAAAGGGTAGGAAGTTATGGAGAACCATGATCACCCACATCTTGAAGGGGCATGACAGATAAAAGAATAAGAATATTTTTACATGCAAATTATACTTCCAGTTTGATATATATCACCAGAAAGAAGCCAAGCATATGGAATTGGTGCTATCTTCAGTGAAAAATATAGAGAAGCTGAGTAATTCAATGAACAAAAATGTTGAGATAAAGATACGAAGACGTCTAAAAAGTCCACATATATCAGCCTGTGCATGCATAAGCTGGTAGATATAAATTTACACTGTTTCAAAAACAGATGTCGACTCAAACATGTTTATTTGCTAAATATGACTTTTAAAATAAAAAAGGAACATTTTTGTAAATCATGTCATCCATGATTGCAGATTTTCAGGATCCAAGATTACAAAAAATAATTACTTATGTAATTTTTTTTATTTTCAAATAAATCTTTTTTACAGAATAAAATCTTTATTCATGCTGTTCAGTGTTCTATAATAAAGGAATTCCATTACCATATATTTCCATGTATAAGGTAACATATAGATAAGATAAAACCTATTGTATGCTCTGGCCTTCTTCACGTTATATATATATATTGGAATTTTAAAGTTTGAACCTTTTATTTACTACCACTGGTAGATTGTTCTACTTCCACATGCCATTCCTTTAATGGATACCTCACTTTCATTTTTTTCTCTTTAGTAACTCAGCTCTCCAAGTTTTTGTTAATCTCTGCTGAGGCTAGGGATTGAACTTAGAACTCTTTGGGTCAAGTCATTGGAATACTTCAACCAGCACTTTTATCCACTGGACCATGTATCGTTAAGATATCCAGAAAAGGCATGGTATGTGGAACAAGAACAATCTACCCCAGTGGAATAAATAAAGTATTCAGTTTAAAATAATAAGAAAGGGACATTTTTGCAAACCATTTTTTTCATCCATGATCACAGATTTTCAGGATCCAAGATTACAAAAAATAATTACATATGTAATTTAGACATTGTTTTCTTTTATTTTCAAATAAATCTTTTTTACAGAAGAAACTCTTTATGTGTGTTGTTCAGTGTTCTATAATAAAGGAATTTCATTACCATATATTTCCATGTATAAGGCAACCTATAGATAAGACAAGACCCAAAATCTATTTAAAGTTTCATGATTTATCTAATATCCCTAGTATAAAATAACCAACTGGACCTATATGATGAAACTGTAAATGATGATGTTTATGATGAGCTTTTTGTATCAGATGAGGATTTTAAAGGGTTTTATGTATGCATGTGTCTACTGGTTTTTTATGCTGTAATAAGAAACAAAGATTTTATGGAATCTTAAATGTTTTTTTGCTTAACACCACAAAATACTGTATAATATATGTTACTGAAAAATAAATTTTGCATGTTATACTAAATGTTACTGTTATTTAAGATGACAACAATAATGAATTTTAATTAGAAATATAGATTGTATGTTGTTGTAAATGTTGTTATTTGACACTACTATGAGAAATAATGATTTGTAAGAAAGCACTACAAATCAAAAATGAAAGATTTTTTTATATTACCTATTACTTGTGCATGTTGCTCAGTGGATCTTTAGCAAATTTGTGTGTAATCATATCTTGAATATTGAATTTTAATGTGAAATCAAGAAGTAAATGTAGTTTTATTACACTTACAACTGTAGTTATTGTGTGCAATCTTCAGGGCTGAATATTGTGCTCAGGCATGAAACAGACTGTCACCTCTCAGTGCTGACCTCAATATACATTTACATATTCAAAGATGTTCTATCCCTGATATTGTGCACCCATAAACATAATGTATCTTAATACTATATTTTTATCAGAGATCCAGGTTTGAATCTTACCATGGTTGTTTTGTTAGGAAGATGATTTCTTGATGTTATTGGTTTAGGGAGATGATCTCATAATGAGCTTTGATGAAGTCACAAGACATCATAACTGATGTCTTGAGTCTATTGGCCTTGTTCAACATGCTGGCCATGACAGATTATGCACTCTCTCCCAGAAACTGTAACTAAGGTCTGCTCAGCATAGTTGCAGTATAAATCATGGGTGGGTTCTGTGGTTGTTGAATAAACACAAATATGCCTGAGCAGTTGTCTGTGATATGGATTGATAAGCCACCCTAGGAGATAGGTGTTGTTGGAAAACAATAGTATCCAGCAATATGAGTAGCCAATCAATAATTAAACAGTGAACAGAATTTTTAAAGTGAATGAATGAAAAATGGAAATATAATTAGATTTTTATGTGTTTTTGTTTTATTTTTATGAACTGTTTCTTAATTTAGTTTTTTTTTTCTTGCTTCTTTTATCTGGATGAATCTTTTTTTCTGAACAAAGATATTTTTCTTCCAATTGTCTGCTAATTTAGAAAAATGTCATTCATTTAATTGTAAGTTATTTTATTATAAATTGAAGCATTGTCATGTATTGAAAATACTAAGTTATATTTTTTTTAATCTTTTTCAGGTAAGTAATGCCAGAATAATGATATTAACTAAAAATTAAGGGTAATGTATGGAAAATTTCTTTTTCTCAAAACATTTACTTTTTTTCAGTGTTAAAATCCCTTCAATTTTTCATTGGTTCAAATTCAGAAAAAACGTAAAAATAAAACTTGAGTATTTTCATTAATTTCCAGTGGTGGATTGGCCACAGTGTCAGCTTCTCTGGTGGCAAGTGGGCCCCTATACCAAAGGAAAATGCAATAAACAAACACAGACAACTGTTTTAATACTAAACAGGAACAAGAACTTTATGAAGTCCTCCACACACAGTTACACAAGTGCAATGTGAGAAGTCATTTTCAAAGTTAAACATCATAAAGACAAGATTAAGAAATTCTCTGTCTGAGGAGAATTTGGAATTATATATGTTGTTAAGCATTGAAAAAAAATGTTAAATAAATTGGATGCAGAAGCAATTATTGGCAGATTCGCACAATCATCTAGTGAACGCAAATGATTTCTCTTAATACAGTGGACTGCATGCAATGCTCTATTGGGCTTTTGAATTATATGTTAATGTGTAAATTGTGCAGTAAACTATTTAAAAATATCAACCAATTACTTAAAATTTAAAAAAAAATTATATTATTACTTTGTGTATTTATATTTGGTATCTACTGCTAGTAATATGTATAGTACATTTACACTGTAATTAGTAAAAAAAAGTACACATTTTTCCACAAAATCATTAAATGTACTTTTTTCCTTATGTATGTTTTGAAAATTTTATTTATTCATTATGAATATTAAATGATAGCATTATTGTTGTGGGTGGGCCTCCTTTGTCTCCTGGTAACCAATATTTTTAGACTCAGTCTCCTACTGTTAACTTTACCAAAATAGTTTGTGAGGTGTATGATAATGTACACAGAATCTTTAGCTTATGTCTCTGTTAAAATTATTTTCTTTTTTATGAGATTGATTTTTAATGACAATATTAGATAAACAACACAAAGATAAGGCTTATGCTTGTGAACAATGTAACTTAAGGCTTATAAAATGTGGATTAAATTTTTCAGACTAATCTCAATTAAAAAATAAGTTACGTGAAAAAAAGGTAATTTAATTGTATCAGATTTTAGCAATGTTTTGCATTCATACCCACAAAAAATTTTAATTTATCAAAAGGACAGTTATTCCCTTGATGCCACTATTGTTGTATACACTTTTGACTCACTCAGCAACATTTATTGTTTTTAAAATGTGATGATTAGAATTTTAATAAAACCTAAACATATGAAAATGGATTTATACATTTTCTTTATTCTTGAGAAATGACAACAAAGATGTTAGACACTATTTATTTATTAGATTTAATAAAAGAGTTGTAAAATGATAAATAATAAATATAGCATTGTAGCTGGTTTATATATTTATAAAACTTTTGAATCAAAAGTTTTCTTTTGAAATTTATTTCTTTATAAAATGGTAAATAATAAATCTTTATAAAAGCTAAATAATAAATATTTCATTGTACTTGGTTCATATATTTTAATAATCCTGTAAATAATCAGTGTATACAGTAATAGTGGTATCAAGGAAATAACCATCAAATTAAAATGGGATCTTACTCAACACTTTACCAAATAAATAGGAAAATGTTCACTGAGGAGAAATTTCAGTAAATTTAAATAATGCCTAAAGGTTAAATCCACTTTGTCATGAAAGAAGACAAGCTACTGCCATTGCTTGAAACACATCCAGTAAGCTGAGGAGTTAGGAGTCTAAAATCTTCAGCAATTTGTTAACAAAGGATGGTGAGTTCAATCCTTGTTAGGACCAAATGCATCAGCATAGTTAACACTTTTGACCCACCCTTGTTTTTATGGGGATGAAGGTTAAACATAATCCAGATTCATTCATTTTATGCCATTGCATAAAACTGAACCATTTTATCTTTCAGGAAACCAGATATTAACTCATTTCAATCAAATGATTGCCTCCCAATTCATGTTGTACCTTCAAAATTAAAAAAAATAAATTTATGGAGATATATCCACAGAGAATTATTCTCAGATTCGATATCTCAGTAGCTTTCATCTTTCATTCTCTGTCTTTGTAATAATTCTCAAATTTAACATCAACTACAGCCTTGTTGTCTGACACTTTAAGGCATTTCCTTTTGCTACTTTGCCCTTATGTTCATCTTGAAAACACCTAAAGGGTTGATATTACTCATTTTCAAAATAACTGACTCTTGTTTCTATAATTCCTGAGGGACTGCTTGTCAAAACTTATTTTGTAATTCTATGGAGCAAAACCTTCTGATCGTCAGATTAAGAAGTAAGAGAAGAGTGACTTAAGTGAGATAAATACCGAACTGATTTGCTTGGGATATACTTTCTGACATATCATTTTTTGGCCACATAATCTTTTTTTCTTTCCTTTTTAATTCTCTCAAGCCAGAAGATTATTTGGGCACTTCTTATGAACTCTTGACTCTCATATTTGTTTGTCATGAGGCAATATTTAAAACATAGCACACTCCCTTATCATTTTCATCTATTTTTACTATATGGTTTATTCATGAACTTTGAACTGATATTATTCCTGATTTGATATATTTTAGAATTACAAGACCTTTCCATTTCTCAGTACCTTGCTTAGCTTTTGAATTGCTTCTTTCGCTTGTCCAATGTGTGTTCGAATTTCAATCCCACATTTCCCGTCCTCCGTTAAGACAATTTCCTGATATTTGAACTTCTGCATCTGCTTGATGTTTATATGGCAAATTTATAACTTTTACTCTTTCTTGCAATTGATAATCCTTTTTTCTTGCCTTCTTTGACTACTGTGTCTAGGAGGTGTTGTAGTTTCCCTACCAAATTGGCCATCAGCAGAGTGTCATCCATGTTTCTCTTATTATTAAGATTACAGCCATTGGTAATAAATTTTGGTAGGGGCTACAGTTCTGCCTCTTGACAAACTTGAAAGAATTGATGGAGAATAAATTTGTCATTTGTATGTCTCATTACCATATCCGCAATACGGTAACATTTTGTTTATTGGTGAAAACAAATAAGACTACTTTACATATATATTTACAGAACATACAGTGACTAGAGTTTGTTCCAGGAGTGAATTATCCATATTAAAATTTACAGAAAAGTGAAATGTATTAAGATATGAATTAACATGTTAATGCTTGGCATCAGTGACAGTGCTTCGAATATAGCAGGCAAGAGAAAACACAGGTCATGAAGTATACATGCTACTAGCCTGATGTTATGGGCTTCAGCTGATGAGGTGACGACTTTCATGCCTCCCATGAGATTATGAAGCTCAGGCTGCTGCTTTAGCCATCTTGGAAGTATTCAACAGGGTTTTGTCTTCTTCATAAGAAATTTTATGGTGTCATCAGACAAATTTTGGAACTGATTCAGTCTTTCTTATCAAATCGCAAAATGAAAGTTATCCTAAATGGCCACTCGTCTAGATCTATTTTTTACCAATGCAGGTGTCCCCCATGGCTCTATCCTTTGACCTACTTTGTTCTTAATTTTCATCAGTGACCAACTTGATATCTATGCTGATGATGCAACCATTTACTCTTCTTTTGATAGTAAATCTGATCAGTTTGATAAGGTCATATTGGCTGCTGATCTAAGAAAAATTACCTGTAGACTGTTAACTGTAAAGAATGGCTTGTTAATTTTAATGCCTCCAAAATGAAACTGTTCACTATTAATCATCTGAAAGATGCTTTATGCCTTCCATCAGCACAGCTGATGCTAACCACCATGTGAGTAACTTGTGCTTTCTTGGATTAACATTCTCAGCTGACATGAACTGCAAAAGACTCTATTGAATCCATTACTATGTCTGCTGTTAAGAAAGTTGGTTTAATGTCTCATGTTAGACAGTTTTTTTTCTACAGAATCTATCTTACATATCTATAAGTCAACTATTCATCCATGCTTAAAATATTGCAGCCACATATGGTACATTGCTCATATTATATATTTAGAGATACTTGATAAAATCAAAAAGAAGAATCAAAACATAGGCGATCATGGCTCTCCCAAACTTCCTATTCCTTGTGGCCCTTAGTAGTTTTCCATTTAGCTAAGGTTCCCACCTTATGTTCTGCATTTCATTCAAACAAGTTTATCAGGTAAGTAATCCCTGCCTTCCCCTCACTCTTGCCCTCAATATGCCCTGTGAGGGTTGTGTTTTTTTAATACCTTTTTCCTTCTTATGTGTCCAAGGAATTTCAACTGCCTCTTTCTGATTCAGAGTATAAGCATTCTTTTTGTTGACATTTTTTAAGACTTCCTTGTTGCTTACTCTCTCCATCTATGGAATTCTCAGTATCCTTCTGTAGAATCACATTTATGTTGCTTCTAGTTTTCTCCTCATCTGTGGAAAGATTTTAGAACATTTCTCTTAAAGAAGTTAATTATTTATATTTTGTTTAACAACTGGTTTTAATTAGTTAATTAAAGGTTTTAAATTGACAAAGAACTAAATAATTATTTGCCAACAAACACAGTTTTAGAAGTTCAATCGTGATTTCTACTTGAATCCAAAATTATTTGGTACTTAATACTATATCTATATTATTTTTATTTTATTTTGGAAGACATTTTTGTCCTTCTAGAAGATATTTTTATTGGTTTTTTTTTTTTAGGGGGGTGGCAGAAGAGAGTTTGAAATGAGTTCTGTTAAAATTATACAGTTTTACCAAGAAGGAAGATCAGGGAATTTTTAACAGAGAAAAATCGGCTGTTACCCACGAATAAGATATATAACAATACAAATGATTTCTAAAATAGAAAAGAAAAACTCTGACACATACAAAGGTCTATAACATGAAAAAAAAATAACCCTAGTTTTTCTTCAGTAATAGGTTTTATTCAGATTCCATTTATATATCTACATCTTAACTTTTCATTTCATTCTTAAAAGAAAATAAGTATATAAGGGTGGAGAAAAAGAATTATGCTTTGAAACTGCAGCTTTTTGAAACCTGTGGATTCCTGTAATTTTCTATTCTTCTACAAGGAATTGTGTGTTTTTACCAAAAATATTCCCAGCATTCTTTACATTGTTATTTATCTAGGGCTACTTTTTTTAAATACTTCATTGCTTGTGTTCCCCTGAGAAGAGCCAGCGTGATACTAAGTCTTTCCTGAGTCGAACATTGATTTACTTGTGTGTGAAATTTTGACGCCACAAAGACTATTTCTCAATAAAGCAAACCAGTATATATAATGAGTTCATTTAAATGAATAGAAATAATGATTTCAGAGAAAATAAACATTTTAAATATATATGTATGTTTTAACAATAAAAAATGTATTTGTTACATTTGGCATATATTTTCACAAACTGTGGTATTATTTTTTCCTTTCTTGTTACTGATAAACACAATTATAAGTTTAGAATTTCTGAAAATTTATATGTATCAATGAATTTATTCTTATTTGTATATTATTATAGTAATTCATTTTCAAAGTTAGAAAAGTGTATATTTATGCACAAATACCGATGTGTATCTCTAAGTAGATATTTCTGAAAATGTATATTTATATTGCATAAATCATTCTTTATATTTTCCACTTGTTTTGCTGTATATGCTTATAAATATACTTGTTTTCACAGGTAAGAAGGCTGCTGAAAATTACTGAGCCTGACCTGGGTAGGATAAAAAAAACAGAAATTTTATATTTGGTCAGGCTAAGAACTTTTCAACATCTTTTTGTATCATGCTGATGAAATTAATCATTATTTTTAATCATTTCGCCACAACTAAAGTAATAAAATCACTAAGATGCAAGAGGTTAATGAGTATGAAATAATCTGAGAAAATCATTATTAAGGAGAGAGAACAATAAAAGAACAGGACTCAAAAAGACAGAAAATGACAATTGACACTGCTTTTAAATTTTTGAAGATCAAAGTTGACTAGATAGGAAGAAGCCGGAAAAGAGTTCCACAAGCAAAAAGTGCAAGAGAAGAAACTGTTAGCATAGAACTTAGTAACTAAGAGGCAAAGAGTTACAGAGTGTGAAAGGATATGAGAAAAATCAGTATTAAAGAAGGAAAACAATAATTGATTCAAGGAGACAGAAGATAATGATTGACATTGCATTTAAATTTTTGAAAATCAAAATTGACTGGACAGTAAGAAGCCAAAAAAAAAGAGTTCCACAATCTAGAAGCATGAGAGAAAAATTTTTCGCATAGAAGTTATGGTTACATCTAGCAATTTCGATTGCAAAAATGATGAGACCTAGCTGCCAATCTAATCAATTCAGTTATGTGCCATGCATGATACATGCTTAGGCAATCATGTATCTTTTGATACATGACTGACAAGGCAGATTTTTCCCACAGTAGGTTGCCACTTCTTTCTGCTGTAGACCATTTGCCATCTAAGGTTATAGAACCTATCTGTCCTGCTATTTACCCATGGCTGAGAGGAGAAGAAGAGTATTCATCTATTACCCCACTGTGCCTCCCAATATAATACTATGCTTAAATTTGTAAAGTCAATGTACCATCAAAGAAAACTCATCAGAACAGTTAGCATGAAAATATTTATAGAAAAAGCCCAGAGAAGCTATGTTAGAAAAATGGGAAATTGACTGAAGCCAAGATGCTAGGTCAGGACCAATAATATTGCAGATTCTTCTTTGAATTTTGTCAAGTATCTCTAGATATATAGCATAAGCACCATACCTGATATGACAGCAATATTCAATGCATGGATGAATGGTTGACTTTCTTTTATCTTTTCATCCCAAGCAAAGCAACAAAGACACAAGCATACAGAGAGTTAATGAGTGCAAAAGAATATTAGAAAAACATTATTAAGGAGCAAGAACATTGAGAAGACAGAAGGTAATGATTTATAATAATTATATATTTTTGTATTCAAAGCCAGTCTTGGCATCGGGATTCATCAACTTAGATGAATCTGTCAAAAGCTTCCCAATTATTTCATAGAACAGCAACATTGATTATGTCTCCATTTTTGTCTTTATGTGCAAACATTTAATTATATCTTTTTAAATATATTTTGATTCATAGCAATTTCTATTTTTTTTTTCAAATCCTTTAATTATGTTATGAATTTAAAAGAAGTCTATAATGATGTATGTACATGAAAATATTTTAAATTGAAAAAAATCTATTTACTATGTTTATGATTTTGACCAAGAGAATCAGGAATTGGATATTCGTACTAGCACACTGTCTAGGATTAAATTAAAATAACAAGATGACTAGCAGTAGGACACACTAAGAGTAAATTTCAGTTTATTTCCTACAGACTATGAATAAAACTAATAGTTTTTATAAATTTACATTGACATATAAAATTGTATAATTCTGTGTGATAAAAGATTGGTATTTACTTTCTATATTATTTGCATAGAGACAAAACAGAACCCATGATCATTCTAAAGACAACAGAAATTAGAAAGATTTTTTCTTTTATGTGCCATGTTCCCTAAGAGGTGATGATGGTTCTCCACAACTTTCTATCTTTTGTATCTCTCTCTTTATTATCTCTCACATTCCCTGTTCTGCTATTCATTTATACAACCTTATGAAGTAGGTTACTTGCCGTTTCCCCTTTGCTCCTTTTGTTTTCAATATACCTTGTGAGTGTCAAATTATCCTCACATTCTTGCATCATAATGTGTCCCAAAAATTCTGACCATTTCTTTCTGATCCTATGTAAAAGTATTGTTTTTGTTTCCATTTTCCTTAAGACTTCCTCAGAGCTTATATGGTGTTTAAAATCAGAAAGAGACTATTTACATTATTCGGACTATTGTCCTCATCTTTGTCGCCATATTTATTACAACATTTTGGCCATTGTACACTCTGGCCTTCTTCAGGTGGTTGGAATGTCAAACTGAACCCTTTATTTTGCTCACTGGGGTAGACTGTTCTAGTTCCACGTGCCATGTTTAAAGACACATGACACAGTGGATAAAGGCGTCAGTTAGATCCAGTGACAGGACCCAAAGAGTGTGAGTTCAATACCTGGCTAAAGCAGTGGAGAACTTTCAGAGGGAAATTAACAGGAGATAACTGATAACTGACATCCATTAAACATGGCATGTGGAACTAGAACAGTTTACTTAGTGAGCAAAATAAAGGATTCAGTTCGACATTCCAACCACCTGAAGAAGTTCAGAGCATACAATGGCCAAAATGTTGTAATAAATATGGCAACAAAGATGAGGACAATAGTTTGAATAATGTAAATAATGTACATAATACCTCAGAAATATAGACAGCTCATATGGTGTTTAAAATTAGAAAGAGACTAATTACATTATTTGGACTATTGTCCTCATCTTTGTCGCCATATTTATTACAACGTTTTGGCTGTTATATACTACGACCTTCTTCACCTGAAGAAGGCCAGAGCATACAATGGCTGAAAGATTGTAATAAATATGGCGACAAAGATGAAGACAATAGTCTGAATAATGTAAATAGTATACATAATACCTCATCTCTGAAATATAGACAGATACAGAAAGAGACTGTTGAAATTTCTGGAGTACTTCATGAAGAAAGGTGGCTTGGAAAACTTAATACTCACAAGACATACTGAGAAAAGAACAAGTAGAGGGGAATAGAGCAACTTAAGAAGTTTATTTGAATGGATGAGAGAGAATACAAAATGAGGAATGGTAAATAGTCAAACATTGGTTTAGGTCAGAAAGTTGTGGAGAGCTATGATTACACAACTCCTGAATGCAGATAAGGGATAATGATTTTATTTATGGAGTAAGAGTTATATCAGTATGAATTTCAGTTTAGACTGCATATGTTTTCTTTACAGTAATATTTTTACAGAAGGCTACCTGATATCTTAACAAAATCTTAGGTTCTATCACTGGTATACCCCAAATGTTGATGGAGAAGGGATTAAGCAAATGGACATTTAGGCAAAATCATTCATCCATAATTACTCTCTATACACAAACAATATTAGCATTAAGCTGTTGCCTCCATTTTCAACCTTGAATGGAATCTTTCTTCTCCATATGAATGTGTGTGCATATATAAATATAAATCTTTATGAAATACTAAAAGGACAGTCCTAAATAAGTAAACATTTTTATTTGTTTGTATAAAACATGGTTATTTACATTAAAATAAGACATAAAAAAATTGTTTGCAAACTTTAAAAAGCATTTGTAAAAGACTTTTTCATAGTATATTTTTTTACATAATTTATCCTTCAAATTCAATCATTTTTTCTATTGCAATAAAAACAACAGATGAAATTTTTGTAATTTTTTGTTGGAAAATGAAGGTATTTAAATGCAAATAGATGATCATGGGGTAAAGAGGTATTCTTGGGAACATTTATGGAAAAATCATTGCAAATTGGCTTGTTATTCTATTTTTATTTAAGTTATATGTATATCAACAATATGGAGGAAGTTTTCTCTTCAGAATTGGAACAAAATAAGAGACAGGAAACTATTGTGGGAAGTATGTAAAAGGAAGAAAGTAGCTTATATGACTTGTTCAAAAGAAAGATGTGTATATAAGGTAATGCTCATAAGTACAGGAATAAAATGTTATGAGAAAAATTGCATATATGGTTAAAAATTAAGCATTATCGATAAAAAAAAAAATATATATATATATATATATATATATATATATATATATATATATATATATATATATATATATAAATGCATGATTAATGAATTTAATTTAGAATTGCATTGAAAATCATGAAAGCAAAGATTTCCCGTCAGAAATTAATATAAGTATTACTGATAAAAAGAGCTGTTTATGTGCATAATGTAAATTCATTTTTAATGGGTTTTTTTATTGTAGAAATGCACTGAAAATTAGGAAGAAATGATTGCCAGTGGTCAGGAATTATTTTAAGCATTACTGATAGAAAATAACTCTTATAGGTATAATGTAAATGCATTACTAATGGTTTTGTTATTAAAGAACATTGACTATCAGAAAAGAAAAAATTTTTGAAAGGACCAAATCAACTTCTGAAAGTGACATTATAACATTAAAGTAAGTATTTTTTATTATCTTTGAGAAATAAGCAAAATGTTAGTAGTTTTAATATGGAATGTAGTGCTGTCTTAATTTTGCTTCCAGAAATTAGGCAAAGGGATTAAGACAGAGAAAAATTTAATTCAAAACAAACAGTGAAGTGCTATGTAATAATTAATTTTGAATAGCAGCAAACCCATTCATATATATCTAAACTGTCAGCTGTATAGAACTGCTTTCCTTGATTAATAATTGAAAATGGCTTTGAGAGAGTAAAGCCTGTGAATCTTGGTGAAGACCATCCTGCTTATGGCACTGGCACTACAGAATCACAAACAAAGAACTGTATCAAATAATAGAAACAGCATCACTTGATGACTTTCAAGTGCAACAACTAAAATGGATAGCACATGTAACTCAAGTTACTGATGTTCCATACAACTTCAAACAAAAGGTTAGGAAGGAAATCCCCATCAGTAGTGGAAAGAGTATTAAATACTGTGCTTGAGAAATATATTTTCCTAAAAATGTATTATAAAAGATTTTAAAAATTTAAACCAAAGGTAGTACTGCGTGCTCGGTCAAGGTCAATGAATACCAAGTATTTCTTTGTAAGGTAATGACTAATATTAGCATTACTATTGTATGGCAATGAATGCAGAACAATCTCTTAACAGATAAAGAAGAGACTTGAAGCAACAGAGATGTGATTCGACTGATGAATGCTAAGAATAACATGGATAGATCATGCAAGCAGTGAGGAAGTGTTCTGGAAAATAGAAACAACTAGGAAACTGATACTCATATTCAGCTGAAAATTCTAGGAAGCATAATGAAGGATGAAGATCAAGAGAATATAAAACTCACAAGATAGATTTAAGGCAAAAAAAGCAAGGAGAAACAACAAGTTACCTACTTAAGAATTTTGCATTGATGGAAAACAGGGAGAAAGAGAGATGGCAAAAAGTAAAAAAAATAATTACAACAAAAAAAGACAGACAGTTGTGGAGAACCATGACTACCAAAGTCCTAAAAATACTTGGTCTCATAAAAGAAGATGAAGAAGCTATTTTAACACGCTTTCATTTCAATATTTCCACTAAATTAATTTACATACTTAAAAAAATATTTGTCTTACAAAGTTTCAACCATATATATTGATGTAAATTAATGGCACTTTTTTTAATTATTTCATCCTAAGCAAGGCAATAAAGCTGCTAAGAGTTAAGAGGTTACAGAGTGTAAGAGAATATGAGAAACAAAAACATTATGAAGGCGAGAGAAAATTGAAAAACAGGTATTAAGAAGACAGAACACAAACATTGACATTGCATTTAAATTTTTGAAGATCAAAGTTAACTGGGAAATAAGAATCTGGAATAGATTCCACAAGCTAAAAGTGAAAGAGAAGTAACTGTCTCCATAGAACTTATAGTTAGATGTAGCCATTTAAACTATAAAATTATGATGAAACCTTGCCACCATTCTATTACTGTGCTTAAATTTATAAAGTCTAGGTACTATAGAGGAAAGATTATCAGAAAAACACAGGGAAGTAACATTACAGCAATTGGAAAATGACTGAAGCTCAGATGCTAGATCAGGACCAATAACATTGCAGATTCTTCTTTGTATTTTATCAAGAATCTCTAAATAAATAGCAGAAGCACCAAATCAGATTTGGTAGCAATATTTAATGCATGGATGAATGGTAGAATTATAAATGTGTAAGATAGATTCTGGCAAGAAAAAAATTGCTTTATATAACACAGTGAACCAAACTTCCTAGCAGCAGACCAATAATCAAATTAATATAATCTTTCCATGTCATGTCATCAGAAAATGTTAACCCAAGGTGCAATGAGTCACTCTCCTTAAGTTTAGCAGATGGAAAGCAAAATGTTTCTCTCATATATATATATATATACACAGATATATAGATATGTATATATATGGATATAATTGGTGGCATCTTTATCTCATATCCAAGAATTTAATTTCTTCTTTGCTGATTCCTTCCTTTATGATGATGCCATTGATGACTAAGTCAACCAATTCTTATATGGAAGAGTCAGTGGGTGGCATTGACTCCATAGTAATGTTGGTGGATGATGAGGTCTCTTTTGTCATTTGACTTTTTCCTTTTCTCTTCTGGTGGCTTTGAAGTTTTTAGTTCTGGTGGTGATGGAATATTGCCAGTTGATACAGTTTGTGCACATGTTTCAAACAATTTAGGCTCAAGTCCAGTGGCTTTCAGTGATGTTTTGAGTTGGTCCTTGGATCATCAATGAAAGCAACTCTCCATGGTCTTTTCCCTGAGGTGAGTTCACTGAATAAGACTTGATGTGGAAAACTTGACTCTTTCATTCTTGCTACATGTCCTGACCATCAAAGATGGTGTTTAATGATCAGCGATTTGATGCTTTGACTGTTGCTACTTTCCAGGACTTTGGTGTTGGTCACGTAGTAATTCCATTAGCTATATATATATATATATATATATATATATATATATATATATATATATAATAAGGTTACTTTAAAGCTTTCTTTGTGTTATATATGAAATAATTAAAATGTTGGAGGAGTTTCAAAATATTTCCAATGTATCTTTCTTCATCATATTAATCTAGACACATTATTTTGTATTCCATTTTTGAGATGAATAATTGTTAATATGCTTTTTAATTTATTTGAACTAGTGTTCTCATCCTGATTATTATTGATGTTGGTAACACAATATTTTGGCCAAGTAACCTTTAGCCATCATCAGATGTCCATAGTTATTACATCCCTGTAATGTCAGTTTTTGTTTGTTCTTGTTGAACCCCTGTTTCAGAACCTAATCCACGGACAGAATTCATGACCACCAGATGACAGTAACTATATCCACTACACCACTGTCCCAAATGATATCAGTAATATATTTCTATTCAGTGACCGATGTTTTTGATATTTGGTTATCATGACACGATGATCTAGTTTCAACTTGCAATCTGCATTTGTGCATTGGCAGATGGGATGACAGATAATATCACTTTTCAGAAATTAATGCAAATATCACTGACAAAACTTTATGAGGAGATTAAATGAAAATACAGAATAAAGAGATTGTAAGGAATTAATAAAAAACTAGTCTTATTATATGTAAAAGCATTACTAATCATTTTACTACAGAAATGCTTAAAAATCATAAAGAAGTAATAAGTAGCATCTAGCAACAACATATATTTAACTACATTGGTGAACCAAGATACCATGATAATCACATGCCAAAGCTTGGTGATGGTCAGAGTGTAGTTGACTGAAATTATAACATCTGTTATAATCAAGATGAAAACAATAGTTTGAATAAATTTAAAGATATATTAACAATTAATCACCTGAAAAATGTAATACAAAATTATTAAAAGTGGTATGAGCCTACCAGAGAATACTTAGCTGAAACATTGTGTCTGTAATTACATCTATAATAAAGATGGGAACAATTGTTCAAATTAATAAATACAGGCATATAATATAAGATAAAAGAAGAGCTATAATACTAACTACCAACTCATTCATATCAGTTGCAAATCTTTGTAATTATTTATAAATGTTTCTAAAGAAGGTTCACATAACCACATAACGTTCATTGTAGGTTAATGAAAAACTTTGGTCTACACCAAAAAGAATGAGAATTGTAATGGTGATAAAAATGTTTGAAATGATAATGATGCCAATGACAATGATTATGATATTAATGAGAAAATAGTAACAGTTCAAGTGGTAGGTGATGTAATCAGTAAGAAAGAAAATTACTTTGTCCCATTCTTGTATTATGATATTCTTAAGATGATGACCAAAACCAAATAATCAAATGTAATAATGGTCATACAAGATAAGGAAAGATAAAAAAGAAAAGGAAAGGTTTTGTTCAGTATGAATACAACTTTTCAGTATATCTCCAGAAATACCTACATTCTCAATCAAATACAAATTCTAAGTCTTGCAAAGAAAGAAATGGTGAGAAAGATATGACTGAAGATAAAGAAAATCTCATGAGCTATATGAAACTACAAAATTATTATTATAAGTTATGTTATTCATTGGAAAAGTTGCAATTCTTTCCTACTTGGGTGAATAAGACTTTTGCTTGTTTCACACAAAGGAGAGTTCTCATTGACAAAAATCATTTGTGCATGTTTTCTTGATTTTAATGATGTATTATTATAAATGAAGTATGCCCAGAGAGTGAGTGTGGTGGGGGTTTTATTTACATTCAACTCGTATCTCTAAAAATATAGGGACATATTTACACAATATCCAATGAGTCACAATTGCAAGGAGAGATGGAACAGAAGTTACTACTAGCATAAAAATCTAAATCTGCAAAAATAGTTCAAACTCCAACTTAAGCAGATTATACTCACTTTGGGAAAGGCAAAAAAATAAATTTTCCTTTCACTATCTCTCATCATCAGATATCTTGAAAAATATTTGAGTAGTATAAGTGATGTCCCGTTAAGTTCATCAATCTAGCTAAATATATGTTTGTTGATGTTACTAAAGTGTTAATTTTTTATGATTTTTAATCATTTCTGTAATAAAATAATGAGTATTGTTTTACATATCATAAGCCTAATTTGGCATTTAGATCTCTTTCTTCCTCATTTTCAATGAATCGGTCCTATATATCTATAAGTCTGCCAGGCTTAGAATATTGCTGTCACATATGGTCCAGTGCTCCTGCTATTTATCTAGAGCTCCTTGATAAAATCCAAAGAAGAATCAGCAATATTATTGGTCCTTACCTGGCATCTTGGCTTCAGTCACTTTTCTACCACCATAGGGTAGATTCCCTGTGCCTTTTCTATAAATTCTTTCATGGTAATTGTTTGAATGAACTCTTCACTATGGTACCTAGACTTACTTAATTTAAGCACAGTAGTAGACTCACATTGAGATCTTATAAATTTCCAGTTGAGTTTGCTCAATGTAAGTGAATTCTATAATAGATTTTTTCTCACACTCCTCACTTGTGGAATTCCATACCAGCTCCATTCTTTCCAGCCACCTTTAATCTTCAATAATTTGAATGCTATCTACTGTCCTGATTACTCTTTTTCCCTTCCTGTTTCTGTTTCTAATTCTTCCACACCCAGTAATTCCTTGTGTCTTAGTGGCTTTACTACCTTGCATGGGGTGAACTCAGTTTAAAAAAATCTGTTTATAAAATTTTTGTCATTGTTTTTTACATTATCTATCATCCCAATTGCTAATGCTGATTGTGAGCTGAAACTAGATAAAAAACATTTCACAATTTGTATTCCATACTAACAAAGATATTTAGTTTGTTAGTGTAAAACAATGATGTAAGCAAGGCAAAGAGTGGTTGAGTTATAGCAACCAGCTTCATAGAGATTGAGAATAAAAAGTGAACTCTTAGATGTAAGAGTGAATTTCAACTGCTTTATTTCACAATAAGAATGTTGAGTGATCTACCTTGTGTGACATCAGAGCCTTCCCGATAAAAACAGCCCATTTGAAAATAGCTCAGATTAGTACATCTTCATTAAGTTACCATAATCTCAGTCATATTGTATCATTTCTTATATATAAGCAAATATATGGATATAGATCCGACAGTATGAAGAAAAATATACGGAAAAAACAAAAATCCTAATATGCAATTATGCTGTTTAAATGTTAATATAATGTCAACGTCGGATGTTTCGGTCTAATAGACCATCTTCAGGACATATTCATAAAACATAATTAACATTAGACTATATTCAATTCAACATGAAAAAGACGATGGACACAAGAGCAAGACTAATCCAAACAGATCTTATAAAAATTTCAGTTATCTGTTTGGATTAGTCTTGCTCTTGTGTCCATTGTCTTTTTGACATTTTTTGTGTCCATTGTCTTTTTTTTGTGTCCAACACACACACACACACACACATATATATATATATATATATATATATATATATATATATATACAGTGTAACCCGGATATAAGAGAGTTGTCGGGACCAGAGAAGAAGTCTCTTATATCCGGTTTTCTCTTATATCCGGGTTTGGGCTATTTTGTTTAGGTAAGTATGGGAACACTTTGGGACCAGAGAAAATATTTCTTATATCCGGGTTTCTCTTATATCCGGGTTACACTGTATATATAAAAAGGTGAAAAACCCATGAAGGAAACAAGACTTAAAAAAAATATTACAGAAAGATTTAATGGCAAAAAATGTACTGACTTGATATGTAGTAATTGATAACTGAAAAATACTTTTATAAAAATGGTTTTGTTTCTTGAATAATCATTTAAAAGCAAAAAACATATGAGGTTGCACTCCTAACAGAAAATACATTATTCAATTTTATATATATTTATATATATATATATATATATATATGTATATAAAACAATGGGAAAGTGATCGAAACCAAGATGTTAGTTCAGGACCAATAATATTGATTATTCTACTTTGCAGGAGCACCAAATCAAATGTGGCAGCAATATTCTAATCATGAGCAAATGGTAGACTTATAGATATTTAAAATCTGGAGAGAAAAATTGTCTCGACCAACATAGTAAAGCAACTTTCTTAGCAGATGACCTAGCGATGGATTCAGTGTAGTCTTTCTACTTCATGTCAGTTTAGAATGTTAGCCAAAGAAGGCACAACAAGTCACTCTCCTTGAAGGTAGCATCTGTCATGCTGATGGAAGTCAGAAAGGGGGGGGCTCTTTCAGATGATTAACAGAGAGTAGTTTAGTTTTAGAGGTGTTAAAATTAGCGAGCGATTCTTTTCCCCCAGTTAACAACAGACTGTAGGTCATTTGTGAGATCAGCCACCAATTTGACCTTATCGAATTGATCAGAATAACTATCGACACAGGAATAAATGATTGTGTCATTGGCATAGATTCCAGGTTGAGAGTTGATGCCATTTGAAAGGTTGTAAATGAAAATTAAAAACAGAACATATGCACACACACATATAGTATGTAGAAAGAAACAACAACAAACATAACATCATATGGTTCAACACAAAACTAAAACAACACAAACGTTCAACCCACCTTACTATAGTAATGTCCATACTAATGTAAGTAGAATTTTCCTAAATTTAATTCACAAAGACTTTAGTCATTCTCCAGCACTAAAAAAAGATTTTCAACAAAAGTAATATTAAGGTAAGCTATAGCTGTACTAAAAACATTGATAATTATATATCACAACATAACAATAATATATTAAGGAAGCACAGAAACAAAATCCTAAATAATAATTCTACTAAAAGTCAATGCAACTGCCATGAAAACATAACCTGCTTGCTAGTGCATGACCAAAAGCATAATCTACAGAGCTAGGATCAATTCAGACAACAATGTTAAATACTACTTTGGTTCCACTGAGAACAATTGGAAATTACATTTTTATCATCATCAAATGATGCTAGACAATATTAAATACAAAAACTGCACAACACTCTAAAAGTATATTTGGTGATTAAAAAGCAGTTATAAGAACCCATTCATTAGCTGGGAGATAATCACGAAAGCAAAACCATACTAGGAAAATGGAGACAGATGTAACTTATGTCTTTTAGAAAAACTTATTATCTTTAAACATTTAAATAAACCTAACTTATTGTAAAAAAAGAAGTGAATTGACTGCCATATGTAAACATAAACATAAATACATGCTCAAGTACATTGAACTCAATTAAAATGGATTTTAAAATAGATTTTACTATAAACCTTATTAATATAATATGTAGTACCCTTTAATATTCTTAGCACCCGTCATTAATAGCATTTTTTATATATCTATATATATATACATATATAATTTCACATTATAGATTGTACTTGATTATTTTATTATGTCTGCATATATAATTTCAGGCTAGGTTTAAAATGCATTATATATAGTCTTAACATATTATTAAGTTAACATCATAAGAGCTAAGTTTATCCCATAAGATATTACTTTAGTAATATATTTTAATAAGCATCAATAATTGCTATTAACAGAAAAGACAGTTTTTATGCAAAAAGGGGAGTAATCCCCCTTGATACATAGTGTGTTTACATAAATTCAAATTTAAAAAATTTTTTTTAAATAAATTTTTTTTTAAATTTTTTGTCTTTTGAACTTAAAACTATGAACAACATAAATTATAAATAATTAATTTAAATATTATAGACAACAATTATAAAATGAACAAGTCTTAACAGACAATTTTAAATCAACACCACATATTTTATATTATTAGGAATCACTTGGATTACTTACCCACTGATTTTTACCTATATATATATATATATATATATATATATATATATGTGTGTGTGTGTAGTACATGTAATAAATCCATTGATATATAATTCAAGTGGATCCTAGTAATATAAAATATTAAAACTGATCCACAAAAAGAGTTCAATACATTTATTATAACAGAGCATATAAATTACATGACAAAATCCAAAATTACCTCATATATGGGGGGGGGATAGATCTAATAATAGATCTAATAGATTCAACTGACAAAATGACAACAGTCTTATTCATATATATATATATATATATATATATATATATATATATATATATATATATATATATATATATATATATATATATATATATATATATACACATATATATATATATATATATATATATATATACACATATATATATATATATATATATATATATATATATATATACACACATACACACATATATATATATATATACACATACACACACATATATATATATATATATATATATATATATATATATATATATTCAGTCATAAGTATTTCATTTTATTCCTATCACTACTGCCACTGGGTATGCAATCATTAAGTAAATGTATTTGACTTCAAAATCATGCCTATAATATTAGATTGTGACACCACATGATGAAAATATTCAGCAAAAGTAAATATTTCAGAGAAAGTTGTCAGAAGAAACCAGAATTCTTTGGACACTTTTATTAGCCTATAGCAGTTTTGTGAAGCAAAAGAAATTTTGACAAAGTCAAGATTGATGACAGACATTATCTGCTTCCTTCCAGATGGTTTTTGTCTTACTATTTTTAACAGATATGAATCTGCTATACAAAACGTTTATTTGTGAAGCTTCTTTTTATCTGTTACCTTAGCTGATAAGAGGAAAAGTGGTGTCAATGCAATTTTAAGCTCTATTTCTTAAGAATAATTCAGCTTTTGTAAAGAATTCTTTAAAAGATCTGTGTAAGTTTTCAAGACTGATAATTTCTTTAAAATTTTTAATCCAATTTCTGTTTCATTCAAGTATATATCTATTTGACTAACATCTTTTTGCTTTTATTTTTCTCTCAGCCTTGCTAAAATAACATCTTGAAATCTACCTACTGAAACAGAAATTTACTTGCTCTTTTACAAGAACACTTCAACAAAAGCAGAAAACTTCAATTAGTCTTATAATGCTGCAAGAAAACCAAAGATTAATTTTAATTTCATAAAAAATGGTTTAATGAGAACAATATTAAATGTCTGAATGTATTTGGACAATTTTTAAATCCTTTGTAAATGGTTTGCAGGTACATATCAGATAACTCATTTGAATTTTCTGTCTATATTTCTGAGATGAGGTATTGTAATTATTTAAACTATATACATTGTTCAGACTGTTGTCGTCAGCTTTGTTGCCATATTCACAACATTTTGGCTGTTGTATCCTCCGGCCTTCTCAAGGTGATTTGAATTTCAGACTGAACTCTTTATTTCATCCACCAGGTAAATTGTTCTAGTTCTGTTATACCGGAACATACCTATTTCTATTGTAAATAGACTCTCCCACAGATAAGTAGTAGTAGTAGCAGTCGCAAGTGAAGTTGAGTAAGTTGGGTGAGTCAGTCGATGTCGGACATTAAAATATGAGCCCCACAACTAGATTGCTGCGTCATTAACTATTATTGCAAGTTCCTCACGTTTTGTACATCGGACCCTTTTAGGACCAACTGAGTGAAATACAAGCCTCCACTGTGAAAACTACTCTACAACAAGTTCCACATGCCATACCTCTTCTAGATGTCTCAGTTATTTCCCTTTAACTCAACTCTCCATGTTTTTGTTCACCACTACAGTAATCAGGTATTGAACTCACAACTTTATGGATAGAGGATAAAAGTGTTGGCGGAATCCAATGACTTGACACAAAGTGTTGACAATATCTATATTATTGGATATGTAATGAAGTATATCAACTCTTTGTTATATAGTATGTATGATTGCATAAGAATAAATGAAGCAACAAAGCTCTGCCACTGAGGCTGAATAAAAAAATACAATCTGTGGTTGACTGGGACAGGAAATGGCTTGTAAATTTGAATGCCTGCAAAAAGATCTGCTCCCATTTATCCACCATAGAGAAACCTCCCTGCCTCCTATCAGCATGGCTGGTGCTCAACTTCATGAGAGCATCTCCGTGTGCCTTCTGGGTCTCATATTTTCCACTGACCTGAGGTGGAACAACTACATTAAATCAAGAGCTACATCTAAGAAAGTTGGTTCTCTTTGTTACGCCAGGATGTTTTTCTCATCTGAGTCCATCCTTCAAATCTACACATTTATCCTTATATTGAATACTGTCACCATATATGGTCTATTCATCTCAAGATTCTCAACAAAATCTAAAGACAGATATGCAATGAGATAGATTCTTACTTGGCATCTCAACTCCAGTCACTTTCTCACAGATGTGATGTGGCTTCCCTCTGTCTTTTCTACAAATATTTCATGGCAACTGCTATGACAAGCTATTTTCACTGGTGCCCCAACTTCATGAATTTAAGCATGCTACTTGGTTGGCTTCTCGGTCTCACCCTTTCACAGTGGAAACAGTTAAATGTAACCACCTCTTCTACTCCAACAGCTTCTTCTCTCACATTTCCTGACAGTAGAACTCCCTTCCTCTTACTTGCTGATAACTATAATCTTCAAAAATTTAAATGTAATGTCAATCAACATCTTCTGATGCCTTGATCTTGATCCCATCCTTCTTTTTATCCTTTCCTCTACCCCACTTTCTCTTTTATTTTCACTCTCTGTAACTCCTTGCATGCTAGTGACACTCCCACCTTGTTTAGGATAAAATACTTAAAAAAAAAGCAAAAAAAAATGTTAAAATAAAATTCTTTATTTTGCTGATATAGAAAATCAAGGCAGAATGACTCTTTGTGTGTGAGGGAAGCGACCTGGAGAATGGGAGAGTCAGTAGGGCCTGGCATTGAAGTTTGTGTCATTTTGGTTGACTGAGGTCAATGGTGGTACTGATGATAGCCAGTGTACTCACCTCACAAGTGTCTTGAATGGGATCTTTGAAGCAGTTTGGGTGGATACACTTTTGTCACTGGTTTTTGCATTAGCAACAATGTTCATGATTGGTTCCTTTTAAATTGTATTTTATATTTGGTTTTGGAGATTTGTTTTTTGAGTCACATGTAATTCTTGGAGGCCTGATACATAGAGTGACTTTTTTATTTTTTATTTTGCTTTAGGAGCATTCATATCCAGATGACAGGTTTTTATATGAATCGGAATCAGAAAGAGATCTAATTTGAAGCAGAGTATAACATCTTTCATTTGGTCAGTGATAGAATTTTTGTGTGAAGATGCTATCATAGGATGGAAACCTTTTGTCACACATGAATGAAACAGTAAGAATGGTAATTCTTGTATTGTTTCAGAAAGTACCTGACTCCTCCTGATGTGCTCTGTCTTTACAAAAGTGATGTAATGGAATAACCTGTCACCCCCAAGAGTAACTACACTATAGGTAGTAACTATCTATGAGTATCTGTAAGTCAACAGAGACTAGCTGCGACCTGTTCCAGCTAGACAGCCGAACTCTCTGCCTTTAGGCAGAGAGGAACCCTGACAAGGCTCCACCAAAGGGCAGAGTGTCATTCAGGGAGGTAGACTGCCCGGGTTCAAAAGGGAATATTTTTGGCTGAGCCTACTGGCTCAGAGAACCGACGTTAAACCAGTCTTGTGCCACATGCAGCCCTCATGAGAGAGGGTGTAGCTAAATATACTAGCTGCAACTTGTTCCAGCTAAAGAGTCAAACTTTCTGCCTTCGGAGAGGAACCCGGACGAGGCTCCACTGAAGGGCAGAGTCTTGTTCGGGGAGGTAGACTGACCCTGAACCCGTTTATGCAGGTTCAAAAAAGGAATATCTTTGGCCAAGCCTATGGGCTCAGAGAAACCGCATTAAACCCGGCCTTGTGCCACATGAAACCCTTGTGGTGGGGGTGGCTAAATATACTAGCTGAGATCTGTTGAGTACAACTCAGACTTACATGAGAACTACCAACCTTCCAATAGTAGCACTCACTACTGGATTGACTTATGATGACCTTGTGCAAAACTGTACCTTTATTCTTGTTGTATTGGTTTTTACAACAAACCTTTACTTATCCATCATGTTTTTCAAGTATATATTCCTATTAGCATGGAATATAACAAAAAGTTAGATCAAACCAAAAATAGAGTATTGCTGCCATATCTGGGCTGGAGCTACACAATCTTCATTTGTCTGTCTTGATAGATTTCAAAAGCATCTATGCGGTCTTGTGGATGATGAATTATTTTTCACCCTACAATCCCTTTCTCATAGACAAAATTTTATAAGCATCTCAGTACTCTATCACTATTTTTATGGAAGATGCTCAGACAAACTACATCCCTTCATTCCACTAGTTTGAAACTTAACAGTTAGGATCTGGGATCCACATTGCCATGTACAGTGAGTTATCCTCATTCTCTTCATATACATTGTTAAAAGGAAGTTCCATAACTTCTTCCCTAGAACTGTTACATTGTGGACCAGACTTCTGAAAGGTTGCTTCTCCAATTGCTACAATTTTAACCTCTTTGAATCTAGAGTCAATCATTATCTATCCTATATATCCTCATAACATGCCCCTCCTACTCCATCATTGTACGCCTGTATAACAACCTCATTCAGTAACACTCTACTTTGGAGTGGCTTTTAAACCTTGTATCTGGTGAACAATAGTGTAAAAAAATATTTATTGACAGAAAGAATAAACCTCTAAATATAATCAAGAATCTGAGAAGAAATGATAGAAGAGTCTGTGAGTTTGTAATGAAAGAGTTCCAGAATTTAGATCAACCACGTTGAGAAGTTTCTTTCTAGATACTGTTGTTCATGTTAGTGGGTGCATGCCCACTGTCTTGATTTTGTAGAGATGTGAAGAACATGTTTTACCCCAAGGTCAGTTTGATGGTGAAAGAGTGCAAGTCAACACCTTTATTAAAAGTTGTGGATTTAGACTCAAAATCTTTCTGGTATTCTTTTCTTTGTCACGTTTTTTTTTTTTTTTTTTTTTTTACAGTACCTCTTGATTGATTCATTTTCTATGGCTCATCAACCCCTGCCAGTCACTCAAAGCCAGAAAAATATTTTTTTTAGATTGTAAGCATTTTTTTTTTTATTGTGTTAATAATGGTTTAGTGATACAAGTCTTACTAATTAACCCCCAGCTGGAAGGAGAACAGATGGATTTATACTCTTTCCAAGGTTGTTTGCTTGTAAGTGTATATAACAAATGCAACAGGAATTGGAATTTGTCTTTCTGATTAACAATTCCAAGTCATTATTCATTACACTGCCCACACAACCAAGCAGTCATCGATCTAGGTAATAACCAGGCTCAATGTGATGTGGCTGTAAGCATCTTTTTTTTGCCCTTAATACTAAGCATCACAAAATAAAGAATAATTTAAGAGGGATAAAAAAGAAATGGAGAAAGAAAGGAAGATCAAAAACAATAAATGTAGAAAAATGTAAGAAATGAAGGAATAAAATGAAAGAAATGTAGAAGTAAAATGAAAGAAATGAAGGAATAAAATGAAAGAAATGAAGAAGTAAAGTGAAAGAAATGAAAGAAATGCAGAAGTAAAATGAAAGAAATGAAAGAAATGCAGAAGTAAAATGAAAGAAATGAAGAAGTGAAAGAAATGAAGAAATGCAGAAGTAAAATGAAAGAAATGTAGAAGTGAAATGAAAGAAATGCAGAAGTAAAATGAAAGAAATGTTAGAATTGAAATAAAATGGCCGCAAACTACATGAAAACTGCTGTAAAAGCATGAAAAAATCGATTATTTCCACTATCGATGGGAGTTGGGAAATACAAAGTTGGTCTTGGCCTTCCCGCTAACTTGAAGCATGTGCATGTAAATTTTGGTGTAAATCTGTCGAAAATTGCGGCCGTGCATTCATTACACACACACACATCCTGCCTTTTATAGATAGAGATGAAAAGTAACAATTTTATATCTGTATTAAAGCTAGGCCTATGAGAAGATTAAAAAAAAAAGTTCACTTATTTATTTATTTAATTTTTTTTTACTAACAGTTCACAGACATGAAAAATCAAAATCAAAGAACTGATGCCAAAATCTGGACTTCTCACATAGGTGTGAAAAAACTGTAGATTCACTAAATTCCCTTAATCCAACCCCACATCAAGCCCTTTAAGAATGTTCAAATTTTTTTTCACACCTTTTGCTAAGTGGGGTTTATCTCCCCACCAGCTGACAGCAGACAGCAAGTTTTGGAGACAATTTTTTATTATTGCTGGCTGGCTTTGAACCAGCCATATCAAAGATAAATTGGCTTCATTTGAACACTATCTTCTTCCTTATCAATGCTTTTTTTGAAAAAATTATTGAAATTATGCTATTGTTTTTTTTTCTTAGTTATTTTTTTTCTTTTCTAAAACTCACTGTGGATCAAAAATGCTGCTTAGGGTGGACCCCCATTCTCTGCTACCCCCCAGCTATGCCACTGTAAGACCACCATGAATGTTTGCACTATTTTTTTACCACATGGGCACATCCATGTTTTAAGATATTTCCTAATTGTTTAAAATATTTAAATCAGGCTTTCAATAATTACTAAGTTTTAAACTGGAACAGTTTTCAATTTTTATTATAGGTTTTTGTATAATAAAACATTTTCATAAACTAAAAACATCATTTCAGCTTCAGGGCTGACACGCAAAAAAGAAGTAAATACTGATAGAAAATATCACTGATACAGATCCCTCAAACAAAGATCTTCTTTATATGCCATGTCCCCCACCCCCGGGGCATAGGCCATCATGGCTCTCCACAACTTCCTGTCCTTTGTAGCTGTTAATAAATCTTGACTTTTTGCTATTTCTCCTGAACACTGTTCCACCATTTATTTACTCAAGTTCACTAAGTAGGATATGCATTGTTTTCCTGTCCCTCTTGTCTTCAATCTCTTCTGTGAGTATCAGATTTTCCAAGCACTCTTTCCTCATTATGTGCCCTAGAAATTACAACTATCTCTTTTTGATGTTGTGTATAAGTTTCCTTTTTGTTTTCATTTTCTCTAAAACTTCATCATTGCTCATATGTTCAGTCCATGGTATCCTCAGCATCCTTCTCTAGAACCACATTTTTGTTGCTTCAAGTCTCTTCTTCATCTTTGATTGTCCAGGATTCACTGCCATACAGGAGGACAGATATCACATGACAATTTCAAAGAAAAAAAGATAGAAGAATTAAATTTATCTAATATTGTTTTCAGAAAGCAACCTCTGCATTTCCAATCAAAAACAACTTAGAAAAACATTATTTTGTGTGAAAATTGTAATTATTTACATTATTTACATTGTTCAGACTGTTGTCTTCATCTTTATTGCCATATTTACAACGTTTCAGTCCTTGAGGACACATGGCCCAGTGGATAAACACATTGGTTGGATCCAGTGACTTGACTCAAAGAGTTGTGATTTCAGTACTTGGCTACTTCAATGGTGAACAAAAACTTGGAGAGTTGCGTTAAAGGGAGATAACTGAGACATCCAGAAGAGGCATGACACATGGAACTAGAACAATCTACTCCAATGGATGAAATAAAGGGTTCAGTTTGAAATTCCAATCACCTGACAAAGGCCAGAGCGTACAACGGTGGAAACATCATGAATATGGCAATAAAGATGAAAACAACAGTTCGAACAATGTAAATAATTACAATATCCCATCTCAGAAATATAGACAGATAAAAATTCTAAATGATTAAAGTTTTTCTGCCTTTCAAAAGTTGATATAAATATTTCAAATTAAATATTCATCATTCAACTCCTAATTTTAAATTTTAAATAATTTTTTCAATTTTATACAGATTCCATAATTTTTGTTAAAAATTAACATTTAAAAAAAAATTATAATGTGATATTTTAAAGTCCTAAACTAGTATGATATTTTGCTTTACTTATTTTACTTATTTTTTTTATATTTAGGAACTGTTTGGCATTTTTTAAAATTCCCTTCCAGGCAGTATTAGGTCATCTAGTTTGTTATTTAGAGTACAATACTTTCCCTTTCACTTTGGCACACCAAGTGGCCTTTTAATCTTTGATTTTTTGACTAACAAGTCATTTTGCACAATTAACTAATCAGAACTGATATTATCTTGTCTTGATCTCAAGCAGTGATTTAATTTAAAATTAAATTAAATTTTTAATTGTTTTGTGTTATAATTTTAATTCTTTTTTCTAATTAATTTGTGATATACTCGTGTTCCTTTCAGTGAATTTAGCAAAAGCAATCAGTTAATCAACCTCAAAAACAATACGTACAGTTGAAGTCAAATGTTTCTGTTATGTTTTTCAAACCTCTCTGCGTAGTAGTAGTACAGTTCTCCCTGCCCTGAATAGCAACCGGGTTTGCTAGGTATAGCTATTCCCTGTGTTCATCAGTTGTTCTCTAGTTATACTTCTCTCCCTAATTTGCATACAATACTACAATTTCTAAACACTTTAGCCAAATACATTTAAAATCAGTTTTTGACAATTCCTAAAATTCAGTTCTGGTGATTTCTTTTTTTTCTGTCATTTCACTCCAAGCAAGGCCACTAAGACACATGGGGTTACTGAGTCTGAAAGAATGTAAGAAAAAGAAAAGATTATTAAGGAGTAAGAACAGAAAAAAGAACAAAATGCATGTAAAAGAAAGAGGGCATTAAAATTTAGGAATTGTATGCATGCAAAAAAGTTCAGTCACCCATGGAAAAGTATCCTATGCCTGGGATAATGTCCCATTCTTCTACCACATGCTCAAAGGAAAAGAGAGAAATGAACACAGAAAATAAAGATTCCTAATCTTATATCAATAGTTTTATTTTATTTTAAGGTGAATTTTCAGAATACAAGAAGCAATAATGATTTATTTCAACCTCACTTCAGCACTAATCCTTCTTTCAAACTGTCAGGTGTTAAAATAGCAGTGTCAGGCTACTGACTGGAGTGACTATTAAGTGAAACTATCCAGTTGAATTAGTGTGAATTATTGTGCATCAATGATTTGGGTTTTGGTTTAGGATTTACCAGATGTTAAGCCAAGCTGCATGACTAACAATGGTATTCACTGAAATGGTTAATTATCTTTGATCGACTTCTATGTCTTCGTTCTTGTTAAGTATTTATCTGTGACTGTAATTAAATACCGTTTTATCTCAACATTGAAGTCTTGAGTTATATTTAATTATTAACAGTCACCATATGTCACAAAATAAACATTACCTGTCATCACTGGCAAACTGTACTTGTTATCTATATTATTCTTTTATATGCCTTGGCCCTTCTACATATGGGCGATCATGGCTCTTCACACCTTCTGATTCTGTGTAGCTCTTATCAGTGTTTAACCTGTTACTACTACTCCCAGTCCTTACACTTACATCCATTCATACAAGCTTGTTAAGTAGGTTATATTAATTTCCCTCTGCCCCACTTGCCTTCAGTATGCCCTCTGAGTGTCGAATTCTATAAGCCTTCTTTCCTCATTATGTGTTCTAGAAATTTCAACTTTCTCTTTCTGATTCTAAGTAGAAGTATACTTTTTTGTTTCTACTTTATGTAAAACCAGTAGTGTGTAGAAGAGGGGGCATAGGACACAACAACCCTGGGCATCCATTTCAGGAGGGCATCCAATCAAAGAGTGAAATAAAAATTTAGTTTTTGAAATTTGAAATTGTCTCTGTTAACTTTGTTGTACAAGTACCCTACAGTCCCATGTGGATCCATGTTTTAAAAAGCAAGACCAGAGTAGGCACCTCTACTTAAGTCTTAAAGGCACTCAATCAAGACGTCGACCTCAGGCATCACCAAACCTTTGCACATCACTGCATAAAACCTTTTTTTGTTACCTACATATTCAGTCCATGGTATTCTCAACATTCTTCTGTAACATCACATCTCCATTGCCTCAAGTCTCCTCTTCATCTTTGAGAAAATTGACCAGCATTCCCTACCATATAGAAGGACCGATATTAAATATCAGTTCAGCACTCTTTCCTTTGTTTCTAATGAAATTTTACTGTTTGTTAATACTTTACTTAGCTTTTGGAAGGCATCTTTTGTTATTCCAATGCACCTTCAGAGTTCTGTGTCAGATTTTTGTAACACCTTCAGAGTTAATCTTATGGTTCACAGGAACCAATTGTAGCTCTACACCCTCCCTGGTCATCCAAGACATCTAATAACATGTCTGATTGATGGAATGATCTCTTCAATCCTAACCTGCCTTACTCCATGTTGTGATTTAGTTGATCATAAGAAGGCCAAGATCAACTCATCATAGGTATCTTTGTATTGGACTGGTCCAAACAGGGCAAAGTTCCACAGAAACACAGGAGAAAAATAACACTCAAAATAATATAAAAAATATATATATATATATAATATTTTTATATCAAGTACTGTGTACAATAGTTGGTTAATAGTTGTTAGGGTCTAGGTGTTTTTGACCCAACCCATTTCCAAAACTGGATGTGACATTTGGTTAAGCTGGTAAGGTTTGGCTTGCTTACTTAATGAAGTTTGTTTAGCTGACTTGGTAAGTTTGGCTCAAAGCTGATGTCAGGGTTCACATTGGCAGATAGTTACGTGTGTTGTCTCATGCTTGGCAACTGGAACAGACTCTCCGGGCAATCTCTATCCTGTCTGACAAATTCACTTTGCGCATTTGTATTTATTGATGTCTGCCAAAAACTGGTGGGGGGGGGGTGATGCAGTTGGGGAATTGGTATTTCTTCCACCTGTCATCTTCATTGTTTTTGGTCCAGAGAAATTATTTCCCAGTTTGAAAGTCTCTCCCTTTTCTTGAGTGACTGTTTTAGGCATTATCCTGTCCACAGCTTCCCCCTCCTCCTCTTAGCATTTCCCACTAATACTCCACAGTGGGCATGGGCATCTTCTTCACCCTCCTTGGTGTCGCATCTGTGCTTGCTACTTTGACTACCTCCCAATCAGCGAAGATTAATTTTAAGTTCGTTAGTCAAAAGGAATTGTTATTCCAAGTTTTATTACCTTATAAGTGAATTGATACCAGTGTTGATGTTTTTTCCTGGTCTGAAGGTTGAATAAAAACAGTTGGCCTCTTCACGCTTGATCCAGAGACACTTTCCCAGGGTAAATCTCACATCTTATATTATGGTGACAATCATTCAGCAGTACGTCAAGTTATAGCCATGTGTCTTCTTTAAAAAAAAAATTAAGTCAAGTAGTTATTATTTTCAAGCCTGATGCCTCTGCAGAAAGATTCTCCAAGTCAGTTTTATATTTCCTTCTCATCCAAAATCATCTGGCTCTCATGTCCTTAAGTAACCTTTTTACCTCTAATTGGTATTTAAAATTTTATCCAATTCTCCTCACCTGGATTCCATACACATGTTCATGGTGGGTGTTATCAACCAACTGTCAATACCTTGCCTATCATATAAATTAAGTATTGTTTTCAGCCGGCTATCTGGTTCATTTTAGAATTTTTGATTCTCTGGGAGTTTATCAATATATTGTTCTTGATATTCATTAACCCTTTTCATTGTGTCTGTCTATATTTCTGAGATGAGGTATTATGTACAGTATCTACATTAGTCGGACTATTGTCCTCATCTTTGTCGCCATATTTGTCACAACGTTTCGGCCGTTGTACGCTCCGGCCTTCTTCAGGTGGTAGGAATTTCGAACTGAACCCTTTATTTCGATCACTGGGGTAGACTGTTCTAGTTCCACGTGCCATGTTTGATGGATGTCAGTTATCAGTTATCTCCTGCTAATTTTCCCTCTGAAAGTTCTCCACTGCCTTAACCTGCCAGTTCACAATGGAGAAAGAGAGTAACAACTCACTCCCATTCCTGGATGTACTAATATCTCGAACAGAGCATGGGTTCAAGACATCCGTATACCGTAAACCAACATTCACCGGACAGTACCTCAATTTCGACTCCCACCATCCATACAGCGTAAAGAAAGGGATCGTCCGATGCTTACAACACCGAGCAAAAGTCATAAGTGGAGATCCAGAGACCTTAGATAAGGAATTGGTCAGTATAAGTAGTACCCTACAACGTAACAACTATCCTGGGTACATGGCAGCAGCCCCCAAAAACTGGGATAGCCGGGTACAAGAGGAGGAGGAGGAGGAGGAGGAGGAGGACAACAACACTCAGAAAACAGTCTGCCTGCCTTATGTGAAGGGGTTATCAGAGAAAATACAAAGGATCTGCAGTCCATTTAACATCAGGACAACCTTCAAAAGCGTGACAACACTTCGCAGGTATCTCTCACAAGTGAGACCCCCCACAGAGAGGAACATGACTAAAGACTGTGTGTATGCTATCCCGTGCAGCTGCGGAAAGGAATATAAAGGAGAAACAGGCCGCCCCCTCAAGGTAAGGCTTCAAGAACACCAGAAAGCTGTAACGAGAGGGGAAGTAGAAAAATCAGGCGTGGCTGACCACGTATGGAGAGAGAAGGAGATCACCGCCCCTGTGGGATCATGTTGAAATCATAGATAGGGAACACCATTGGAAAATTCGTAAACTTAAGGAATCAGCACATATGCTAGGCCACAAAAATCCCCTGAGCCGACCAAGCATAGAAATAAATACAATATGGGAACCAGTAATAAGGAGTGCCAGAGAAAAGCAATGATAACAAAGTTGCAATATGAACTCTGGTAAAGACATGCAATGATAACAACAAAAATTGCAATATGAGCACTGGTAAAAATGATGCTGAAAAACATTAGGTTTATAATACTCAGAAGTTCATACCCAGATGTCCTCAAGGACACATGGCACAGTGGATAAAGGTGTTGGTTAGATCCAGTGACAGACCCAAAGAAGGTGAGTTCAATTCCGGGTTAAGGCAGTGGAGAACTTTCAGAGGGAAAATTAGCAGGAGATAACCGATAACTGACATCCATCAAACATGGCACGTGGAACTAGAACAGTCTACCCCAGTGATCGAAATAAAGGGTTCAGTTTGAAATTCCTGAAGAAGGCCGGAGCGTACAATGGCCGAAACGTTGTGACAAATATGGCGACAAAGATGAGGACAATAGTCCGACTAATGTAGATACTGCCCTTTTCATTGTAGTTTATTTATCAGTACATCATTTTTGATATTCAAAAACCCTTATTATTATTTACCAGCAACCAAAATAGTATTACATTTTCCTTCATTGACTAAAACATTTGCCAACTATTTAAATTTCTGTACTTACTCTATTTTGACATCTTTAATTCATAGCTCACATCTTGAGCTGTTTCTCTTCCTGATAAATATGCATTCTGTTCTTTTAGAACTGATAGTCCTTTCTTCTTGCTTTTCTATACTACCTTTTTTGGGAGCTGTTGCACTTTTTTTTCTGCCTGCCATCTTATATTAAATTGTACACATATTAAAATTGTATGATAACCAAAATTAAGCAAACCTGGTCAGTCCCCAGATGGGTTACCACTTGGGAATACCAGGTGCTGTAAGCTTAGATATGCATGGTATAGTGGATAATGCTCAGAATTTTTAATTGGAAATCTGAGTTACAATTCAAGCCAGGTTTGTTATATTCACTTAGGCCCAAATACTTTAAGAAAGGTATGAATATACAATCTATAAATTAATTAGTCAGATTTGTATCAGTTATTATTGGCAAAAAAGCCTTACAATATAAAAATATTTCCTGGCTTTAAATAACATGCAAAATGTTGGTAAGCCATAAAAAACAAATCCATATATTAATATACATTTATTGAACTTTGGTAAATAGAAGCTATAGGAAAATACTTATCAGAACTGTATATATCTAACAGTTTCATATAACTTTGTTATAATAGAAATACTCACCATGAGTAGTAAGGAATTATTTTACTGTTGTTAAAATCAGATGAAATCCATGTCTTGACCTTTTATCCACCATAACATCATTCCTGCTTTCCATCTCAAGGCCAATGTAGCTGAAGATGTTGGGGTGCTATGCTGAAGATATAGGTATTCACAATTGAGATAAAAAAGATCATAAACAAAAGATCAATATTCTTTAAGTTTTCCAACAAGTAGGACTCAGGATAAATTATTCCAAAACAGAAACTACCAGGAATGAGAATGAAAGTATACAGCCTGAATCTATCAGAAAAATTCAGAATGTAGTATTTAATAAACCTCAGGATATGGATCAGCTATAACAAATTTAGTATAGGAGATAAGGAAATTGAACAGGCTGTGTGAGGGATTGTTTTTGTTCAACGCTGAAAGATGCTACAAAAACTGTCAACAGTTCAGCTACATTAAGCTGTGTTAGTACTTAGATGTGGAACTGCTTGTGAACACCTGATACTTTAAGCAACCTCGTACAACCCAAAATATGTTTTGACCTTAAATAACCCAGAAAGGGTTGCCAAGCTGTAAAAAATCAATTCCAGTCAACTGCAAGCCTCAAAATGTTAAATATAATGTCACTCAACATCTTCTGTATCCTTGAATCCTGTTCTTTTTATTTTTCTTTCTCCTCAGTAGTGTTTTCTCAGATTATTTCACTCTAAGTAACCCTTGCATCTTAGTAGCTTTATTGCCTTGCTTGAGGTGAAATGATTAAAGAAAAAACTGTTTCTTTTGAAAAAGTATTGCAGTAAATTAAAAATGGCTCTGATATTGTTTAACAGTTTTTTTACAGAAGTAATTCTGTATAAAAAAAATATTCTATTTATAAAACAGTTTGCATTGTAAAATTAGGACCACTCTTATTTTTTTATTTGGTTGAACAAGCTTGAACATTCAGGAGTCTATCACGCCAACCACCATAGTCCTGCATCAAGGTCGGAAGGTCATTAAACAGGCATTCTGTGTTATAACATAGCAGGACAATGTTGGTGGTTGCTGGGTGATCAACTCATCTTATTCCATGGTTAGGTGTCCAGAATAATAGATCACTTGGGAGAATTTGTTTTGCATGCCAACAGTGTCCTACAAAAAGTGCATTATTCTTTTGCGTAAGATTTTAGAACAATCTGGGATGGGTTCATGGAGCTGTGATTTAATTGGATGTTGTCTCCAAGAGATGTTAAGTAGAGTTCTCAGCATCTGAGTGCAAGTTCCACCAAAGTTTAGAATCTAGTATTTTAGTTAATGTCCAGGCAGTGGCAACAAACTGTACCAGGTATATTGATAAAATCTGTTGAATTTTTTACATACCTAGAAAGTGAGATAAGTTCTACCAAAAAAGAAGTGAAAATTTGCATAGCTAAAGCTGAGCCGCCTTGAATAAAACTGATGTAATCTGAAAACTTGCTGTTCATTACAATTCAGTAATTAAGTTGTAGCCAGACAGCCTGCCACACATAGAGAACAGTTCCTGCCTAGTCAGATTAGCTTTTATCTCTGCAATCCTATTCTTTTTCTTCTATGTGTCATTAGAGTGGCATTCTGTGTCATAACATATCTGGCCAATGTAGATAATTGCTGGTTGACCATTTCATATTATGCTAGGGCTACGTGTCCAGGGCACTAGATTGTTTTAAAGTTTTTGTTTTGCTTACTTTTACATCTAAGCTAATTCAACAATAAAATGAGTGTACCTAGTTAACAATCTTAAATTAAACAACATTTTTTTTTATTCTTTTACTAGCAGCATAGCCCGGCATTGCCCGTGCTTGATTCAAAAATCGTACGACTCATACAGCAATCACTATCACTTGACTTTAAATATTTCTGCCCTACCTTGCCTTTAAAGGAGTGCCCTTTGCCATGCTGATGTTGCTACACGCCTTACTTCTTGCCTATCTCACACTGCAAATTTTCTCTAAGCTCTATACTAAACATTAAATTTGTTATGAAAAAAGAACTAAAAATGAACACAAAACGATCAGCTTTAAAAAAGGGCTCATAACTGGAAAAACCGAATGAAAAAAGAATGTTAACAACAAATACTTTTTCACAGTCAGCTGTTGGCTCTCACACTGGCCAATAGAATCTTCCTGCCTATTCGTGGCTGTCAGCTATAGGTTCTCACTCTGGCCAGTAAAAAATGGCTGGAAACTACATGAAAACTGCCGTAGAAGCATGAAAAAACCGATTATTTCCACTATCGATGGGAGTTGGAAAATGCAAAGTTGGCCTTGGCATTCCTGCTAACTTGGAGCATGTGCATGTAAATTTTGGTGCAAATGCATTGAAAATTGGGGCCGTGCATTCGTTACACACACACACACATCCTGCCTTTTATAGATAGATTCTTTTGAAGACTGCATATATATAATAGTGAATGCTGAGGTCAACACCAAGTGGTGACAGTCTGCTTCAGTGCAAACTTCAGGTCATCTCTCTAATATAAATATATATGACCTGATATATTTTAACCTCATTATCCACTTTTATATTTATATCTCTGATATTGAGCGCTTTTACCCATAAATATATCATAATAATATTTTTATCATACATTTTGTTATATAGGAATAAAACGTTGCTGCCGACACTGGAGTTTGAACACAGATCACCAGAGAGCAAACACAGGTGATCCCATTTTGAATAAGTAAATCACATGATGGTAAAGGAAATGTATATATGGGAATTAGTGTGATGTCTAATTGATCACTATACAGATTACTATTCGGATCACTATTCATTGGCTACTTTTCGAGAGAGTATTATCAAGTAAGTATTATGAGTGCAAGTGTTATTCAAAGGTGTCTGACACCATTATTGTTCAACAGCATACTATAGTTTTATCTGTGATTACAAAGACTCTACTATGACAAGCATTACCAAAGTGACAATGAGTGTTCATTGACATCAGAAAACATTTTTAATCATTTCACCCCAAGCAAGGGGATAATGCCACTAGTATGCAAGGAGTTACTGGGAATGAAAGTCTAATGATCAGAAATAACAATAAGAGAAAGGGATTTAGGAAGACTGAAGATGTCGATTGATCTTGCATTTAAATTTTTGAAGATCATAAATGACAGGGAAACAAGAAACTAGAAGAGAGTTCTACAGGCAAGAATTGCAGGAAAATAAACTATTAGAATAGATCTTATGGTTACATTTAGCTAATTCAATAGTAAAATGATGTGACCCAGTTTCCAGTCAAGTAGTACACTTACACTGATGCAGTCAAGATATCAAGGAAGAAAGCTCATTAGAATAACTGCTGAGAAAATATTTATAGAAAAACAGAGAGAAGTAACGTCATGGAATAGTGATTGAAGTCATGATGACAGGTCAATAATTAAGCATTGACCTGACATCACAACTTCAGCAAATCTGTATTGTGATATCCTAATGTGAAGTGCTGAAAAAAAGGAAATTATACATGTGACGTACCTATTCTATTATTAATAGACTCTCCCACACATAATAAGTAGTAGTAGTAGTAGCGGTCGCCAGTTTGGCTCAGTGGTGTTGAGTGAGTCTGTCGGACATTGACGTATCAACCATCACAACTAGATTGCTGTGTCATTAACTCTTATTTCAAGTTCCTAACGTTTTGTACGTCGAACCTAATTTAGGACGACTTATTGAAATACAAGCTTCCACTGTGAAAACTACTCTACAACAACATGGAATAGGCTGCACCAGAGTTAATTTTGTTCAAGATCACAAATTTCTAGAAAGCCAAAACATTAACCTGAAAATGTTCTTAAATTGCCTTGTAAGACTTTTATATGGATGTAATGGATGACACCAAACTCAATCAGAAATATTGAAACAGTCAGCTGTGCACAAATGCTTCCTAAGATCAATGATAAAAAAGGCTTTGGGTGAGTAAAGCCTGAATGTTTTGGCAAAGATCATCCTTCTTTGAACATTGTGAACAGGCACTAAATAATCACAAACAAAGAACTGTGCCAAATAAGAGAAACCACATCATTAGATGACTTTGAACAAAAGCAACAACTAAAATGGATATCACATGTAACTCAAAGAGAAAATAATGAAATCATCAAGATTTCAACATTTAACACTACTTCAAATAAAAAGCTAGGAAGGAAACCCCCATGAATACTAGAGAGAGCGATAAAAGCAACTAGACTTGAGAAACCTATTTTCCTGAAAAATGGGTTTAAGAAAAAGATTTAATATATTATAACCAAAAGGAGTACTGGCTGCTCACTTAATGAATACCAAATGTTTCCTTGTAAGGAAACATCTAATATTACCTTTAAAATCTTTGATAATAATTGAAAAATGGATGAGGAATATACATACATTTTACCATCCTTCCTACTCACCATTATGCCATTAATCCATATAAGCTTATTTATGTTTGATTTATCAAACATCTGGCCATAATGAAAGTTTTGACACAAAACTTGTGCATCTGCTAACAAGATAATTCACTTGAACTCATCAATAATAGAAAGAGCAATAACAGCTAATGGACTTGAGAAATCTATTTTTATGAAAGATTATTTTAAGAGAAAGATTTTATAAATTTCAATCTCAAGCAGTACTGGCTGATTGGTCAATGAATGCTGAATGTTTCCTTGTAGGCAAACAGCTAATATTACCATTCTTTTCTTTTTATATGCCGTGTCTCTTCAGGGCGTAGGTGATCATGGACCTCCACTTCCCTCAATCCCTTGATGCTCTCAATAAGTCTTGTCCCTTTGCTACTACCTCCAGGCCATGTTCTGTTATCCACTTAAGCCTGCTAGGTATGTCATACGTTGCTTTCCCTTCTCTCTCTTTCCCTCTATTTGACCTTAGAGTATCAGATTCTCCAAGCCCCCTTTCTCATTATGTATCCCAGAAATTTCAGCTGCCTCTTCCTGATGTTAAGTATAAGCTTCCTCTTTGCTTGCATCCTCTTCAAAACCTCATCATTACTCACACGCTCATATTACTATTCCCAAATAATTACAACTGTCAAAGCTTATTGGCAGATTCTACAAGCAAAAATGAGTCCGGATATCAAAGAAGTATACTGAACTATTCTTTGTAATATTTTATACTGACTTATGACTTTAGAGAAATATACTCAAATTTTATAAAGTAATATGAATGTTGAAATAATATTGCCTTTGGAATATATATAAAATGCAGGGAGAGACAGGTCCATGCCTTTTTCAAGAGCCTTAATACAAGTATAATTTGAATTTGGCTTGATGATTCCATTTTTTGTATCAGTACCTCCTCACACCCCTTCTAGTCCAGAAGTGAATACTTTGCTACTTTAAAAAAAAGCTTTTAATATTATTGTAATATAAAGCGCAGACATAAAATGTGCAGATAGTTTTCTTTGCATGTAAAAAGGAAGTACAATCTGAATAGTAAATCCCCTGCGCCTAGGTCAATTACACATTGTGATTGTCATCTGAGTCAAAGCTTAAGTTCCTAATGAACATCAACAGGTTGAATGTGAAATATGGATGCCTACCATTACCATAATCAAGTTGGATTTTTTTTTTTTTTTTTTAAAGTCCTTATTCCTTTGTTATATTTTTCTGGTCATTTTTCTACTTTGTGATAAGAGAGATGAAAGAAGATGAAAGAAGAGATGAAAGGAAGAACAAACAAATATCTTCTTTGATGCTGAAGGAAATTGCTCTCCCTTTGCTCTTGTCCTTTATATTTCTGGTTAGTCATTTTGATTGTGTGTGGAATTATGGGAATTAAGGTTTCAGTGGATGAGAGAAACAGTTAAGATTTGGTTTCTTTTTATCTTTTTTTTTTTTTGGAGAGAGTATATTTACCAAGTATGATATTCCAAAGATACATTTTAGGAATAAGCATCTCATAATTTTATATCTTTTCTTGATATTTTCAAAAACATGTGTCAGATTATTTCATGAGACCAACAAATGATTAAATGATGAGAAAATATTGAATGGAATTCAACAAATAAACTTTGCATGTTTAATTATTGCTTTGCTATCATTATATTTACAAGATAATAAAATTGCCAAGAATTTTGACTCAAATCTAAGAAAAATTCATGGGACTGACAAATGATTTGATTAAATCATGAGAAAATATCAAAAAGAATTCAAAATAATAAACTTTGCATGTTTAATTTTCTGCTATCATTATATTTAAAAGAGAAAGAAACAGTATTTTTAGTTTGTGACTCAATTTGGATAATGCAAAAATAATCTTTGCTGTCAGTGTCCATCAGAGAAGCTGGATCTATCAGGAGATTGAACTAAGAAGTGGCTTACTAGAACCTGGTGCAGTTTCCATCTCACGAGATATCTCTGGCTACCCCAACATATGGACAGGTGGTCAACACACCTGCACTTGTGATATGCAGATATAAGACAAATTGGATGACTGGTAAATAAGAGGAAAGAGAAAATACTTTCTTACATACTCACAGGAATGCAAAATCCATATTTGGAGAATACTTCAAAGTCAAAAACACTCTAAGAAAGTCAGTTCACTGTGCCAGGCAAGACAATTCTTCTCTCTTTGCATGTCTAGAAGTCTATCATTCACCCATGCTTAGAATAATGTTGCCACATATGGTCCGGTGCACCTGCTATTTACCTTCATCTCCTTGATAAGATCCAAAGAAGAATCAGCAATATTATTGGTCTTGATCTGGCAGTTCAGCTTCAGTCACTTGACTCTCTGTGCCTTTTCTTTAAATAGTTTTATGGTAATTGTTTGGATGAGCTCTATGCTATGGTACCTAGACAGTATGAATTTAAGTGCAGTACTAGACTTGCAATGAGATCACATCAATTTAGTGTTGAGCTGAATAGATGTAGTCGTAACTTTTATGCTAACAGATTCTTTTCTTGCACTTCTTGTTTGTGGAGCTCCCTTCCAGCTCTGTACTTTTCAGACAAATTTAATCTGCAAAAATTTAAATGCAATGTCAATCGCTATCTGCTGTCCTGCTGATTTCTTTTTACTCTTTCTACTCATTACTAATGTTTCTGTTACTAATTCCTCCATGCCCTGTAACCCTTTGCACGCTAGCGAATGTACTGCCTTGCTTGGAGTGATACCAATTAGAAAAAGAAAAAGAAAAAAACGATGTCCAGAATAGAATAAACAATAATGTTATGTATGAATAGTCTTCCAATAACAGAAACAACTAAAATGGTTGGTACATGTAACTAGAGGGGAAAATAATGACATAATGAAGATACTGACATTTCACACTACTTCAAATAAAATTTACACTATTTACATTATTCGGACTATTGTCCTCATCTTTATTACCATATTCATATATTTTACACTCCAGCCTTCTTCAAGTGATATACATTGGAATTTCAAACAAAACCCTTTATTCAGTCCACAAGGATAGATTGTTCTAATACATGCCTTTTCTGGATATCTCAGTTTCAGTTAATTTCCTTTAGTGACTCAACTCTCCAAGTTTGTGTTCCCTCTGAACTCTTTTGGTCAAGTTAATTTTTCAATTACTTCAACACTTTTATCAACTGGACCATGTGTCTTTGTGGACATCTGTGAGTGAATTTCTGAGACTTATAAACCTAACCATTTTTTACAATTTCTGTTACTGTTACTTTTCTCTTGTTGTCTGTATCATTAGTTCTCATATTGTGTTTATGGTTATGCTTGACCAGCTTAAGAGATTTTTGTGGCTGAAATGCTACGAATATGGCAATAATGATGAGGACAACAGTCCAAATTATGTAAATAGTTACAATATCTCATATCCGAAATACAGAAAGATGTTTAAATAAAAGGTTAAAGAGAAAATAGCTCATCAATGCAGGAAAGAGTGATAATAGCTACTGAACTTGAAAAAGCTATTTTCCTAAAAAATTGTTAATTTTTTATGTTGTTTTTCCACACTACCATAAACAAAGATTAGGAAAACTCCAATCAAACAGAAAGTATAATAACAGTGAACTTGGAAAACCAATTGTCCTGAAAAAAATGTTTTTAAAGAAAAATGGTATTAATTTCAACCAAGAGCAACACTATCTCTTTGGTCAATAAATGCCAAATATTTCCTGTATTGATACTTCATGTGATTGACAAATGATTAAAACATACTGAAAAGAATTCAACAAATATACTTTGCAGGTTTCAATTTTTTTATCATGTTTAAAAGAAAATAAAACTGCTATGAATTATGATTCAAATTAATTTTTATGACACATTGACTCCAATGCAGTTAGTATAACAGCAAACAGCATGAAAAGTGAGGGTCATCAAGTCAGTTCAAATTGATTGATTCATTTTCTATGGCTTATCAACATTTTTCAGCTTATTTAAATCCAGAAAAAAAATTTTTTAGATTGTAAGAATATTTTTAAGAGGAGATAATAAAGGTTTGGTGATAGCGAATGCTGGACAATCTCCTCACAGATGAAGAAGAGACTTGAAACAACAGAAATGTGGTTCTACAGAATGATACTGAGGATACCATGGACTGAACATGTGAGCAACAACAAGGTTTTCAAGAAAATGAAAACAAAACTTATACTTAACATCAGGAAGAGGCACACAATGAGGAAGGATGGCTTGGAAAACTTGATACTCACAGGACAGATTGAGGGACAGAGGAAAGCAACATGTAATATAATTAATGAGCTTGATCAAATGGGCAGTAGAACAGGGTTTGGGAGAGATAAAAAAGACAAAAGATAAAAGAGACAGGAAGATGTGGAGGGCCATGATCGCCTACGTCCTGAATGGACATGGCACATAAAAGAAGAAGACAAAGTTTTAATAATTTAATCCATAGCTGGGGGGAAGAAGTGGTGAATTAATACTTTTGTCAAGAGTATTTGTACATAAGTGAATATAACAGATCTAAATAGAATTGAAACTCAGCTCTCTGAGGAATAATTCTGAGCCTTTATTCTTTACACCATCTGCACATCCAAGCTTACAGCACTTTGTATTCTTAAGCAGTCACCCCTCTAGGTACTGACCAGTCTCAATGTTGCTTAACTTCAGTGATCATATGGGAACTGATGTTTCAATGTGATATCGCCATACTCCAGCTCTTTGTGGATTAGTTATCTTGGCCAAGGTTTTGTTACTGGAATTTTACAAAAGTAGACAGAGATAAGAATGTATTTCTATATCGACATCTCCATTAATTACATGACTTACACAGATAAAATTGTTGAGTAGATACAGGCACAATCAACCAACCCAGGCAGGTGTGTACATGAACATCTCTGTGATAATTAACTTACTTGAACAGGTAAGATATTTGCCTAGATAAACTTAGCTGACTAGGTAGGTGAGTATATGAACAATCTGCCATAATTACCTTACTTGGGCAGGTAACCTAAAAGAGGGGTTACATGGGCAAGCAACTCTGCATTGATTACATTGCTAACTCTTGTTAATGCACAAGCAATCTGTTTTGCCACAATCATCTTAATTATATGGAACTGATATATTCATACTTGGCTGATTCACTGTCACATGATTACCTTACCTGTTTCGGCAGTTGCACCAAAATATTTACTGCATGCATTCTTATTCAGTTATTAGCATTATTTTTAGTGGGGACATTTGAGTTGACATCCTTGTTTTTTGTTTTTTTTTATCATTTTCTTAAAGAGTGAAATTAATGTCAAACAGCGTAGATCAAGAAAAGTCCTAAAGAAAAATGTGCCGCCCGACAGGAATTGAACATGTATCACCTTTTTTCCATCAGGAACACCACTCCTAAAGGCAAAGTGTGTCATTAGCAATTTTGGCCGTATGGAGACCATCATGATAAAGCAAATTCAATTATCTATTTAAGAAAAGAAAGCATATTTCTCATTGGGACCTTTTGAATTGAAATCTGTTAGTTTCATTTTTGTACCCAAATGGATTTTTTTTTATTCGACATTATATTTCATTACTTTATTACCGTAAACATTATTTTTAGTGGGTACAAATGTTTGATTATACATCCTTGTTTGATATTTTCGTAAATATTGAAATTAGTAACAACTGGCCTAGATTGAGAAGTCTCACTAAAGGATTTGCATTTTTGTTTTAAATAGATTCAAAAATCCATTTAAAAATTATTGTCAGTCATAATTTCTTTGTTTCTCTGGATATTGTCCAACTCTTAATACTTAGCTTTTCTGAAAGACATCTTTTTCATCTTCTTTAAGACATTGGCTCCAAAGTTTTATTTCCCTTGTCCCATGATCCCAACATCATATCTTAATTAATTTTGGTACAAGCTGTAATAGAATTGTTCTAGACAATATGTATTGCTTATCAGTAAGCTTTAATAAATCAGCAGGGTTCTCTTGAATATAACTGTTCAGGACAGATTCATTAATTGGGGGAGATGGATCATACTACACAAGTGATGGTATGTTTTAAAATTTTTTCATATCTGAGGCAAGGATATCATAGATTGTATTTACTACCCACAGCCCACTGGTATGTCGTTCAGAATGCATGGTACAGCTCTGTGTATGTACAATTTTTTTAAAATGACACAAAAAAAAAAAAAAACAACTGCAGAAATTCCAAAAGAAAAAATGAAATAAAAGACAAAAAATTGAAAAATATTTACATTTTTGGGGGGAAAAACATGTAGTTCTGTTGAACGATGGTCTCATAAGCAATCAATCATAGAATCCGACCCCCAATAATCCTCATAAAAAAGAAATTGAAAAAACAACCCACCAGAGGGACATGTGGGCCTTGCAGAAATACCACCATGACCCTCCAGTAGGTCATGTGAGAACCAACGTGTTAAGAATGAAGATTATGAATTGAACTTCCTTGATATACAAAAGTAAAAAATGTTTGTTTCTGTGCATCTTCAAGTTATTGGCAGATCTTCAAAATATGTGTAAAATCTTCCTTAATCTTTGTAATGCCAAACCACAATTATATATATATATATATATATATATATATATATATATTTGTGTGTGTGTGTGTGTGTGTGTGCATGTGGTTTTATGTATGAATTTTTCAGATTATACTTTTACATTATTCTATGATTAAATCTTTTTATTATGGTAATCAAATTGTCATATAAAATTTCTTTTAACTAGCTCATCACTTGTAAAGATTTAAATTGAAATGGATTGGAGCCTTTGATGAACCAATTCCAATCCAATTGTCTGTGTAAAAGGATTCTGTTTTCCAAAATGATTCCACAGAATGGCTCATTGAATTGTCACACCTTATCATTATATATTGTCATTACTATCTATTATCATCTTTATGCTGTTCGCTTAAAAGCATCCTGAAAAGAATGTTGAATACAAGAATAGGTCTTGGCATTCGTGTTATTTTGTCATCTTTTATTTGATTTGTATTATCTTTATTCTAGCGACTTAGCATTATCCAGTTTCTTTTATTGCTGTTATTACTGAGATGCATTACCAAGGCTTTTACAAAATGGCTGAGATAGAAAGCTGAGTGCGTATATAGTGTGTGCGGGGTGGGGTACGGAGAAAAGAAAGAAAGAGTGTGGTACAGGATAACATGATAGTTATTAACTAGAAAAATGGAATTGGTCAGCAGAATTCAAATTTCATCCTCATCCATTTATGTTTACCTCACAGCAATGCCTTTTGGAAAGGCATGAGTTCACTTTTTCCTGTATCCTGCCTCATGGTCAAGTATCACATCTTGTTACTGGTTGGCTGCAATGACACTTTTAAGCTTTCATACTATATTCCCTATAAAGTGTGCAAATCTTTGTTGTATTTTTAACTTTTTGAAATAAAAAATTTTTTGCATTTATTTAATGTATATTATGAGGTTCTGCTGAAAAATACTTGACCTAACCAAGTAATTGTAATATTAGCCATTTCCTTATAAAAAAAAAAAACTTTCAGCATTCATTGACAGTGCAACCAGTAATACTGTTTTAACCTAGGGAAGGTTACTGAATAATCACACAAAGGTTGGTAATGAACGATATACTTAGGACAAGAACAACACATATAAGATTTGCCAGCAGCACGTAGAAGAAGTAGTCAACTGCTAGAAGTGATTCAAGTGAATTCTACAATGAATCTCCAACTACAGACCAACATACAGTATTCACTACTGTATTTATATGAATGGGGACATACCCATTATCATCAATAGGTATGCTACAACAAATAGGTTCATTTGAAATTTATAAAATCTTTCTACTAAAACAATTTGTTAGGAAAATAGGTTTATAAGTCCAGTAGGTGGAGGTATTTGTTCAAAAGTGAATTCAACATACTAGCCCCTCTTTCAACACTGATAATGGTAAAGGTAATATTAGCCATTTCCTTATAAGGAAATATTCAACATTCAGTTGAAATTTATAGAATCATTCTATTAAAACAATTTTAAAGGAAGACAGGTTTCTCAAATTCAGTAGTGATTGTCACTCTTTCCAGTATTGATGGGGACTTTCTTCCTAACATTTTATTGGAAGTAGTATGAAATTTCAACATTTTTATGATGTCATTATTTTCTCTTTGAGTTACATGTGCTATCCATTTTAGTTGTTACTGCTGCTGAAAGTCATGCCGTGATTTCTCTTATTTTGTACAGTTTTTGTTTGTGATTCTGTAGCACCAGTCCTCAAGGTTCAAAAAGAATAGTATTTGCCAAGACAGTCAGGCTTCATTTACTCATTAACCATTCATCTTAGACAATGGTTGTATACAGGTGACAGTTCAGATATTTCTAAACGTGTTTGGCACCATGCATAGTATCTATATGAAAGTCTCGATCGGATGAGGATTTCATGTTAATGTTTTGGTTTAGTAGCAGTTTGTGGTGTTGGGTGAAATTACCTCTAGTACAACCTATTCTATATTCAGTTTCCTCATTTCCTATGCTAATTTTGTTATAATTGATCCATACACTTTATTTACAGGAGATCACTGATAACTGACATCCATTAAACATGGCACATGGAACTAGGACAATCTACCCCAGTGAGCAAAATAAAGGGTTCACTTTGACATTCCAACCACCAAAGAAGGCCGGAGTGTACAACAGCTGAAACATTGTAATAAATATGGCGACAAAGATGAGGGTAATAGTCCGACTAATGTAAATAATGTACACAATACCTCATCTCAGAAATATAGACAGATACTGATCTATAGACATATGCATAGTTATTCGAAAGTCTTTCAAAAAAAAAAGGAAGAGAACCAGAACATGAACTTTCCCGCATCCCCTCATAAACTGAAATTATTCTTTATTTTATTTCATTTTCAATGTTAGGACCAAGAAAGAAAAATATGCCAGATTTAACAATTCTTGTTAAAAATTTATAGTCGTATATCAGTTGTTACAATATCAGTATAAAACAAGATAATAACAAAACCAAATTGAGTCTTTATTCTGCAAAGAGAAAATGTACACAAAGATACAACACTTTTAAAAAACTGAGTCCATCACACAAATATAAAAAGGAGATTAGTTCATTCAAATCATCAAAATTATTCTTTTACAATGATTTTATTGTAAAACAAATAATCGAAATGCCACTTAAAGATACAGAATGCAGAATGAAATATTTAATCAACCCAGTGTCATTCAAAATGTTCCCTATTATTTACATTTAAATTCAATAAATAAAAATATTGCTACAATATCTGAAAGAGACAAGTTATTTTCCTCATAGTAATTTCTTCTTAAATTTTCAAAAGATTCTCTTCTACCCATCTCATAAACAATTTTAAAAAGTATTTGCTTCTTGCCACAAATAATTGGATGAACAACTGGTATAAAAGATGGAAGTAACAATAATTCCTTTAAAATTATATTCACCATGATTGGTTGAATGTAAAAAAAAATTACATATTTTCTCAAAAATTTATTTGTAAGAATGGTAAAGAAAATGAGGACATTCCATCTGAAATTGGTCTTTACAAAAGCCAAGCTGTGACCTTCAGTGAAAGCCAATGGTATAAGGAAGATTATAGATGGAAAGGAAAAAGAAGGAAAACATGGTTGATAGCTAGATATGTGGATAATAAAAATATAAAAAATGAATCAAGGTCAAAAATACAATAAAGAATAAAAACTGGTCTATAAAGAAAAAAAAGAAAAGGAGTAATCCTCAGCGAAGGGGAACACAAACTTGATAGACTGTTCCACTCATGTTTGAGTAGATGAAAAGAACAAACTAAAAAACCCATAAGGTAATTAGATAAATGGTGAAGTGTCGCAGTCTGATTTATTTTCAGCCATTAGCAATTTGAAACATGAAAGGAGATTTCCCTGGTGGATTCATCTTCAAAATGTCCAATTACAGTCAGAATAAAGTCAATGAAGTCAAATGATTGGATCCCTGGTCAGGTAAATGTGACAGAATTAAATGGACATTTTATGAGTTTTTACTTGGACCCAGAAACAACAAAACAATTACAAAGGATCTTCTTTTCTGATAAGTATTACATCAACTGTTTTATTTACTTTTTAAGAATTGGTTTTTAGAAGATTTTTTTGATGGAGGTGGCAGTTGCTTCAAAAAAGATTTTATAGCCCCAATTGTATAATTAAGAAACACAAGGAATATCTGGGTCTTTGTGTTATATTTCAAAGAATTAATTTTGGCATGTCATTGCATTGGGAATGTTTAATCTGTTTTATTTCCTATAAATCTTTTAGTATCCTATAAAACTATATGTGATTTTTATATTACGTCTTTGCTGAATTTTCACACCATTTGTACTTGGTAGCATTTATTGCTTCTCAGCATTATACTCCATTGCAATTAGATCTCATTCTGATTCATTCTGCATGCTGGCCAGGTGTGACCGCCACAAAGGTAGAAGATGAAATAACAAAAGTCTTTTTCTGCACATTGGGCTTCACGCACCACATCTGGTCTACAAAGTGGTCAATCACGAACATTTCCGCCAGTAAAAGAGATGCCCTTGGGACTACTAGACCTGCTTAAAAGCAGGCTCTGAGGATGGCCAGACCCAGTCATGGCTCAGCGTGGCTGCCGGACTCTCACGCAGGGCACTGCTGCTGCTACCAACACCATGACCTCGTTACCTTGACAATAAAGTTGCAGACCGGCCACCATGCAGAGCACTACTACCACCATTGTCACCACCACTACTCAACATGACCACACATCTCAACGACCATTACCATTTTGTGGACTGACCTACCACCTCGACCTCCCAACTCCTGCTGACTCATTTACAAGACATTCCCTCAACTCGTTTAAAGGTATGCCCTCTGCAGTTGACCCCAGCAACATTTGATCCACAGAACAGCTCTACCTCTACTCATTTACAAGGCATTTCCTTTGTAGTTGACACAGCAACCTCTGCTCCACAGAACAGCTCTACTGCAACTGGTTTTAAAGGCATTACCTTAACAGTCAATGCAGTGACCTCTGTTCCACAGAACAGGGCTACCAAGACCACCTCAATCCAACATGCACCAACCGTATCTTGTGACCTCAGCCATGCCAGCATAAGAAATGGTTCAACTCCCAACACTAGGCATATACCTGATCGCTATTCTTGTACTCTCTACGAACAATAAGCATTGTTTCACTCTAATCCTCATTATCCCTTTCTCTTGTTACCATACACTTAATATAACATTAGGTGACAGCAACTACCCTCAACACTTTCTCGGTATCCTTACTGAATTTTAGTAATTCCAATATCTGGATGGTTTCTTCTAATCTTTGTTGTAAACCTCTTTAAGGTTATTCCAAATGTTCCATTCATGATAGTTATCTTCTTTTTCCACAATCTCTTCACTTCTCAGGTAAGTTTCAGATACATATCAAGACCTTCAGGTATTTGTCTAGCTTTTCACTTTTTTTCAATTTTAGAACAGTCACAGCCATATTGCATCAAATTCCATTCTTGTTTATGATGACGAGGTCTGTTCCATTCACTTGAAGATCCATAGAAGATATATATATACATATATATATATATATATATATATATATATAATATTAGTGGTAAATATACACATACATATGCAAAATATATAAATATATATACATACATGTATACACATACATATATATTTTTTTGAATAAAAAAATTCCAAGAGGATAGAATCCAGGTAGAACTCAATGTCCAGGACAGAGTAAGGATATATGTTATTGTGTATGTGTGTATACCCATGTGTTTTTGAACATTAAAATAGAGGTCCTTGCTAGATTATATAATCGTTATATTTATTTTTTATATGTTTATATTTGATTTGTAACCTGTAGTCAATATTAATTTTGTCAAATTTTCTTAATTACACAGCGGCCCTTTCAGTAAATGCCCTTCAGTTTTAGTTCCCCGGCCCCATCTCTCTCCCCCACCCCTTTTTCTTTTCTTTTCCTCTCCCTCCCTCTTCTTCTGATCTTTAAGATTAGATCGTCTTTTGTGTGTGTATGTTACCACAAAATGTATCCTTTCCGGTTACAGCTTTAATGTATTAGACATCCGACATCTTTCATATTTCTCTCACTTAAACCATCTTTAACTCACCTCTCTAAAACTTCTCTCTGTTAAGTTTTAATCTCCCACCTTCTCTCATCTGTTACCCCTCTCTTTAACTCTAACATTCATCCCACACTCTCATACTTACACTCTCTCTAAATTCTATTTTTTATTTCCGGAGTTGTTTTTTTTGTTTTCTTTTGAATTTCTAGGTCTGATGAATTGGATCGTATTTACGATTCCAATGGAATAAATTATGACCATGGAATATTAGTGTTTAAGTCTTTTTTATTATATATATATATATATATATATATATATATATATATATATATGGTGGTGAAAAGTTTGTAGTCTCCATTTAAAAAATCGGCCATTCAGTCATTTATTTAAGACAATTCATTTAAAACATGAATAAAAAAAATTTTCTGACAATTCAGGAAAATATATATAATATATATATATATATATATATATATATATATATATATATATATATAATATATACTTTATCAAAAGTTTCAAAATCTTAGAATTTTCTTCATTTTTGGAAAATTATGAAATTAAATGTTTTGTAAATAAAACATTTTATAATTAAATAAAAACCCCAAGCAAAATGAATGCCACTAGCAACTGGAATGATAGTGAAAGAGATAAAAGTGTATAGAGGGGTGGATTGAGGAAAGGAAAAAGGACAGGGATTCCAACAGAAGATGGTGATTGACATTGCTTTTAAATTTTTGAAGATTGTGAATATCATGGAAGCACGTGAGAGGAAAGAGTTCCAATGTTATAAAGTGTGAAAAAGAAACTGTTGGAGCTATGTTATTTTTAACTATTTCAATTGTTCCTAGATGCCAATCTAGCAGCAGTTTCATGTTGGGACAAAAATAATCAGAACAGTTGCTACGAAAATATTTGTAGAAAATGAGATGGAAGCCACCCATGGAGAAAGTGTCTGACAAAGCCAATTCAGGACCAATTACATTGCAGATCCTTCTTTGGGAACCTCAAGATGATTGGCAGGGGCACCAGACCAGATATGGCAACAGTTAAATGCAAGGATGAATGGTAGATTTGTTTGTGTAAGATGGTTTACATTCAAATTTAACAAATAGATGCAGCTATTGATTTAATGTAGTTGTTCTACTTTGAGTTAGTTGAAAACATAAGACCAAGAAAGTGAGATGCTCCCATGGAGACAAGCATTAGTTATGCTGATGGGGGTTCAGGGACATTACTCTATGGTGGTTAAATGAGAGCAGTTTAGTTTTGGAGGCATTCAAATTTACAAGACATTTCCTGCCTTAGTCAATCACTGATTGCGGGGGGGTCCTTTTCAAGAGCAGCAGGGTTGCTTTGTCAAGTGAGACAGAAGTAAATGGTGTTGTTATCTGCATAGATACCTACTTGGTAACTGATGACATCAGGGAGATTATTGATGCAGTGGGTGGTGTTACTGATAATATATAAGGAAATAGAATATAAGAAAAAAGAAAGGCATTATTAAACAGCAAGAGGAATAAAAGAATAGGAGTTAAAAAGACAAAAAATATCCATTGACATTGCATTTTCACCAAAAGTTTACAAAATTCAAGAAACAATGAACTTAATCCTTGTCTATTTATATGGTTATGTATGAGAGAGAATGAGAACAAAACAAAACAATCTTTTTTAAGAAACATTATTTTCCTTATGAAATTAAGTGTACCATTAAGAAACACCAAACAGCCCAATGGTGTAGATGATAAGTCACTACATACCAATATTTCTGTCAGAAAATCCCTAAACATCCTGAGAAATCACCTTGTTAAATCTAAAGGAACATTCCCTTTAACAGTCAACAAAATCATACATACAATATTGGTTGATTTGTTTTTTATACCTTATCAACCCTTTGCAGGTTATTTAAAACCAGAAATTATTTTTAGACTGTGTAATATAACAACTCTCAGTAGAAGCTTATGAGGCTTTATTTTCAAAAACATTTATTTTATTGTGAGGGTTGGTTAAAAGCAAGAGGGTAGATGGGATATACTTATTTTATTACCACATATTGTAAGAAGTGTTTGGAGATAATAATGATTTATGAATACAAGTCCTAATAATTAACACATAAATGGGAGGAGATGAGGTGGATTCATGCCTTTCCAAAAAGTCTTCATGCACAAGTGAATTTAACGAATCCACCTGGAATTGGAACTTGGCTCTCCAATTTCTAATTCCAAGCCATTATCTATTACACCACCTGCACATCCAAGCTTACAGCATCTGGTATTCCCAAGCAGTCACCCATCTATGTACTAACCAGCCTTGGCTTGCTTAACTTTGGTGATCATATGAGAACCAATGTTTTAATGTGGTATGACTGTAAGCCCATACATCAGTCAGTCAGTTTAGTGCCATTCATTACTGACTAGGTAGAGATTTTCCCTCAGTAGGTTGCCATTTCTTTCTACAGTAGGCTGGCTGCCAATCAAGGCTATAGGATGCAGTGTGTTCTGTTATTCAACCCATAGCTGGGAGCAGAAGATATACGCTCATACCTTTTCCCAAATGTAGGCAAATGTAATGAACTTGACTGTTAATTTAACTCAGATGTTTGGATTCCTCATTCTAAGCCAATATCCAGTAAACCACAATGCACATACAAGACTTAAAAAGCAAGTACTATCAACACCAAAAACATAAAGTTTATCATTTTACAAAATGACACTTTATCCACTGAATTGAAAATTAAGCTTAATAAATGGCAAAACATTTTAAATTTATAAAGTTTCTCTTTTTTTTCTTTTTTTTTTTTTGTTGTTGTTACTGATTGAATCATTCTGTTGAATTCAATTCCGATTTTCAACTCATATAATTATCTGTCCATTATTTAAGCCTTAATTAGTAGGCTCAGTATTGTTTTAACAGATAAAATTATATATTAGATTGGGAATCGTATTGTGTTTATCAGCTTGGGAAACAGAATTAGTACACCAAAATGTGATTTCTCTTATTCTTAAATCAATGTTTCTTTAAAGTGTCTGTGTTTCTTTGATCAAAGTCTTCAGCATCAGTTCTGGACCCAAAGGGTCCATGTAACATTACTGAGGTTCACCATAATATTTTAGTGGTCCATAGAGTAATTTCTCTTTGGAGTGGTTGTTACAACTGAGATTTGGAATTTCTACAGTAATCTACATAATATTAAAATACTAACATTTAAAAAAATAACTCTAAAACTATCAGAAAATGAGATCAAGCAATGTAAGTGAGTGTCCCTTTTATTCTGCCAGATGTTTTGATTGTAAAAGTTGAATAAAAACAATGAAGGATTATATATATATATATATATATATATATATATATATATATATATATATATTATTATTTTATTATATAAATTAATTTAATATATTAATAATAAATAATATAATTTTAAATATTAATGAAATAAAATATTAATATATTAATATAAATTAATCAATATAAACTATTAAAAAAATAAAAAATTGATATTAGAATTAATTTAAGGATTATATATAAAGGAAGCTTATACATTTTCTATTTCTATAATACAATTCCTAAACTTATCTATTAGTAAAAAATAAAATAAGCTTTTTTATTCATCAAATAATTGACGGGGGTGGGGGGTCCACCAAAACGAATCAAGAGTAAAAGTGGTCCATGAGTAAAAAGTAAAAAAAGGTTGAGAATCATTGGTCTACAGCAATAATTGTAAAGTTTGTTGAATATATACTCACAAAAGTACTTTTTTAGAAATATATATGAATATATATTTATTGTTCTTCTTCTTCTTTATATGTCAAAGGGACATAGGTGATTATAGCTCTCCACTATTTCCTGTCCTTTTTTGCACTTAATAAATTTTCTCTTTTCTTGTCTCACCTAAACCATGGTCCACCATATATTTACTAAAGCTTGCTAGGTAGGTTATGTGTCGTTTTCATCTATCCCTCTTGCCTTCAGTCTGTCTTGTGAGTATCAAATTTTCCAAGCACTCTTTCCTCATTACGCCCTAGAAATTTCAGCTAACTCTTTTTGATATTAAGTATAAGTGTGCTTTTTATTTCCATTTTCTCTAAAACATTGTCATTGCTCACATGCTCAGTCTATTCTCAGCATCCTTCTGTAGAACCACATTTCTGTTGCTTCAAGTCTCTCCTTCATATCAATTCAGCAATCTTTTCTTTGTTTCTGATGAATTTTTTTTTCTTAGTACTTAGCTTAGCTTTTGGAAGGCAACTTTTGCTATCCCAAAATGCCTTCTGATTTTAGTGTCACTCTTTCTGTCCTCTGTTAAAGTTTGATTTTGGAATTTCCAATTTGTAATTTGCATATTTTGCTAACAACCATGCATTCTATCTTCATCTTGTCTCAAAATCCATGTAGAAGAGAATATGCACAATGTCAGGGGCAACACAAAAGGTATTTATTTCCATATCAGCCTTGCAATAATAATTCAGTTCTTTTGTTAAGCAGTCTGTTTTGTTGGAGAAACTTCAGCATGCATAAGTTCCATCTTCCTAACCCTATGCCACACATGCTCTTCTTAATATAGACCATCTGATTACCAGGTTACTCCTAATAGGATCCTTTATCACCCATATATATTTTCATAGTGTTGTCTTACTTGCTTAATCTATTATATTAAGACTTAAGATTATTGTACCTATATTTTCAATGGAGCTACAGTCACTCCCAGTATTTAACATGACTAGAATACCTCAAATTCTCACCATTGATTGGTAAACAATATCAGGTGCCAAGCATGTTCCAATCAAAAATACAACTGTTTTTGTTTCTGTAACTGCAGGTAAGGATTAAATTGGTACAATTCCCAGAAAGCACTTTTCTGTATTTTTTTTTTTGTATGTTGGTTGAAAGTAATCTATTTTCAGGGTGCTTTTGATAAACAATTTCTGTACATTATATATATATATATATATATATATATATATGGAGATAAGAGGAAAAACTATTCTTAGCCAATGCATTTTGTCCTCTGAGAGACTTTTACAAGGTAATGTCTCTTTCCCTTGTCTCCTTTTATTCATTTTGTCTTGTCTACAGATACACTCTATCTGAGAATATTTATGAATATATATATATATATATATATATATATATATATATATATATATATATATATATATATATATTAAGACAGAGACTTTAATTATCCATTTTGTAAAGTCTCCATCTTCTTATTATCATTATAATGCTCTGTAGTCTACATTGAGCTCTCCCTGGATTTATATCCTCCTCAGAATTATCCCTTCCAGTCGCAAACTGGCAAAACACACACACATATATATATATATATATATATATATATATATATATATATATATATATATATATATATATATATATCCTGTATTTCACTACTACTAACAAGCAGGAATTTTTTTTTCTCCTGATAATAGGCATGCTGTCTGAAACTAGTCGAGGAACCTAACTGAAATGATAAAACAAAGAAATATTAATATACAACCCAGTGTGTCTGAAAATTTTAATTTTTTAATATTTTTTTATTCTTCAAAACATATATTGTAAGAAACAGTCATGACAGTTGATACACCTGCTTCTGAATTATTATTGTTATGGATATTTTTGGTGCTGATCATATCCATAATAGTTATGGATGTGGTTGTATTTATTTTGATATTGTTAAGATTGCATAAATTATTTTGGATAGTGGATGTTAAAGAGTTAGTAGTTAGTATTAGATGTCTGTTTTTATTTAGTTTATTGTTATTAATGTCATTATTTTTTGTAGTTGTATATTTTGTATGCCTTACTCTTAGCATTGTGGATGAATTAATGAGGATAGTGAACAGTTTTAAAGGTGTTTTCTATGTATATTTCTTCTACAGATAAATATTAACATAGCAGATTCTTAGTTCACTTAAATATAATCCTATAATTATTCCAGATTTTATTATGTTGCAGTAGTGAGAAAAGAAATTAATAAAATCATTCTTGTTGGTAGGTTTTCTGTAAACTTCCAACTAAAGGTCAATATTAGTTAGGAAGGGTAAAATGTTGTTAGTCCCAAATTCAAAAGTAAAATCTATTGTGGGTTCAATGTTATTAACTTTAACAAGATCAGGTAAAATTGTCATGTCAACATATTAATAGAGAATCATCTATGTATAAAGTAAGGAGAATTTTGTGGTAAAATATGTTTGAAAGAACAACTTTCTAGAAATTCTAAATATAGAAAGACTAAAATGCTGCTAATACTACCTACTAACTCCTTAACATCAACTATCCAAAACAATTTATCCAATCTTAATATCAAAATAATTACAAATACATCCAAAATTATATGGGATATGATCAGTGACAAAAATATCCTTAACATAACATTAACAATAACAATTCTGAAGCCAGTAGATATCAATAAAACGATTTTGAAGGTTTCATGCTATATTTAAATTTCATCAGTTTGTTAAAGTGAATTATCAAAGGAATGAAAAACGAAAATGTGTTTGTGTTCTTACGATTTACTCTTTTCTGTTGAGATTCAAGCCGTTATCTCTTCCATTTTAACGTCAAAACATTAGAAAAATATGACAAACTAGAAATTTCAAAACATTAAGACGTAGATTAATGTAAGGGAGATAACTGTCATTCAGAATGCAAGGGGCGTAACTTTCGAACATAAAATGGTGGAAAATATAGACTATGTTTGTTTTTATTTTTAACATTTTGAATTGAAAATGTATCTATTTTTATTAAGTCGTTACATTTCAGTACAAAGTCAAATAGTGGGACAGTTTTCAGCTATTGATTTTTTGATGAAAAAAAATGCAAGTTTAAAGGATGTAATAGCCATTTATATTCCTTTCTTTAGTTATGATTTAACATCAACTGTATGTATGCATATATATATATATATATATATATATATACACCAAGAATTTAATCAAACCAATCTTACTGAAATAAACCAACAAGGTTTGTCTGCTTAATTTTTATTATATTTTTACAAATATGAATAAGTTATTGATGAAAATGTTTAACTTACACACAAATTGGAAAAATATAATCAAAAAATTAAACATGGAATTTAATTTTAAAAAATTTAATAAAATTTTTTATATATATATATATATATAAAATTGAAATGAAATATTAAGAAAGAAGATAATAGGATCAATGTTTCCAGCAGAAAAAAAAATAAAAATGAATTGTAAAATTACACAGACCCAAAAAATGAAAAGTAACTGCGTGAAATTTTCTTACTCTTAAAATTGCATCCAGTTTTAATAATTCTTTTTCTTTTTGATTTAATTTTTAAAATCTTTTTATAATTAGAGCTTTTGTTTGCTCATCTACTTTTTATTTTTTGTTTTGTTAATGATATCTGACTAAAAGGTAAATTGTATTTGTATATTATAAAATAAATCAAATTCCAGTCAAGTATCAATAGTGAAAAATTTCCATTGTAAATCTCTTGTATTTGTTTAATTAGCAATATTAAGTTATGATTTATTTATGAACACAAAAGTCCATTCTATGTTTTAAAAAGCTGATAGCACTGAAGTTAAATTGACCTTACTCTGTTTTCAATTGCCTTTAACAAAAATAATTAATGAAATAATTTAAATTGCTTTCTTACATTTCAAATTTGATTTCTATTTTAGTCTTTTGGGAATCAGTTAACACATTATACTGGTTTAGTTAACTCTGGGACTAAATCCTGTTCCAGGATCTCAAGCAAATGTCATGATTTTTAGACAGTCAATTCAATTAAATGCCATACATGATACATGTTGGGCGATGATGTCTCTTTCGATTCCTGACTGACAAAGAAGAACATTTTACTACAATAGTTTGCCATTTCTTGCTGCAGAAGACTGGCTTCCAATCAAGGCTATAGGATCCAGACTGTCCTGCTATTCAACCTATAGATTCATACCCTTCCCAGGGTATTTGTATGTAAGTGAAAGTAACAAATAAACCCAACTGGAATTTGAACTCAGCTCTCTGATTTTTCATATCAACATTTATAATACCACAATGCACATTTTAGATTGTAGTAATTGTTAGTGAATGACTAATCATTTAAAGGCAGTGTGTTAGTATAGGGAACCAAGCAGTAATGATCCCAAAATTAAGATTAACATCAGAGATGATTGATCAGTTTATTTTCAGTACTTCAGAGGAGTGTGTGTTGCTGAAAATGTCTGCAAATTAGGAGAATATTATAGCCAAAGGGGAATGACACTTGGGGACTACTTCCTGCAGGAGTCCTACAATTTTTGAACTGGTCCCTCTTTTGGTCTCATAATCATTCCAGGAATTGGAGGGAAATACAACAAAAGCAGAAGTTATTCCGTGCATGTTGTAGCATACCTACAGACAATAATATGTATGTCCCCATTCACATAAATACAGTAGTACTGTATGTTGGTCTGCAGTTGGAGATTCATTGTGGAATTCATTTGACTAAAGCAGTTGACTACTTCTTCTATGCGCCACTGGTGAATCTTATATGTGCTGTTCTTGTCCTAAGTATTATCATTCCTTACTGACCTTCGTGTGATTATTCTTACTCAGTAACCTTCTCTAGGTTACAACAAAATCTCTCCTGAAATTTGCAGAAATTTACATTGTAATAAATATTTTAGTTTTATTAATGCTCTGACACCTCTTGTTTCAGCATTTCATGGTGCTGACATAAAGATAATATTTCTAGAAACATCAGCTGATGCTTGTGTTATTATTTCACTAAAAGAAAAAGTCAAAAGCAGCTGTAGTGTGGGTTGCAGAGTTCCTCTTCATAAACATGCTATAAACAAAGTATAACACAGTAAGGAATACAACCTGCTGACTGAAAAATATAGCACATCTTTGAAAAGAGAGCAAGAAAATTTTTGTTTGCAAAAATTTGGAAAAGCTGAATATTTTCACTTTTGATAACAGTGATTCGTAATGAAAAATTATTAAGATTTTGTGTAAATTATTAGAAGAAAAGGTCACACTTGAAAGAGATAGAGGCTAGTTTTGGCAAGTAAAAGTGGACCAACTCAACCAGCCGAGTTTTGTTGTTTTTAAAGAGAAAGCTTGGTTCCTTTTAATAGAAAACAACATGACCCTTGGTCAAGCTTTCCACTGATTGGCCAATGATTACCCCACATTATATTCAGATTCTCAATTTCATTGGGGTGCAGCAAAAAGCTTCAGAAGAGTATGAAAGAAATAATGCAAACCCTATTTCCCATTTTATATGTATGTGTTTTATTCAGCATTTTGTTTGCTCATCCAGGTGGGTAGGTAGGTGATCTACTAACTCCTTGATTACTTTTTTAATTAAATCAAATAAATGAAATATCTAATTTTTTTTATCAAAGAATAATAGTTTGTTGCTTATCTTTCATGAACTGGGACAAAAAGGTAAAGATATTATAATAATATTTATAATAGCATCAATTATTGGTTTTGATGTTCCATATGATTCAAAACTCCAAAGAAACTTAAAAGATTGAAAAATACCAGCGAGGGAGGTGAAAAAGGTGTGGAACATTCCTGTAGTAATGGGTGCATTTGGAACACCGTTGAGAATCATAAAAGAGCACTTAGGGAAAATAGGAATTCAGACCAGAGATTGCAGGCTGCTAGAAAACTACCCTAATTTACTATGTGAGGTTTGTCCCCAAAATTTCTTGAATTGTGAGAAATATTTCTGACATTATACTTCAAGAAGAGAATTTCCATTGACTACGACAATGTGTGATAACATAATAATAAAAGATAAGTATCTCGATATTTATATTAATTGAGAACTGAAAAAGTTACAGAAACATGAACATGACATATTAATTAATGATTAAACAATAAGCGGGTTTGGAATATTTAAAAGATGTATGAAGTTTAGAAAATAGATCCAACCCTGTCTAATAGTAGCAAGAAAATCAACATTACAGAACTTATGTTACAAGATGAGATCTTGCCCTGCTTCGATAAACGGAAGTTACCATCATGAGTCCCCGACTCGAAATGAAAATTGCATGTCTACGCATAGGCTCGATGCAGATACTTCCGTTTGGGATAAACTCAAAAAAAAAAATGAAAGAATTAAATCAACCAATCGGACCGTCTCCTGCGTAGTCAAAAAATTGCCATTTGGAGCCGATAGGCGTGTATAAGTTCAACACGGGAAAGTCAAAAGGAGTCCCATTCAACGGCAGAGGCAGAAGGCTCACGTCGCTCGCTCCTGACACTGCTTGAAGATTTCATTTTAGCTTTAATTGAAATTTTAATCATTAAAAATTTATTATTTCCATTTAAGTAAACAATTCTGGTGTATTTCAGATAGAAACTATACATTGGAATATCAAATTTAATTTTGGAATTTTAAATTTTCTTAAATCCAGCCATTTTCTTAATTTTAAGAAATTTGTAAACAAACACAAATTTATCGATTTTAAAAATATTTTTTAAAATTTCTGACACGTTATTTTAGTAAAATTAGAAAATTTAATGTTAAATTAATCTGATTTAAAAGAAATATTACTTACTTATAGCATAAAAAAGTAATATACAACCAATCATTAACGATTGGTACTGTTATTTTTATCCAATATTTGATCTATGTGTTGATTGACGAGTGATGACAGCTACTACGGATGACCATAAATGAAAATTATTAGAAATCTGAGTGAACGCTTTTTTTTTTAGTTTTACTGTTATGTTTATTTATTAGAATAAAGGGACAAAACTCTTTTTATAATAATGGCAATTTCAGTCTACCGTACATGGAAATAAGGAACGTATTAAGTAAAAAAATACAACATAAAAAATTATTTGAAAAAAAATTAGCACAACTAAGTTTATTAAACTTTGCAATTTTGAACTTGTAAATTTTGTTTCTACTTAATTACTAATTATCACAAGGAAATAGCCTAATACAGAGTTTTGCACGATTTTTAAATTATTATAATTAAAATTTAAAACAAATGAAAAAATTCTTGTAAAATTTAATAAATTATTCATCAGAAAAAATTTATTTCTTCAGGCAATAATGACCTTATTATTACTTATTTACAAAAGCAATTAAAAGCTTTTCTAATTAAGTAATATCATAGTTTTATTGGATTCATTATTTTTCAATTCAGAGCAGATTTTCAGTTAGTTAGCACAAAGTTGAAAAAAAAAGTAAGTGATTTACCATCTCTAAATGACTCTTACTTTAAACAAAAAAAAAATTTCAGGAAATAAAAAGGTTTTGAACGAAATTTCAGGACAATAATTGGGGTGTAACATATTTTAAAAAAAAAATTTTTTACCAAAATTTTCTAAAAAGAAATATTTCAAAAATAATTTCATTCATTTGTGAATATGTCCTGAAAATTTCATTAAAATCGGACAATTACTTGAATTTTACAAGAATTTCCAAATCAATGTGTTTTCAATGAAAAAAAAAGCGCAAAAAAAAAAAAAATGTAGGGATATGCACGAGATCGCTAAAAAAAAAGCGTATAGTCTGATGAAAAAGACGTCAAACTTGACGAAAACAAAATTTTATCGCCAAAATGTCTATGTTACGAGTAAGAGTAAAGAACAAAGTAATTTTTAATTATTTTTTAAAAATTTTCTGTCTTTATTACAACATTCTAACTTTCGATTGAAAAACTTGTTTCTCGTCATCACCGGAACTCTAAATAACATGGCGAATTTTTTGTGCATTTTTTTCTTATGACACACATTAATTTTGAAAATCTTGAAAAAATAGAAATAATTGTCAGATTTTAATGAAACTTTCAGAAACTATTCAGAAATGATGGAAATTATTATAAATATGTTACTTTTTTTTAAAAGTCATTATAAAAATATATTTTTTATACATATATTACCACCCCCATAAATGAATTAAAGAAAACTGTGTAAAAGTTTATGGACGAAGCAGGGAAGTCATTATATTAATAAAAACACAAGGCTTTGAGGAAAGTAAATCAGGTTTTCTTTTTTAAAAAATCCGAACTCTTAAACCGAAAATCAGCTCTGAATTGTAACATACAAAAGTAACAAAACCCAATAAAACAAAAATACTATTTAATTTTAAATGCTTTTAGTTGCTTTTATTTGTTTTTATCAATATGCATAATATTGTCTGAAGGCAAAAAACTTTTTCGATGAAAAATGAATTTTTAAATGAATTAATTGTTATTTAATAAATTATTTTATTATTTTTACATAAAGTTACTAAATGTTATTTTAACGTCCGCGCGATGACGTAAACAAAAGAAGACTTTAACCAAAAATTCGAACGTGTTAGAAAATATTAAAAAATTTCAAAAAATAATTAAAAAATACTTTGGTCTTTCATCTTAATAAAAACATAAGCATTTTGACGATAAAACGTTATTTTCGTTAAGTTTGTGACATTTTTCATTACGCTGCTGTTTTCCCGCGAAAAGTGGAAACGCGTTACACGAAAACCTTTTTTTTCCATTTCGTCATATATCTTTCCATCTTTCCCTCCAAATTACTATTCTCGCTGATGTCAACATGAAATTAAATTATATATTTATAATATTTAATATTTATAATTTATTTAATATTTTATATTTATAATTTGTCTAATATTTATAATAGCGAAAAATCGGAGATTAGCAAGGGAAGTAACTATAGTAATATAATATTGAGTTATTCCCCTTGACTATAGTTTTTTTCATGGGATATTTTATATTGTTTGATGATAATATATAATGTTTTGTATTGTTTGACGATATTGTTTTGTATTGTTTGACGATAATATATAATGACGATAATATTTTAAATCAATTAATTTTACAGCGTCATTAAAATGTACAATCCAAAATTAAAAAGCGGCAAAAATGGGTAGCTAACATTAATAAAATGATAGTCAGTCAATACCAATTCACTCGGCTTGGTATAGATATGAGTTAACGTTTCTATTCTGTCTGGTAAATACTTATTTAAAAAAAGATGAAAACCTTTTTTTCTTGTAGAATGAATATTTGAAGAATGTAAAAAAAACTGGTAAAAACAAGTTCAGATATCAAAATAGCTCTTGAAATGATAATGACTTCTCAGAATTAAAAAAATTAAAATAGTTAAAGTAGTTAATTTTTAAATTTTTTTCAGAAAAGCTTTGAAAAGATTATTAGAAGTACAATTTGTAGAATTTAAAATCATGCATAAAATAATATAGTACTTTTTATTTTATTCATTTTATAGGGCAGGCGTTTTAATAAGCCAAAAAATTAAAAAAAAAAAAAAGGATTGGTTTTTGAAAAAAAAATTTAAGTAAAATTAAAAATTTGCAAAGGACATATTTTCATTAAAGCTGTGTCTCATTGGAGCTCATATAAATGAGAATGTTGTCAGGTCAAAAGATGGTAGCGTGACTGACATTCACCATGGTGTTCTGTTTATTTACATATATATATATAGATTATCGCACATATACTGCTAGTGTTAATAAAGCAGTGCTTGATGTAATATACCAAAGCTATTATGTTTTTACCATATAAATATATGAATTCATGTTTGTTTGTTTTTAAATAAGAATAAATAATCTCCCTTTAATTAAAAACCTTTTTTTAAAAAATGCATCATTTTTAAATTTGCTTTTTTTTTATTTTACATGTATATAATTCAAAAGTTGTAATCCCAGCAGAATATATAACTACACCAACATTGTGATAAACAAATATATTAAAATTCAAATTGCGTAACACAGTCCATATGCAGCACCATATTTCATCATATTAACAGTGACGGATAATAGGTATATTTATTAACATACATGTACATATATATATATATATATATATATATATATATATATATATATATACACACACACACATACATGCATATATATATATATATATATATATATATATATATATATATATATTACATAATTTATTATAATATTATTATTTAAAAATATGTATTCATCCTGATACAAAAATTACCATGTTTCAGAACTAAAAACTAAACTTTAAATTAAACTTAAAGTTAAAGTTTTTGTTCCATTCTCAAGCAATGTTGATTAACCCACACCTTACACTTAACTTATATTTACACTTTGCCATCTTAAATTAGACATGTATCCTGATTTGTAAAAAAAGGCAACACCATTTTAAAATTTTGTAATACAATTCCCCCACCAACTTAAACTATAGACTGCTATTTAGCTTAAAAAAGTAAATCATTTTTTCAAAAGTTATTCAACTTTGTTTGAGAATGGAACAAAAACTTTAATTTTAAGTTTAATTTAAAGTTTAGTTTTTAGTTTCAAAACATAGTATTTTCTGTGTTGTGATGAATACATATTTTTAAATAATAATATTATAATACTAGCAGTAGAGCCCGGCGTTGCCCGGGGATGTAACAGTAAGAGATAGATCAAGTATCGACCATCATAAAGACTGAAAAATAAAATTGACAAAGATTATTGTTTAAGGTTGACAGACACGCATGTCTTAATTTGTTTTTGTTTTTTTTGTTTTGTTTTTTTTACGAATTAGTCAACCCAAACTCAAACAAAAACATTGTTTTCAATCGTTATGAGTCTCTACCGATTGAATAGAATTTTATTATAAACAATTGTCTTGTAAATGTAATTTTAAAGCATTCTGAATGTAAAAATAAAGAAAAAAGTGTGCAAGACAAGTTTTGTTGAAATCGGTTGAAAAATGTAGGTAGCCTTTCTGTAATCTTTTAGTTTTACAATTTATGATTTTTACTTTGAATACAGTAAAACAAATTGCATATTTTGCTTGTGGTGATTCATAATCAGAATTCTGATTTGAATATATTTTCCACTCGTTGTTTCTAATACAAAAAATATTAACTTTATTTGGGTTTATTAATTATGATCTAACAAATCTTATTCATTTAGTAGCCTTTCTGTAATAATAATCTTTTACAATTTATGATTTTTACTTATTGAATACAGTAAAAAAAATTGGACACCATGTGTATTTAAACTAAAGTAGTTTCCGGTTATTATTTTTAGTTAGGAGGACTTGTGTATGTTTAGATTTCATTATCTTTCCCTAAAGATAAAGAATTATCCGATGTTTGGATTCGTACAATCAGTAAAAATCGTTAGATTATTGTCTTAATTAGTTTTTTTTTTTTTTTTATGAATTGGTCAAACCCAAACTCAAACAAAAACATAGTTTTCAATCGTTATGAGTCTCTACTGATTGAATAGAATTTTATTATAAACAATTGTCTTGTAAATGGAATTTTTAAAGCATTCTGAATATTAAAAATAAAGAAAAAAGTGTGCAAGAGAATAAGAAACACTACCTGCCAAAAAAAAAAGTTAATTTTTGTTTTATCGGCTGAAAAATGTAGGAAATCCGATCCCATATATAAAGGAACCCACACACACAAACCCGATGTGAGTTGTCCCCCTTTCATTCTCACAATGTCTCTTAATCGTGTTTTCAAATTGATTTTGTGCAAAAACAATTGTATTTTTCCCATTTTTGGCGCTGTTAGAACCACCGCAAGGTAATTTTATGTAGTCCTGTGAAGTTTTGTTGAAATCGGTTGAAAATGTAGGAAATCCGATGAAATATATAAAAGTTACAGACACACACACACACACACACACACAAATCTGTGTTTTATAATAAGTAAGATTACACTCTACTTTGTATCGAGTATCTGTTTTAAAAATAAATGCTAAAGAACTATGGACTATAAATCTGACTGTTCTTTCTTTTTATTTTGATATATATAATTAATTTTAATCCTTTCCACATTTTATTTTATGAATTTATCGTACTCTGTTTCAAAATATACGGTGCAACAGAAATAACGTCCACTTCACCAGATAATGCTATGACATTAGGAGTAATGGTTTCTTCATCTAGCTAATGTGTGAGGTATTTTGGTGGGGTGGGGGGTATGTAAATTTGGAAAAAAATTTAACTAAGGTAAGTAATTTGGATGAATACAAGTAAGAGTTATTTCCCTTACACTATGACTAGTTATGAAAGTTTCTTCGAAATTAATTTTTTCTCTTTTCACATGTGAGAAGAGAAAAAAATGTCTTGAAGTAATCCTTAATAAAAAGATTTTTTTAATCCAAGTTTAATAATTTACTTCCATTATTTAATATAAATGTGAAAAAACTTGTTCATGTTCAAACATTGTTGTTTGACATGGATTTTCAAGTTACTGAAATTATGCATCAATATATGCAAGTATTTCTCAAGCAACAGACAGACATTAATAATCAGCATGTTTTGAAATATATCCATAGATTTGAATACACGCAGCTATATATATATATATATATATATATATATATATATATATATATAAACATATTTTTCTATTTATGTGTTATTATTATGAATACAACTTTCATTAAACAGTATTAATTAAAATTTACTGTTCAAGAAATTTTGTAGAAAATATGTGTTCTTCAGCAAGAATCAAACCTGTATCCAATACAGAAACTGTTATATAGCCTGACATGCTGTTAACCATTCAGCCAGAGAGAACTTTCTGGTTAGCAAAGTCTAAATTACTGCTTATCAATCAACACATATCTTTGACGATCTTTCTCGATATATCATTTCTACTCCAAAATGTGGCCTTACGTTTACAATTACAACATATTAGATGAAATGGATTAAATCCAACAAACATTTTAATATATTTTCTGTTTATACATCTTTTTTACTTACACGCAATGCTGATGTCTTATATCCAGAAAGCAGCTTTCCAATCATCAGTTGATTATGTTGGGTCACAAAATGAATGTTGGTCAGCCTTGCCAATATCTAGCTGTTATGCTAATGTTCACCCATTATAAGGCGTAAGAGACACTCAAGGTAGAGAGTTACTGAATGATATTGTATGAGTGTAAGAGAAGGCAAGAGATGCAGTTCATGATGTTGTCGCCTACTTAAACACACAAACTGTACTTTTGCCTTCTCTTACACTCATACAACACCATTCAGTAAATCTCTATCTTGAGTGTCTCTTGGGCCTTGAACTGAATGAACATTAGCATAAGAAATCATTTATAATGAAGAATAGAAGTAACTAGAAGTTGTAAGAATGAAAATGAAAATTAAAATAGGCCAACAAATTCTAAAAATCTCTTGCATACCTTCTTTCTAGTCCTGATAAATGGTTTAAAAGATGTTACAAAGCTACATTACAAGCAGTGACATGCAGAGGTTTGATGATGCCTGGGGCCAACTCTTTGATTGTATGCCCCTAAGACACAAGCAAGTAGGCAGGGGGCGAGGAGGGATTACTCCAGTCTCGCTTATCAAAAAATGGGCACTTGTAAAAAACAAAGTTAATAGACAATTTCAAATTTCAAAAACTAAAATGTAACTAAATCACCTTTAAATGAGGAGACCTTGGTACCAATCTAGTAATTTGCTTAAATCCATAAAGTCTAGGTACCGAAGAGCAAAGTTCATCAGAACAATTGCCATGAAAGTATTTGTAGAAAAAGCACAGGGTAGCTACATTTTGGTGGTGGGAAAGTGATTGAAGCTGGGATGCCATATCAAGACCAATAACATTACAGATTCTTAGAATTATAAATTTATTCTAACATGTCAATATGGAAGTTGAATAAACTCAAATGTTATCATTGTTAAAATCCCATCTTTTCTCTTCTGTTTATTTTTTTCCCCTAAATTTTCCCCAAGGCTTGGCTTGAGTGCCACTTAAGGTAGAGGATAAGTTAAAATGGTAATGATGAATGAAGTGTGAGATATAAATAAAAGAAAAGGCATGAGGATAAGAAGGATAGCTAACAATTAGCCCTTGACTTGAAGAGATCAGGATTAAAATGTTCATGGTAGCACACATGTGGGAGTCTGCTTCAAAAAGTGGCAGTTCTTGGGCAAAAGCATTCTGGGTGAAACTTCCTCCTTATATTTGAAACATGGGGGGAGAGTAAAGTTGATTTGACTCCATGGTGTAGCATGATGTGTTATGCTCAAGAATGGAAGTTCAAGAATGGAACTCGTCTGAACATTTTTCTATGGAAATTCCAATAGAATAAATATTAGTCTTGCAATGTTGCATCTGCAGCAGGGCTGGGGGGTTCTGCTGTAGATAGAGTAGAAAATCCCCCCCAAACAAACAAAACTGTTTAAATGATTTTGAATCCTATCAAGACTAAAAAAGTGAAGATTGAGTAGCTCCAGGTTAGATATAGAATCAGAAATCCATTATTGGTCTAATCTGACTCTTGTAAAGAGAAGGATATTTCGTTTTATTAATATCTTGCTTGATAATCCTTCCTTAGTTGCCAGTCATGATGCACACTTGGGTGAAAATGTTTCTTTTTTATTCCCCTTCCTTCCTAAAGTAATAAGGATGCATGCTTGGATGATAATGCCTCTTTTCAATTTGGCAGATTCACACAGTAAGTCAAATTAGTCTGTCTTGCTATTTAACCCATTTTGAGGAGGAGAAAAGATGGAATTAACAATAATTGGTTTACACTTGTGTGGGACATGATATCGGATTTAATGTGGTTTTTGGTGTTTTGTGAATTTATCTTCAGATAACGTCCTTATCCCAATATACACCAGTTTTGGCCTTTTGTAAAAAATGAAAAGATAACTTGTACAAACAAAGATATATTTTGCGTGTAAAAATAAAATTTGATAGATCTTAAAAAATATGGAAGGTTTGTATGTCAGACATCTCAGTCCTTTAACATATGTATGAGAGAGAGAGAGCGTTTTTGTATTGTTAATATGTATATATCTATGTATTTTTTTTTATTTTTATTTTTTTACATTAAGGTTCATCCTTTACAAGGCCCAGGGTCACTCCAGGTAGAAGGTTACATTAGGAGGCCATTTGTGTGTATAGGTGTGAGAGATAATGGTTAATCTTAGCTTTGAACAGGTTAAGGTTGTAGTGATCAGAGAAACATCCTGTTGGAAGTTGGTTTCACAGAGCAGTGGTTTACAGGCAGAAGCTGCTCAAGTGGCACTTACTTCTCACCAATGGAATACAGAGGGAATGTGGTTGGCATTGTGTGTTCTTGCCCTGAAGGATTGACTTTGCAGCACCAGGGAATATAGTTCATCCAAGCACTTTCTATGGAAGTAGCAGTAGAGCAGCGAGAAACTTGCCACATCCCACCTGTGGAATAGAGGTTGGAGGCTGGGGAATAATTTGTCCCCCACAAGAGCTAGGCGACACTTTTGACCTCACTCTCCAGTCTTGATAGAGTGAGGTCTGGGCAGCTTCCACCCAAATATAAGAACAGTACTCTATTTTTTGACTGATCTGGCTCTTGTAAAGGTAGAGGATAGCAAGAGGGGGTTAACTACTTACTAGAGTAGTATAGTCAGCCAGCTATTTTACCTGCATCCTTAGCAATGGATCATATGCATAAGTTCCACTTGAGGTTGGCTGTGAGTTTGAGGCCCAACAGTCTTTCAAGGCATGGTGCTTCCTCGAGAAGACCGTTCATCCTGATTAGTAGTAGTTCAAGGTCAGATCAGTGATGATAGAATGTAACTAGCTTTAAGGCATTGGATGATAACCAACCAGTTTTTATCCCATTGGGTAGTTTGTGCAAAATTGGAAGAGAGATCAGTCGCCAATCTCTGACCATTGAGAGTTTCTATCACTACAATACCGTTTCATAGCGTATTTATATTTAAGGGAATGTAACAAGCTCAACTGGAATTCAAACTCACCTCTCCAATTTCTCATTCTGAGCCATTTGTTGTGGCCTGTTTAGGGGCCAGAAAGAAAGACACGGAAGACGAAGGTAGGTTGGAAAAGTATATTGAAGATATATACAAAACAATAGTGTTAGTAATAAGTAGATTAGCACTGCGTCTACTCGTCCACTTCACTTTACACTCTGCGCTCCCGTCCAACTCTCGCAGTTTGTATTTATGAGAGAAGGAAGAGTTCATTAAACTGTAAGAGGGTTTACCACAACACCATTATACATTAAACCCCTCTAAACATCCATATACAGCACCTAATATTCTCAAGTGGTTACCCATCTTAGTATTGACTAGGCTTGATGTTGCTTAACTGCCATGATGAGATGAAAGTCAGCATTTCAACATAATATGGGTGTAGTTTATATAGATATTATTACATGTTAATGTTTTTATTTCCACCAAAACACTTGCCTGGCAATGGAAACTCATACCAATACAACTAAATGAAATAAGTCAGAATATATCTCTGAATCACTGTCAATTAGTTTCATTAATTTAATTTCATTTAATTGAAAAAAAAAATTGTCATGAAATTTGCAATCTTCTAAATCTAGAGTCCAAAATAAATTCCTCTCAACCCTTATTGCTACTACTGCAGAACTACATTTTGTTTGTTTTTTTTTCAATCATTTCACAACAAGCAAGGTGATAAAGCCTCTAAGATGCTTGGTGTTACTGAGAGTGAAAGAAACTGAGAAAATATTATTGAGCAGAGAAGACAAAAGACCAGGATTCAAGGAGACAAATGATGATTAATGTTGCATTTATATTTTTGAAGGTCGTAATTCTTAGGAAAGCAAGCAGCCAGAATAGAGTTTTACAAGCAAAGAGTACACAAGAATAAATTATAAGCAAAGAACTCATAGTTACATCCAGCCATTTTATCTGTAAAATGATTAGAACCTAACAACTAATCTTGTACTATGCTTAAATTCATAAAATTCAATGTATCAAAGAGGAAAGCTCCTCAGATTAATTGCCATGGAAATATTTATAGAACAGGCACAAGGAAGCTACATTATTATGATGGGGGCGGAGTGAAAAAGTCATCAGTGTAAATGGAAACTGTTTAGAAAATATGTCAAATATTTTAAACAGTGTCTATTTCGGCTGATGTTCCTTTCAACTATGAGTTTTTAGCTTCAGATATACAATCTTAACAATTTAAGATATGCAGGTTACACAGTGTTGTCATCAGACATGGAAAAGAAACTACAAAAGCTCATACAGAAGGTAGCAAAGGAAAGCGAGAAGAAAAGACAAAGTATAAACTACAAGAAGACAGAATGCAAAGTTATCAGCAAAAGGATGAACCCAAAGTGCATATTACCAATCAGAGATACTAAAATCAAACAAGTACAAAAATTTAAATATCTGTGAAGTGTTCTAACAGTGGATGGAAAATGCGACACTAAGATGTATTTTGATGGCCAAAGATGCATTCCAGAAGCTAAGCAGAGTATTAAGAGACAGAAAAATTTCATTAGAAACAAAGAAAAGAGTACAGAACTATTTTTTGTGATATTTGTCCTCCTGTATGGCAGCAAATGCTGGACAATCTCCTCAAAGATGAAGTGATGACTTGAAGCAACAGAAATGTGGTTCTACAGAGAGATATTAAGGATACCATAGGCCAAACATGTGAACAACAACAAGGTTTTATTGAGAGTGGAAACAAAAAGAAAACTTATACTTAACATCAGGAAGAGGCAGTTGAGTTTTCTAGATCAGGTAATGAGGAAGGAAGGCTTGGAAAACCTGATACTCATGGGACAGATTGAGGACAGAGGAAAGCAGCACGTAATATACTTGATGAGCTTGAGCAAATGGATGATGGAACAGGATTTGGGAAAAATAGCAAAAAGACAAAACTTATTAAGGGACAAGAAAGATGTGGAGGGTCATAATTGCCTATGTCCAGAAGAGACACAGCACATAAAAGCAAGCATCATCAGTTATACTTCAACCTTAGTGGCAGGGTGAAAAGTAGATTTGGTTTGATTTAGTTTGTTTAATAGCATATCAACTCTTTATGGACCATTTAATGCTGAAATTTCATTTTCCTGTGAACTTTGATAATTTTTTTTTTACCAAAAATGTAATGTTGGTAATTTTTTTTACTTTGAAAATGTATTGCTGTTAATTTTTGGAAATTTATTTTTACATTTTCATGTTTTGACCCCAGTTTTGAGGTTCACTATTTGCCCATAGCTGGGACCCTAGCAGGTGCTACCACCCTGGGTCAGGGTGGATTTGGAAACGACAACAATGAAGAGGTCATTCCACGTTCATCAAAACCTCTCAATCAGAGGCTTTGCTACCGGATATAGTTTAACATCATACCCAGGACAAGGTGAAATGTAGATGCACCCTGAAAATTAAATTACAATAAGTATAAAGTGCATTTATATATTAATATTTTTGTTTTGCCATCTAGACATGTTTTAACTAATTTTTGGCTAAATTGCTTTAATAAAAAAACAGTTTTTAATTCTAATAAACAGAATAGAATGTTTCTCTGTATTGGTTAGAGGCTTTGGGGTCACTTAATCATACCAGCAGGGATAGCCTTGTGTTCACAGGAATAAAAACATACACAGAAATAACAGTAAAAGAATGCTAAATTGTAAATTAAAATCATTCAGTTTATTTATTTGTTTTTGTGTACTGGTGTGCATATATTTTAGTTCAAAGAGTTTTATGGTTGCATGTGATAAAAGGAAAATGTCACTTCAACAAGCAATGAGAGGAGTTGGACATCTTGACTTACCAACAGTCATTAGTGAAGAGACTGAATTCAGCATCTTTTGGTGTGAAGTACATTTTCAGGCAGGAAATGTTTCTGTTGCATGCTAGGATAACTTTTTATTTTTTTTATTTTGGTTTATATAATTTATTTTAAACAAAGTTTTAATGTTATTTGCTTTATTTTATATATGATATTCATTATTATTATTATTTCATATTTTTATTTATTAATATGTCCCTGTAAGGCCAACTGATTTTATTAATCATATAAATCTTGCCATGAACCCATCTTGAATTTAATTCTTATAACCTGTTATTCTTGTGTAAGACCAGAAATGAAGAAAAAAATCAGGAATGTATTTTAATTCATAATAGCATGATAAATGACTTTGCCATTGTCAAATATTGCACTAAAAAACTGTTTGTAGCAGAAGACTGCATAATAAACTCCTAGTCATCAAATAAACAATCTTTATGTATTAAATAACTTAAGAAGAAGCTTAAATATTTAAACAAAAAGTTATAATGCTTTTCTTGACAAAAGCTCATATTTTTCCCAATGACTAAATAAAATATGAAAGAAGAAAATTATTAACATGTACCATAGAAGTTTGTTTGGTTTCCAAGGGAAAACAATATTTGGCTTTCATGATTTGATTAATTTTATTGGACAATGGACAGAATAGCTATCACATTACAGGAGATAATTGCGTTTTTCCATTTTTTTTTAATTTTATTATTCAATGATTCTATCAAACTAGCATCTTTATCTTGGTTGTTTTTACCACATCTCTTTGAAAAAATTTTTATTACACATTTTGGACAAAAAGAAGACTTATAAACAGAATCAGGAAGAGACATCTGAAATTTCATGGATACATAATGAGGAAGAAGAGGGAACTTCAACATGGTATAATGGTGTTGTGGGCTGGTGTACGCATTTAGAGATAAACACATGTATCTCCTGAAATGCCTACAACCAACATGGAAGATTCGGAGTATGATTCCATCTAAAAAAAATGAAAGGAACAACAAGGACCAATATATCTGTGTACAAACAAATGATAACATATTAACAACAAAAGGGTTACAAGTGACAAAGACAATAATGTGTGTAACAAATGAATGTGGAAACTTTTTGGTCAAAAGTATGTGAAGTGAGTGAAGGTGCATACATATGTGTGTGTGTGTATTTTTCATGTGTTTCCCAAAAGGGAACCTGTTATAATCACATTCTTCTGCAAGAAATGTACATGTTGATGTAAAAACTACTGGCAAGAAAAAATATTGCCGAGTATTTATAGTCCAGAAAGCATCCCCTAGTAATGTTTTCGAAAATTAGAAGGCAAACCGATAGTACATTAGCAAGAAAGATATATATTTTAATTGTTTTTTAAGAAAGGGAGCTAATTCACCAATCGTCATATTGGTGGATGCTACAATGTTTAGCAAGCTTGTCTCATGAGATCTATTAAGACTTTATAATGAGCTTGGTCCTCATTTGAGTGTCCTATATTTTCAACCTTGTGTCACATCTAAAGCTATGCTTGGAAAATCACCATAATGAGGAAGGAGAGCTTGGAAAACTTAACTCTCACAGGGCATACTGAGAGCAAGAGATAAGGGAAAGCAGATAGCCACCTACCTGACAAGTTTGTTTGAATGGATAGCAAAACAGGTGTCGGGGGTAGCAAAAGTAGAAACCTACTCAGGCCCACAAGGGATAGGAAGTTTTGGAGAACCATGATCGCCCATGAACAGAAGGGGTGCAGTAGCACATAGAAGAGGAAGAGCCTTATTGTACTTTTTTTTTATAACAGGTCTATCAGCCTTGATATTATTCGACTGTGACATATGTTCACATCAAAAGGTCACCAGTGTGGATAGGGGATAGGATAATTAGCTTATCGGAAACTTTTGGAATAAAATGAACTGACTCAAGAGTTTAAAATAAATAAATATATTTTTATTTATTTTCATTAGAGTAAGGAAAGAGTCTTTTTTATAATCGGTATAGCTGTCTGGTTTGGAGAAATGCTCTGTTTGTGGTAGTTTGAATTTCAGACTATGAAAGAGATATCAGAAATTAGGTCAGTGTCAATCTTTAGCTCTGAACATGGCCAAAATATTGTAGCAGATGACCTTTTAACTGCCTCTTCAAGTATCATGCATGGCTGCTTTATTTTGTTCTATCCTCTCCTGCTGTTTGTTCTGCCTCTGAGAGTTGTCAAGTTTCTATCCTTTTGAATAGTGCCAGAAACTTTGGTTTGGCTAACATCAAAAGTCTCTTTGTGTCAGTTTTTTTGATTGACCAAAATGATTTTAATTTCCGGCATTCCTTTAATTTTCATTTTTTCTATAATGGAAGTTATGTGTAGAGCCTCCCTGAGTTTTGGTATATTTCAATCACAAATAAGTAGGCTCTGCTCCTGCACACTTCTGGTGTTTTTCGTTGGGTTCAATCTTCTCTTCTTCTTCCTCTTTCTATTTGAGGGTTGCCATCTCATTAGTTGAGAGAAGTATAGAAAGAGAAGTTTAGAGAGAGAAAGAGATAAGGTTTTAAAGGAAAGTACAAATGCCTTTATTTTAATTTGAATTTAGTTTACATTTATTTATTTTTATCCGGACTCACTATACAACAAAGAGTCCTTTGATCTTACTGCCTCATCTTGATTGTTTTTATCATAAGGCTTCTTTGAAATAAGGTGTTATTATTAAATAATGTGATTTTTGATCTTACATTCTCATCATAATTGTTTTCATTCTCACATGGAAATATTGTTAAAATATTACCATATCTCAAAATGAGTTTGCAATTCAAATTAAAATTTCTAGATTTCAGTGTCTTTTTAAATTTTCACATGGACTTAAATTTGAATTGGTTTTATCTTACAATGATGCATAATAATGGTCTTGGTATATCTAAACTGATTCCAAATTATATGAATATATTTTTTTAATAAAGTCACCCCAAGCAAGGTGATAATACCTCTATGACACAAAGGGGCTACTGGGAGTGAAAGGGGAAAAAATAAATTATGAAAAACTGAAAATCCAATCTTAAACAGCAAACAAGGAAAAAATCCTTACTCATGCATTATTATTATTATTATTATTATTATTATTATTATTATTATTATTATTATTAACATTTACCACTCTGCATTATTAACTTTATTTCTCTTTTTACTGCATTCTTTTTCAAGGTCTCTCAGTTATAGTATCCTTTTGTTAATTTCACTCAAAGTTGTTTTCTGTTGCCATAGCAGGATATGACAATACAACATTTTCTTTTTATGTGCCCTGTCCTATCAGGACGTAGGTGATCATGGCTCTCCACCTCCCTCTATTTCTTGCAGCTTTCAACAAGTTCTTTCCCTCTTCTTCCCCCCACAGACTACGTTCTATCATTCGCTTGCCTAAGCCCGCCAGGTATGTCACACGTTATTTTCCCTTGTCTGTCTTTCCCTCAATTTGACCTGTGAGTATCAGATTCTTCAGGCCCTCCTTCCTCATTATGTGTCCCAGAAACTTCAACTGCTTCTTCCTGACGTTAAGTATAAGCCTCCTCCTGACAACACACAACTATGAAATTCAAATACTATTGTTCAGGGTACAGAGTCACCTTCAGTGGTGGAATAAACTTAGTATACACTAAATGATGTCACATACCAAGTGATAATGGTTAATAAATAGAAAATATACATTATTTACATTATTCGGACTATTGTCCTCATCTTTGTTGCCATATTTATCACAACGTTTCAGCTGTTGTATGCTCAGGCCTTCTTCAGGTGGAATGTCGAACTGAACCCTTTATTTCGCTCACTGTGATAAATATGGTGACAAAGATGAGGACAATAGTCCGAATAATGTAAATAATGTACATAATACCTCATCTCAGAAATATAGACAGACTCCAAATAGAAAATATATTATCATCAACCAAAGAAAAAATACTTGAATAATATAAATGTAATTTCATTGAATTATACTTGCTTTTATTTCTAGTATAATATTTATAATAATTAGTTTACTCATACCATAAAATAATAATGATTGAATTTTGGTAATTTTGCACTTTTATTGGTTATATTCTTTCTAGTACTTTTATTTCTACAGTGAACTTTATTTTTGAAATCTATTTTTGAATAGAATTCTATTTTTGAAATCATTAAAAGTAAAAATATCCAAAGAAAGCTAATATTAAAGAAAATAAAAATAATGTATTAGCTGTTTGATCTCCACTTAACTAATATTCTCTGGTTAGAGTAATATAAGTCACGTTTTCTTTTTGGCATCAAATAATGCCACCTTTAACCATGGAATATCTCATTACTAAAAATGGGAGATCAAGGAGCATGACCAATAAATACATAAAGTCACATTGTGTTTTATATTATAGTAGAGATCTTCAGCTATGTGTTAATAACAGGGTAGATTGGGCTTTCTAGCCTTGATTGACAACCAGGCTAAGAGAAGGAAAATTCTGAATTTGAACCATGGAGAAAGTAATGGAAATCACTTCACCATTTTTTCTATAAAATCATAGTAATTCTTCTATCTGCTGTGTCTCTTTAGAATGTTGGTAATTGTAGCTCTCCTCAATTTCCTTTGTAGCTCTTAATAATTTCTGTCTTTTTATCTCTACTAAAACTTGTTCCATCACCTATTTATTCAAGCTCGCTAGGTAGGTTATGCATTGTTTTCTTCTGTTCCTCTTACCTTCAATCTGTCCTGTGAGTATCAAATTTTCCAAGCCCTCTTTTCTCATGTGCCCTAGAAATTTATTCACAAATATTTAAAAGAAAAAGATGCCTTGACTACATACATCCTGAAAGCTATGATATTTTTAGAAAAATGTATCTCCAACATTCTTACCAGGAAGGAACAGGATATTTAATGCAAAACATGGTTAAAATCTAGAATATAAGTACACTACTTGAAAAGATTTATATTTAGTCTTTCTCAAAATAAAAAAAAAATTGAGTAAAGTGGGTTGCTGGGTTCAGTATTGAAAAGAGCTGCCAATCAGACCCTGAACTATTGCCAGTAAAGATAAACAGATATCTCCTTGAGCAAGTACCATACCTTGAGAGAATATTGGGCTTCAAACTCACACTCGACCTGAAGTGTAACTCTTACATACAATCCATCACTAAAGATACAGGTAAAATGATGAACTCCCTGTACTGCTTCAGTAAGTACCTGACTCCTCATGCTATCCTCAGCCTTTATAAGAGCCAGATCAGGCTGAAAATGGAGTACTGTTCTCATATTTGGAGAGAAGCTGCCTAGTCTTCACGTTTCCAGTCTTGACATGGTTCAAAAGTATATCCAAGTCCTTGTTGGAGAAGAATTATTTTCAACACACCAAACTCTCACTCACAGTGGTTAATTGTAAACCTCTCACTGCTCTACCACTACATGGAAGGTGCTCAGATGAACTGCATTCCTTGGTTCTGCCAGGTCTAACATTCACAGCTAGGACCCACCATGCCACTTACATTGTAGTAAACCACCAACATTCCCTCCATATTCCATTAGTGAGAAGTAAGTTCGATTTGAACACCTTCCTGCAAACTACTGCTCTGTGAAAGAGACTCCCAAAAGGATGTTTCCTTGATCACTACAATCTTAGCTAGTTCAATTCTAGAGTTAACTACTACCCATATAAACTACCCCTTAATGTAACCTTCTACTTCAAGTGGCCCCTGGGCCTTGTACAGGGCAAACCTTACTGTAAAAAAAATAAAAAATATCAAATAATACAGGATTGGTTTGGTTTGTTTTATAGAATATCAATCTTTTTTGTGTTATTTAATGCTAAATTCTATTATTTTGATTAAAAAAAATACATATATAAATACAGGTTTGATATGCATGAGTCAAAAAGGTAGATATTGGTTTGGTTTGCTTGAGTATCAAAAAGATAGAATGAGGTTTGGCATGCATGAGATTCAAATAAGTATTATAGATTTGGTTTACAAGATAGTCAAAACGGTAGGCATAGGTTTGGTTTGCATGGAAGAAAATGTTAGACATAGGTTTGGTTTGCATGAAAGAAAATGTTAGACATAGGTTTGGTTTGCATGAAAGAAAATGTTAGACATAGGTTTGGTTTGCATGAGAGTTCCAAAGTTAGACAGGTTTGATTCGCACAAAAGTAAAAGAAGGTAGACATATATTTGGCTTTATCAAAAAATAGTTATTGAAACATTAAACAGTTGGCACCTTTTTTGTGAGGGGTTTCACCACTCTGCATGGAAATGCGGCCAGTTTATTCTTGCCCCTAACCAGCAAGGAAAAATAAAACATGAGAAGCTTAAAAACGTTTTCAGTATTTATATAAAATAAACTGAATTGCACATTTCATGAGCAAAGATATTTACAGTTCAGAATTAGATAACCATGTTCCTGGACCCAGTCGGTTTTATTGGCCAGTAATTTAATAAAATCAAAAACTTTGAATTCAATGCAGCCAAATTTATTTTCCTCTATTTAATTATTTATTCATTTAATTGTTCATAGCTGTGATTTTTCTTTAATTTCATCTTTAATGTTAAGAAAAAAAAAACAACTCCTTTCTGATCAAAAGCATTAGCTGCTTTCATAAAAAAAAAAACACCATTTATTATGCTGGTCAGCTTTTATTTTTATTTTTTATTATTATTTTAATAGATTTCCACAACAATAATTGTCTTAAGTCTTTTTAGTTTTGGTCAGAAATAAAAAGAAAGCAATCAACATTCTCTTAAATTATATTTAGCTCTGAGCCAAGTCACTAAAGAGGGCATCGGTTTGTGCTTCATTAAATAAGCTGAAAAGAAGCAATAATTCACCATCTTTCTTCATGTTAAGGCAAATAAAATATGTTTGTATGTTTGGCTTCCTGAGCTGAACTATTTTCAAGCTGACCAAAGTCAGTCAATGTAATTTAAAGAAAAAAAATCAACTAATTTAACCTACATGACAAAAAAATTTGATTTTTTTTTTCTTTTTGATTTTTATCAGGTGAGATGCAATTTCTGTTTGTTATTTCCTTTGCAAATGGATTTCTTTATCTTTGCATATAATTTCAAAGAGAGTTCAGGATTTATGTACACTACTTATTGGTTGATGAAGATGTAAACATTCTATGATAATTTGACAGTATAGTTTTCATTGATTGATTTATTTTTAAAATTTATCAAACCATTTTGAATTGTAAGAACAATGCTTTTTTATGAGTAAATATTGCATTAACAATTTTTTTGAATTAATAATGATTAACTAGATACTCCTGCTATTTAACCTATAGCTAGTGGAGGTAGAGATGGATCTATATCTTTCCCAAGTTTATTTGTGCATAAGTGACAGTACAGACAGAGCATGAATGGCAAAAAAAGGAATAGTAAAAAGATAACCATTGCTAAGAGATACAATGTATAGGAAGTTGTGGAGAACCATAGTCGCCCATGTCCTGAAGGAACACTTCACTTAGAAGACATGCATTTTTCTGTCTCTTGAGTCGGTGACTAACAAATAGCAAATAAAGTAGAATAAACATGAATAGACATCTTATAGCCTGTGTTGATAATGATATATATGTGTGGAAAATGATATATAGTGTTTTATATATCAAGAATGATTTAAAGGGAAGACAGTATGACAGATAGAAAATGTTTTTGTGCAAAGCATTTCATCCTTTTGGACTTCATCAGACGAAATTAATGTTTAATTAACAACACAATGATGGATATTTAATAACAAAAGTGATGGAAACATAAATAAAAATGGAAAGGATCTAAATGAAATCAGCTAGATTATTTACCCCAAAACATATATTAAAAAAAATTAAATTTAAAATTCTCAGCATCCTCTTTCCTCTATACACATGTATAGTCACATCAACGTAACCATCAATTTAGTCTGATGAAGTCCCAAAGAATGAAACATGTCACACCATTATGCTTTTATTCCAATTCCAGATTATAGTTTCTGTTTTGGAAAGGTTTATCTTGAGTACTATTTCTTGGAATGCTTGATAGAGGATGTTGATTTTTTTGTTCAAGATCATTCTTATCCTATCTATTATGAATACCTCCTCCCAATCATCATCAGTACATTGGCGACAGGAGGGAAAGCAGGATCATTGTCTTCTATTGATAGATACATATGGGACGTGGTATGGAATGCTTAAATGATCAGTACAAATGTCTTCACATACGTGTTTGTCAATACACAGGGCATAGTTTTGGGAAAGATTAAATAGGCTGAGGCATAAATAAATCATACTTATTATAAAACCCAGGTTGTGTGTGTGTGTGTGTGTGTGTCTGTTTGTTTATATATTGGATCGGATTTCCTACATTTTTCAACTGATTTCCACAAAACTTCACAGGACTATGTAAAATTATCTTGCGGTGGTTCTGACAGTGCCAAAAATTAGAAAAACACAATTGTTTTTTGCATGAAATCGATTTGAAAACACGATTAAGAGGCATCGCTGTCACAAGAATGAAAGGGAGACAACTCATATGGAGTTATACTTATAAAACCTAGGTTGTTTGTGTGTGTGTTCATTTATATATGGGATCAGATTTTCTACATTTTTCAACTGATTTCAACAAAACTTCACTTTTTTGGCAGGTAGTGTTTCTTATTGTCTTACACACTTTACTTTATTTTTACATTCAGAATGCTTTAAAAATTCCATTTACAAGACAATTGTTTATAATAAAATTCTATTCAATTGATAGACTCATAACGATTGAAAACAATGTTTTTGTTTGAGTTTGGGTTTGACCAATTCGTAAAAAAAAAAAAAAAAACAAAAAAAAAACTAATTAAGACATGCGTGTCTGTCAACCTTAAACAATAATCTTTGTCAATTTTATTTTTCAGTCTTTATGATGGTCGATACCTGATCTATCTCTTACTGTTACATCCCCGGGCAATGCCAGGCTCTACTGCTAGTAGTAAAAAAGAGTTCAGAGTTTTTGGTAGGAACATTAGAAGTATAGAGTTGAAGTAGACTTTAGAAGGAACCTGAAACAAGGTATATAAGCCTATACTCCTGTTCAAAAGACTTGGAAGGAGTGCAAACAGGATAGTAGGCGAACATATCTACTCCTATTGAGGAAAGAAAAGGAAATTGGGAGTTGCAATAAAAGCAATTCAAAATTGCCGGTAATGAAAGCAAAGGAAAATGCTTTAGAATGAATTGGAAACCCAGGAATCTTAAACAGGAAACAAGGGATAAAACTCTACTCTTGTTCAAAGACTGGGGAGGAGTGCAAATCGGACGATAGGCAAACCTATCTACATTTATTGAGGAAAAAAAAAATAAATAGTAGATAAAATTTCAGAGTTTGGGGAAGAAATATAAGAAGTATATAGTTGAGAGATTTCAAACCCAATCCTAAAGATGAAACATGCATGGAATAAACCTCTTCTCCTGTTCAAAAACTGGAGAGGAGTGTGAACAGGATGATAGGTGAACCTATCTACTCCTATTGAGGAAAGGAAAGAAAAAAAAACTGAGTTGCAATAAAAGCAAGGCAAATAAATAAAATAACTGATCATAATTACTTTAGAGAAATATAACCAAACTTTATAAATTGAATTTTGAAATAATATTATTATTATTAATATTTGGTGACTTTAGACAAATATAACCAAACTTTATAAAGTAGATGTTGAAATAATATTATTATTAATAATATATTATATTGACTTTAGAGAAATGAACACAACTTTCAGAAAGTAAAATGAATGTTGAAACAATATTGCAGCTGAAGAAAACAAAAAAACAGTGGTTGTATAATTATTTAAAATTATTCTTTCTAAAATTAACAAAGAATAAGATAAGTGCTATTAGATTAAATTCTGGTGGAAAAGCGAAATAGAATCCATTTATGCAATACTCCTGACAATTTGAATCATTTAAGATTGGGTTATTGTTCAGCCTTATCCATCATTGTTGACAGATGAGACAAATTGAATCTGAAAATGAACGCAACACTGTTTAACGAGAAAATTTGTGCTTTTATCCCACATGATCCAATCCCAGTAGAACTCTTTCATTGATTTGAGATGGGAGTTGACTAAAACAGATTTCTCTTCTGTATAACTCACATCATTTTACATATGATGCTCAAAGATATTTTTTTTAGTGGAAACTATGATTATTGTAACCAAATAGGTTCTTAGCTCTTTAAGAGAAAGCTTGGAAAACTTATGACTGATTTTTAATGAGAAATTTTTAGAAATATTATTTATGAGAACTGTATTTTGCAGTTACCTTTTTTATCTTTTGTAAAGAAAAAAAAATAAAATGAATAATGTCTAGTCAGATAAAATAAAGAAGAAATCATTAAATAATTATGATCAATTATTATTTTATTTATTTGACTTGCTTTTATTGCAACTCTCAGTTTTCTTTCTTCAGTATGAGTAGATAGGTTTGCCTATTGTCCAGTTCACACACCACCAAGGTTTTTTGGACAGGAATAGAGTTTTATCCCATTTTTCATTTTTAGGATTTGGTCTCAAGTCACTTTTCAAGTATATACTTATTACATTTCTGTTTAAAACTCTGATATTTTATCTACTATTTATTTACCTTTTTTCATCAGTAGGAGTAGATAGGTTTGCCTACCATCTAGTTTTCACTCCTCTCCAGTTCTTTGACAACAGTAGAGTTTTATCCCTTGTTTCCTGTTCATTCTAAAGCATTTTCCTGCACTTTCACTACCGAAAATTGCTTTTATTGCAACTCTCAGTTTTCTTTCCTTTCCTCAGTAGGAGTAGATAAGTTTACCCCTCATCCTGTTCATAATTCAGAAGTCCAGATAATTAAATACTAAAATTATCAAAACATCATCAAATAACATTTTCAGGTGCTTTGTTTAAAGTTTTGTCAAGTTAATGTTTTTGAAAATTTGCATAAAATTTTGTATGTTTCCAGCTAGCCTTAGATTTTTTTGCCACTAACTCTCAAAGATGGATTAAATTAGATATATTTCTAAGGATAGATTCTGCTGATTGAAAGCACAACCAACTTAAACATTTATCAAACATACTCATTGTTTTGAAATTTTAATCTGGACTTCTTTGCCCTGAATAAGATGTGATAATTCAAACTTATGTTCTTCGTATGAAAACAATTTGAAAATTAACAAGAATTGAACTGGTTTTTATCAGCATTTTTATCAAAAATTAGGTATGGTTTTCTAAATTCTAAAAGTTCTTGTCTGATATGAAATATTAGAATGACTTTAGTTGGGATAATTTAAAAATGTTGAGAAGGTTTAAGTTTGTTTACATATTACATCCAGTCTAGATAATCAAAGTCCAGAAAATTGGGGTCCAGTCAATCAAGGAATTACTGTACTATTGAAATCTTTTCAGTGTTTTCTTTTACAGTGAACTTCACCCTGAACAGTGCAAACGGTAAGAGAGAGTTTATATTGATAGGAGGAGAAGATAAAAGTTAAATCTACACTTGAACAGGTGTAGTGATTGGGGAAACATCTTCTTGGCAATTGGTTCAACAAAGCAGTGGATGGAACTTACTTCTCACTAATGGAATATGGAGGGAATGAGAATGGTTTACTACAATGTAAGTGGCATGGCAGGTAAAGGTTAGAACTGGCAGAACCAAGGAATGCAGTTTGTCCAAACACTAAGTAAAAATAGAGCAGTGAGAGGCTTCACATGTCCCACTGGTAAGAGAGAGAATGGAGGGTGGGAAAATACTTAAAAAATAAACTCACAGGCCCTTTCTGAATGATTTCAGATAAAATAAAAGCAAAGTGGGTTGTTTTAGTTTGCTTACTCTGATTAGAATCCTTCATATTGTTTAAATTACACGTGAAAACACTTTTGGTGACATCACTGTATTCCCTTAGAAAGAAAGTAACTGTGTCTTATATGAAGAACATTTTATGATAATCATAGGTGAACATAATATATTGATATTAATGCAAGACAGCAGAAGATGAGAACAGAAAAAAAATCAATATTTTTCCTCTAAGAAGGAGCATAAAGTTTCCACAAGAAGTGATGTACACTCTTGTTACTACCAATATATAACTTACTTTGTAAAAACTGGTGCCTTACTTGTGAAATACAGTCTTGGAAAATAAAATTGCAACACACTGAATTCTTCTTTTATTTTATCTCTTCAGAATGTGGGCAGTTAGGGATCTCCACTGCATCCTCAAAAGATAGCTTGTCAATTTTAATGCCTTCAAAACTAAACTTCTCTTCATTAATCATCTGAGAGACCCTTCTCTGCCTTCTGTCAATATGGTTGATGCTAACCTCCAGGAAAATGACTCATTGCACCTTCTCAAACTAACATTCTCAGCTGACATGACATAGAAAGACTATATTCAATCCATTGCTAGGTCAGCTGCTAAGAAAGTTGGTTCACTGTGTCATGCAAGACAATTTTCTCTCTGGAATCTATCTTGCATATCTATAAGTCAGCTATTTGCTCATGTTTAGAATATTGCTGCATTATATATGGTCTGGTGCCCCTGCTATTTTCCTGGAGCTCCTTGATAAGATCCAAAGAAGAATCAGCAATATTATTGGTCCTGATCTGGCAGCTCAGCTTCAGTCATTAGCTCACCCACATAAGGTTGCTTCCCTGTGCCTTTTTTAGAAATACTCTCATGGTACAGTAATTGTACAGATGAGCTCTTCACAATGGTACCTGAACTGTATGAATTTAAGCACAGTACTAGACTGACATCAAAATCTCATTAATTTACAGTTGAGCTGGCTAGATATAGCCATAACTTCTATGCTAACAGTTTCTTTTGTAACACTTCTCGCTTGTGGAACTCCCTTCCAGCCCCATTCTTTCCAGTCAACTTTAATCTACAAAAATTTAAATATGTTGTCAATCACTATCTACTGTCCTCCTGATTACTCTTTTCTCTTTCTACTCATTACTAATGTTTCTGTTACTAATTCCTCCACACCATGTAACCCCTTGCATCTTAGTGGCTATACTGTCTTGCTTGGAGTGATAGTGATTAAAAAAAAAATTATGTGACTCAAAAGCTACACTGAAAAATTATAGTTAGTACAAAAATCAATGTGATAACAGTTTGAATCAGCCAATCAATGACTCCAACTCCCCAATAAAGCCAAAAATGTCCTCTCAAGTAGAGGTAAGGAATTCCCCCATTCATCTGAGAACCACTGTTTTATGGCATATTGGGTTTTCATTATTTTATTATAAACCTGGTGCTACGTTTACCAAACATGAATTATGTTAACTATTTATTGTTATGGATCTTGCAGATGACTATATGGGGTAGGAGGATAGTTTTGTTCCTATCTTCAGAGCAGAGAAATCTGGCCTTTCTTGAAAATCTGGTGCCAATGGAAAATATGCAAGTTCCTGGACCATGAGGCAGGCCATAAAATCTTTAAATAATATACTAAATTAAAACTCTGATTCATCTGAAGTTTATCTAAATACAATGTCAATTGCCACCAACTGTCCTCCTGATTACTCTTTTCTCTTTCTACTCATTACTAATGTTCCTAATTTCTCCACAGCATGAACCCCCTTGAATCTTAGTGGTTGTACTGCTTCACTTGAATTGATACCAATTTAAAAAAAAAAAATTCTAATTAATATTTGTCCTTATAACATCCCTCCCAGTCCTCTATCATTGTCTCCCTCTACTCTGCTTATTTTTTTTTTACCATAATGTCCACCCTATACAAGGCCCAAGAGCCACTAGAGATAGCAAGTTAGTGAGTTAAAAGGCAGTGTTTATGGAAATATGTAGGGAAGATAACAGTTAACCATAGACCTGAACATGTTCAAATTGAAGTGATCGGGAAAACATTCTCTTAGTGCCACAAAGTAAGGGCTCATGGGAAGAAGCTGTTTGAGTGGAATTTTCCTCTCACTAATGGAATACAAAGGGAATGAGCATTATTTACATTATTCAGACTATTGTCCTCATCTTTGTCGCCATATTTATTACAAAGTTTCAGCCGTTGTATGCTTCGGCCTTCTTCAGGTGGTTGGAACGTCGAACTGAACCCTTTATTTCGCTCACTGGGGTAGACTGTTCTAGTTCCATGTGCCATGTTTAATGGATGTCAGTTATCTGTTATCTCCTGTTAATTTCTCTCTGAAACATTGTAATAAATATGGCAACAAAGATGAAGACAATAGTCCAAATAATGTAAATAATGTACATAATACCTCATCTCAGAAATATAGACAGATACTAAAGGGAATGAGGTTGGTTCAGTACAATATGCATGGTATGAAAAGTCTTAACTGGAAAGGTTAGAACTGGTGGAAGTAATGAATGTAGTTTTTCTGAGCATTTTCTATGGATAGAGCATTCAATGTCTTATGTGAGTGAAATTCTCCAAGCAATCTTTCCTCATTGTGCTTCTCAGAAATTTCAACTGTGTTTTTTTTTCTGATTGTGAAAATAAGTGTCCTTTTCATACCAAATTTTCCTTAAAACTTCCTTGTTGCTTGCATGTTCCATCCATGTTATTCTCAACATCCATCTGTAGAACCACATCTCTGTTACTTCCCATCTAAGCTTCATCTCTGAGGAAACTGTCCAGCATTCTCTGTCATATAGAAGATAAATGTTGCATAGCACTTTAGCACACTTTTCTTTGTTTCTAACAAAATTTTCCTCTCTCTACTTAGTTTCTGGAAGGTATTTTTCACTATTCAAATGCACCTTCAAATTTCTGTCACATCTTTCACCATATGTTACAACACTACTCAGATAGTTAAATTTATGTACTTTGTTTGAGGAGGCATGGTGGAGTAATGGACAGCAGCTCGGATTGAGGAATCAGAGAGCCGAGTTCGAATTCCACTTCAATCTATTACATTCAGTTACATGCTAATATCCTAGGGAAAGGTATGAATCATCTTCTTCTCCTCACCAGCTATGAGTAAATAGCAGAATAGACTGGGTTCTATAGCCTTGGATGGCAACTGGTCTACCGCAGAAAGAAATAGCAACCTACTGTGAGAAAAAATCTGCCTCATTAGTCATGTATCGAAAGATACATGATTGCCTAAGCATGTATCACACATGGCAAATCACTGACCTTATTTTAATTTACTCAAGCTTAACTATACAGTTAATACAGCTGGATAAGCATAAATGACTACATACACAAAACAATACAGCACACTTTCCAAAAACAGTTTGTATGAACAATACTTAAACCTTGGTTATATGGTCAGAAGTTAAATTAAATTTAGAAATTGAATTTGTTAGGAAAGTTCTGTGAGAGAATGGTTATTCTTCAGATATTGTTGATACTAGTATTAGAGAAAAAAAATGTGACAATTTCATAAGCCTAAACCGACTGGTTCCCCAAAATGTTACATCTATTTTTATTGACTATGGATTGCTGAGGTGAATATGAGAATTGCCAAGCTAATTTTGTTGGTGTAAGAAGTTGTTATTGTCCTGCCAATCGACATATTATTTTTGCTGCCCAACTCATATTGAGACCAATCTAGAAGAATATTCTGCTGACCCGTCATATTAATTCTGTAATTTACAAATTCTGATGTCAGTGCAATGCTGACTATGTAGGCAGAATGGGTGAAAGAATGGAGGCACAGATCAACCAACACATACCAGCCAATATTCCCAAGGGAAAGGTGGCCAATTTACATAGGTATGTTAATATATCAGGTTCAGCAAGAGCTGAACATTTGATTAAAAACCAGCAGTGTGTTCAGTCTGATAGCCCAAACCTGTTCTCAGTGGCTAATGCCAATTATCACATGAAAGTTTTGAAATTAGTATACATTAAGTCAGAGGTTGGCAACCTTTCGGAGAGAGCAAGCCAGAAAGCTATGCAGTATCTCAGAGGAGGTCCATGATATCAAATGTACTATAATAAATTGTCTCGACCTCAGACAGCTCTGTCCAAAAGGCTGTCTTGGTCTGGAGTTTTAAAGAAAAAACAACAAATTTAATGTTATATTATTTAAATAAAGTTCCTTATTTTACTGCAGGAATAACAAAATAACTAGTAATACAAACAACAAAATTGTAAGTTCTTTACTACAAATGAAATACAGTTAGAAATGTCAAATTATTTAATGAGACACTTGTTTCTGCTTATTGTTTGATAACCACCATATCAGGGGAAATATTTGTTGACAACAGGAGCAAAACTTCATGCAGGTGGTCATCACCCAACCTTATCCGTAAATGATTCTTCATATATTTCATTTTCAAAAAAGGTTGTTCACAAGCATATGTACTTCCAAATAATGTTACCATCATTTTTGCATTATTCAAATCTCATCACTGCTCACATGCTCAGTCCATGATATCCTCAGAATCCTTCTGTAGAACTACATCAAGTCTCTTCTTCATCCTTGAGGATATCATCCAACATTCACTGCCATATAGGAGGACAGATGTCACGTAGCAGCTCAGTGCACTCCTATACTTAATTTGTTATAACTGATCCATACACCAAGCTATATGAAGTGGTTAGTATTTACTAATTCCACATCCTGAATTTTTATGATGGATTCAGGGTGGGTGCCATCACTACATTCATTCCAATTCCAAATCCTAGTTCCTGTTTTGGAAAGGTTTGTCTTGAGTACTATTTCTTGGAATAATTGGTAATGGCTTTCTGAAAAAGAATTTTACAGATTATCCTAAATGGAAAATAGATGCTATGATAATGTCTGAGGTCTCAATCTGAAAAGGAATAGTTTGAAGGTGAAGGTGTCATTGCCTTAAGTAGGCTATAATTTATTTAAATTTATTTTGTTAATATTAAATATCTAGATATTTTTGGACAGATTGTGTATTACAGTCTGCATTGAAACAGTTTTCATCTTTAAAAATACAGAGAACAGAAGCAACCTTTTTGTTTCCTGCAACTCATTATTTTGAAAAAAAAGACACTGAAGGAAAAAGAGAAGAAAAATCTAACAGGATCAGAAGAAAAAAGAACATATAATGTTCTTGCTTATTTTCTGGTATAAATTATTAACAAAGGAAAAATGATCAAATATGTTTTACAGTCAAATTAGGAGATCAATAGATTCATATGCATAAACCCTTTCTGTCACATGTATACACTAACATATTTACAAGACACTTCTATTGATTATAACATATGAGGACTTGGCAATTCAGTTCTTGTAACAACAAACTACCTATGCATATGATTTGATTATTACAGTGAAGGCCTGTGCAGAAGCAGGCCACAATTTTCATAACTGATGAGAGAACTGATTTACAGTGTCTCACAAAGTCTCTGAACAGCCCTCCTCAACCTTTGAATTCACTTGTGCTTCTCTGAGAATGGTTGCAAAACAAGTCTAAAGAGAACATACACACACAGACACACGCACATACACACACACACAAACATGGTATGCGATCTGTAAATTGTTGCTATTTTATATTCTTAATTTCATTTTTGTGTGTTGTTTGTTTTTGATTTTGTCAACTGCACTGTGATGATAAACAAAAGCAAAATGTTGCATAGTTACATGATATTCAAAAATTTTAAAAGATGCTCCTGTGAAAACCTTTTGTTTATCATCACTTCCCTTGATAAAGTCAAATGACGAAATGTGGTGGGAAAGACTAAATATTATTTTAGGATTGTCTATTTTATTCAGTTTGTCCTCTCTACAGTTATATTCTGAGAACTTTAACACACACATACATATATATATATATATATATATATATATATATAAGATTAGAAAATCGCCGATTCCACTACCTTGGTTTCAACTTTTTGGTATCTTAATATTACTGTTTCCTGGTCTAATTCAACTTTTTCATGGCCACAATGACTTGTGACTTCATGCTAGCACAGATATTGACAGCACCCAAGAGTTCCATCTACCCAATTTCATTCACAAGGCTTGGGTCAACCCATTGTATGGTTTTCAGGCATTTTACCGAAGGTGCCACATGCTGGGATTGACCTCGATCCAATCTCTTTCCTGACAAATCAACCCTGGTGAGATTTGAACCTGGGTCTCATGGTCAGAATGCGAACATTCTAACCACTTGGCCATATATATATAATGGTTTGAGAATAGGAGCAGCCAAAATCTAAATTTGGTTTACCAATTCCATTTAATTTTGTGTATAAGAGTGTAATTATTTTTTGTAGGTAATTACTGTAATTCCCCATGTATAATATGCACTTTTTTCTAAAAATAATAAGCAAAATTAGGGCTGCATGTTATGCACAGCTACAAAAAGAATCTTTAAAAAATTGCTGTGTCATAGGTCAATTTCAGTTGCGAAATGACTACTCACCACAAACATATGACAATTTGACACTAACATTCATTGATTGTGACCCTATAAGGATGTCGAATACAATCATATGTACCTAACAATACTTACAAATGTAAAACAGGAATTATCATAAAACTAAATTAGAATAATATTATTCTATGTTTAAAACCATTTTTTTTTAAATCCTGGCCATAATGAAATTGGATAGGCACAATTTATAGAGTTTGATTACCAAAAAAAAGGGATGCATATTATGCATGAGTAGAAGCATTTTCCCACAATTTCAGTACAAATTTTGGAATGTGTATTATGCATGGGGAATTACAGTGTTCCTAATTTTTAGATTTTTTAAAAATGGTCAATAAATCTTTGGAAGTGGGAGTTGAAAACCTTCTTATTGAAAAGCCCATTTTTATGAAAAAAAAAATGCAGATATATACCCAAAGAAAAGATTTTATATATTTTGGTGATATCTTGAGAATCCTGAATTTTATTAAAATTGGAATTTTCTAAATGTTGGGCTTAGATAATTTTGCATCAAATTAAAAGTTTATATTTCTACTACTTTTATTAATAAAGTTGAAAAATTGAATATATTTGGTATTTAAAAAAATACTGTGTCCTTTCAAATGATCACAGCTCTTGAAAGATAATTTTTTTGTTATTATCTGTGAATTTCTGTGCATTCTTCAGAAAGCTAGTGGAATGGTTTACCATTGATTTCTCCAGTGTTTGGAATTCTGTGTTTTCCTTCTCTTAGACAGATTGTCATCCAAGACTAGAGAGCTTACTCTCCTCTGCTAATTAATCCATACCTGGTGAAAGAATGGATGAATTCATACCTTTTCTAAGGCTATTAGTGCAAAATTAAACCCAACAGAAAAGCTCAGAATTTGAATTCTGCTTGCTGATTCCACTTTCTGTGCTGATATTCATTAAGATACCCCCACATCCTAGCTTAGTTGATTATATGAGTAATATAGAATCTCAATATTATTCCTTGCAGACTTTCTATAATACAATAAATATGAAATATACAGTTATTTTGTTATGTTATCTTAGAAAATATTCCATTTATGATTTAGAACTACTCTTTAAAAGTACTAAATTTTGTACTTTGAAAATATATAACCCAATACTTTTATCTAGAATAATATGAAACCATTATGGTTTAATAAATTGAAAGAATTTAAATTAATTTAATATATGAATACATTTTCATTCCTAAATTTCTGTGCCATTAGAGTCTTGTGGCAGAAAAAAAAAACAGTGTTCTTTTACTCAGTGTTATTAATTCTCTTTCTCATAGCTTTAGCTGAGCAAAACACAGAAAAGTTGACCTAAATATGCCAAGACCAGATAAGAGATAGAATTTCTGTCCAGACTGTATGTCTCCTTTCTACAGGAAGTTCTGCACATTTTAAATTAGAGCTTATTGCATGACACTATCTAATATAATAAATAAGAAGAGAATTTATTATCTTCCCAATATGAGAAATTTTAAAACCCCTCAGGTAAACAGCTTTACTTAATTTTATAATCAGATGAAATCAAGCAGTTAACTTCTGTTTCATCAGACAATAAAACTGTGGCAATTAAAACATACCTGACAAATTGCAACCTGAACAACACCTTTGAGGTTTTACTATTTCTGTTTATAATAAAGTTTTCTGGAGAAATATAATAGCTTTTTTTAAATCTCTGAATATTTTATGTTGTTTAATACTTCTTCCTCCTCTTTATGCTCTGTGTCTTATCAGAATGTGGGAAATCATGACTCTCCACAGCTTCTTATCTTTTGTATATCTTAGCAATGTTTTTCTTTTAACTATTCCTCCCAACCCCTGTTCTGCTATCCATTTATGCAAACACATTACACCAGCTGCTTGTTGTTTTCACCTACCTCTGTTACCTTTAGTATATTCTGTTAAATTTTATCTTGCGTCATTATCCTCTCCCAGAAATTTTGACTGTTTCTTTCTGAAATAAAGAAACTGTTGCTTTTTTATTCTAAGTACAAGTATCCTTTTTGTTCCTATTTACCTAAAAACTTCTTCATTGTTCACATTTTCAGTCTATAGTAATCTCAGTATCCTTCTGTAGAACTATATCTTTGTTTCCACAAGTCTCCTCTTACATCTGACAAAATTCTCCAGCATTCACCAAAATAAAGTGGGATGATATTACATAGCAGTTCATCACTCTTTTCTATGTTTCTAACAGAATTTTCCTGTTTCTTAATACTTTGCTTAGCTTTAGGAGTATATATTTTATTATTCCAATGCACCTTTGTATTTTGATGTTACATTTTTCCATCCTCTGTTAAAACTCTTTCCAGATATTTAAATTTCTGTATTGAGTTGATTCTGAAATTTTTAATTTGTAGCATACATCTTGGGCTGTAACTGTTGCTGACACCTTAAATTCTGTCTTCTTACAATTGATGCTTTGTCTTTACTTCCCACATTCATTTATTACCTTGTCTAGGTGTATCTGCAGTTTTCTTTGTATACCTGCCATCAACATGGTATCATCTGCATGTCTTAGATTTTTAAGATTTTACCTAACAATAATTTGGTAGGAATTTTGGTTGTCTTAGGATTGCCTTCTTACACTCATATCTGCTGTCTGATATTCTCAGATAAAGTATATTTTCCATGAATTACAGGAATGAGTTATACTTACATTTGGTGCTTTGATCCCAGCATTTTGGCCAGTGCAGTCTGATAGTTATTTGAATTTCTATGAGGAATTATCTTCCCTTTTCAATAACATGTTTGGATCAATATCTTTTTCTGTTTTTGTATTGTTCTGATCATAAAATTTCATCTGATGCACTTGTAGGGACATTATTATTAATATTAATAATAATATTATTAATAAATACAAATATAAAATAATAATAATAGTGAATATCATGAATAAAATAAAATAAAACAAGAAAATATATCTTGTTCAGGCTCATTACATTTATTTTTATTTTTTTTTTTTAGTAAGGATCACCCTGTACAAGTCCCAGGGACAATTTGAAGTAGAGGGTCATGATATGGGGTACTTTATATGGATAGGAGGGGAAAATAATGATTGACCCTAGATTTGAACAGGTTAAGTGTAGTGATCAGGGAAACATACTGTAGAGAGTCTGTTCCATAGTCCATTCGTTCATGGGAAGAAGTTGTTTGAGTTGAACTTACTTCTTGCTAATGGAATACAGAGAGAATATGGGTGGTTTGATATTATGCAATTGGCATGGCAGGTCCTAGTCATGAAGGTCAGACCTGGCTGAACCAGGAATTTCAGTCCATTTGAGCACTTTCCATGGTAGTGATAGAGCAAAGAGAGGCTCATCACATCCCTCCTGTGTGAGAGAGAGGTTGGAGAAGGGAAAATAATTCTTCTCCCACAAGGACTCATTTTTGAACTCTACCAAGACTGGAAAGTTAGGTCTGGGTATCTCCTGCTCAAATATGACAATAGTACTCCATATTCAGCCTGACCTAGGTCTTATAAAAGCAGAGGATAGCATGGGGAGTCAAGTACTTACTGGAGTGGTACAGAGAGTCGGTCATTTTATCTGCATCTTTAGCTATTGGCTTGAGTTGGAGACTCAGTATCCTCTCAAGGCATGGTGCTTCTTCAAAGGGACATCCTTTCATCACAACTGGCAGTAGTTCAGTGTCTGATCAGTGGTGATGGAATTTAACCAGTTTTTTGTTTTAGAGGCATTGAATGTAACCAGACAGTTTTTCCCCACTGGAAAGTTAAATCAAAAGAGAAATCATCTATACTGTTGCTATGACTAATTCATGCAGTGTATTAATATGAGAGACAGTTTCTTTTGCAAGACCTCACTACTACAGTGAGTTTGATACTAACTAGGTGTTAGACTTTCATACAAATATGAGAAAATTAACCAATCCTTGCTCATATTTGTTATCTCCACACCTACTCCAATTCTAATTAGCTACAGGAGACTTGTCACACATACCAATTAAAATAAACTCAAACATACAGCTCAATATAAGCTCTTTCAGTTTCTATTCAGAGTTGATTTTGCCAGCTGCTTGGAGAACCCTTGTCAATTTTGACAGATAATTACTTCCTATAATTTCTTCTTTCAATTCTACCATAATACTGAATCATATACTGAGCGAATAGTAGTTAACAAATTAGTCTTTTTTTTCTGTCTGAATTTTTGGGATGAGGAGTTACCATTATTTTCATTATTTACAGTAGGACTGGCTATTGTACTCACCTTTGTTTTTATTATCCCATTGTTTCAACCGCTGACCTTCACCAGGTGCTTTTTGATCATGAAATTTTGATATTAACCCTTTATTTATTCTATGGGGGAATTCAGTGATATAGTACTTTTGAGTTTAACAGAACAGTACTAAAAATAAGAACTATATGAGATATTCCTAGACATGGTCTGTGGAATGAGAACAACTTACCTATATAGATTAAATAAAGGGTTCAGTTCAAAATTCCCTGAAGATTACCTGGATTGAAAAGTATCTGATGAAAGTTAGAGTGCACAATGAGAAAAATGTTATAACAGCGACAATGATCATGGTAATAGTTCCAGTGTAATCTTACAGAATGTTACAACTATAGTACACACATGTTTTATAAACAACATGATTATTAGCTTATCTACCCACATTTGACTAAATCTTATTGTGAGATACAAAAGGCGATTATCTTCCTTTGGTGGAGATAAATTATGTGGGTCACATGACAGCTTAATGACAGTAATCAAATTCAGTTCATTTACAACAGCTAAGCTGTAAAGTTGCTTTCATTAGCTCGGGCCACCCATTGCCCAGACAGAGGCTAAATCTGCCCTCCCCCTGCTTACAAGTCCATGGCGCTGTTTCCCTTTGGAGATATCTTTTTCAGTTACAAAAAGAAACTCCAGCTCGCAGTCCTCAATTTGGGAAAACCCAATACTCATTGTTTCCTGTTCATGTAATATATCCTCGCCTGGTATATGTATGAATCCAGCCCATTCATATCTGGATTCCTAAAAATTGCTTCTCCAGACACAGGAATATCTCCATATTTTTTCTCCTTACATGTTGCTTTGTTGTGTAGATATGTGATGTAATTTCTCAGTGTGTGACATATGTATATATGTATATGTAGTTTTTTTGTATGTCTTAGTGATATAAAAGTCTCCCTGAGATCAAAGTATGTTTGTCATTACTTTTTCTTTCAGCCATTGTTCTTTTTATCAATTACGGTGTTATTATATCATGGATATAATAATGCCCATAACTGTGAGAAAATACAAATGGGAGAATAATTTTTTCTTCCCTAGCTATCTCCCATTACATTATGGAACTCATCTTCTAACGTCGATGTAGGCTTAAGCAACTAAAAAAAATAGAAAGAAAAAAAGATTTAAAATTAAACCAGAAAGTTAATAAATAAATTATTTAATACTGTATACAGGAATTCTACCAATTCAGTTACACTGAAATATCTTTCTTTTCTATTTATTAAACCCAAGCATGAAAACTGCAAGCAACCATTTAAACAAGTTGAGTACTAATTCCTCTACTAAATTTAAGTAACTCACTTACTAGTCAAAATCCTAAGTATATTATAAAGTAAAATCCTATCTGAACATCATTTGGTGCTTGAAAATTCTTAGTGATAGCTTATGTAAACAACTTGTATATAAATATTAATTAGGTTAAACACATTTGATCACAAGATGAAAATCAAGAAGAATTCATTGAAGCATGAACTCTTATCATTAGTCTGTGAGATACACGCAGTAATCTATTCTTCTAAGACTTTGTACAGAATCTCTAATATATTGATTGTTCATATATCCACCAGAAGATGGTTGTAGGTAAAAAATAAAAAAGTATAATATTTTTTAAAATAAAACATTGACATTGAGAGACAGAAATCATCAGATTTAGAAAATTGATCTAAAGTTTCTGTGATTGGAAAATTTTTTTTTTAAATTCAAAACAACAGCTTGATTCAAGTGATACAAACATTAGGCTATTTATGATAATAAGCATGACACAATATTCTTCAATTTCTTTTACTCCCACCCACATCTACTTTAACCTTGAAACATTAATCATTAGTAAAAGTACCAACTGTCCAGGAACAAAACTGCCTGTCGTCAACATAATCAATATAGAACCACAGTGACCAAATCCTGCAGACATCAGCTACATACAGTCAATCACTTAGTGATTTGCATATAGAAACATGTGGAAGTAATGTTAATTTTTTAAGTCAGAAGAAAGGAACCAACTGTCGAGTGATGTTACCACACAGTCTAAAGACATGAATTACTACAAGCCTGTTTCTTCCATTGATTAGAATAAATACATAGTTAAGTCAATAAGTCTTGGATTATTTCCAAAAGTCTTCTGATTTTTAAAACACAGGAATAGTATTTACAATTTAATTTACATAAACAATAAAAATAACAAATATATCATAAGACCAGAAAAAAAAATAGTAAAGAAAATGTTGCAATATCTAACAAGAGGATGCGTCCTTGATCACTAAAATCTTAACCTTTTCAAGTTAAATGTCAGCCATTATCTTAATCCTCATAATATACAACCCTTGCCATTAAAGCATCCCCATTCATTAATTCTCTACCTTGAATGGCACTTAGGCCTTTTATTAGGTGAATAATGGAAAAAAATGTCCATCTGATTAGGTAATCCTTATTGCAGATACCTGCTTAGACACTTTTTTTTATGTTTCCTCAACACCCACAGTCAATGTATGATTTTTACTGCAGTTATATAGTACGTTTAAAACCTCATGATAACTTGGGATTTTGTGCTAGCATAACTGTCAAGAGATTCCTAATACTACTGGTCACCCAGTTTAATTCAGAAGGCTTGGGTCAACCGATAGTATGATTTTTGGGACACTTCTTTACAGTGTCATGCAGAGATTCTATCCTCAACCCGATATTATCAAGAAGTCACCTCCTTGACAAATTGATTATAGTGAAATTTTGAAAATTAATTTCAATAGTCTAACCATTCTGTCATGCACCTACAGAAGAAAAATATATTGGTACTAACATCAGAATAATCCACTTAAATAAAATACATTGTATATTATATAGAAGGGTGTGCAAAAGTAGGTGTACAGTAATGAAGCACATAATGTATCATGTTGATTATACAAATATAACGATAATAAACATATCAATCCCTCAAATGTTCAAACTGTTTGTTCCCAGCTTTCACACATGCTTCCTGCTGAAAGTGGACTTCATACACACTCTGTCATAAAACATCATTATCGGCATCAATTTCCTGGCAAGCATCCTGTATGAACTGAATCATGACATCGTCAGAACTTGGCTTGTGTGTAAAAACCCTATCCTTTACGTATCCCCAGAAAAATTAAATGAATCCTAGAACAGCTATAAGGTGCCCAGGAAAAAGTCTGTAAATTCAGAAAGAAATTTATTTAACTATCATGATTCATGCACAAACTAAACAAACATCGTAGACGTTCAAAATGTTTGCCTGAATGTTTAACACAAAGTTGTAAGCATTGTAACCAGGAAACAGTAGCTTTGTGGATAATGTCAAGAGGATTTCATTCCAAGCTTTGGTTAAATTCTAGTTCAGTCAGTCAGTCAATCAGTTATGTGCCATGCGTGATACACGCTTAGGCGATCATGTATCTTTCAATAGATGACTAACGAAGCAGATTTTTTCCCACATTAGATTGCCATTTCCTTCTACAGTAGACCAGTTGCTATCCAAGATAGAACCCAGTCTGTCCTGCTATTTACCCATAGCTGGGGGGTAGAAGAGGATTCATACCTTTCTCAAGAGTATTAGCATGTAAGCGAATGTAATGCATTCAAGTGGAATTCAAACTCAACTCTCCGATTCCTCAATCTGAACCGCTATCCATTACTCCACTGTGCCTCCTATAAGTTATAGTTCAATGAATCAATATTGATGATGTTATGACAGCAGTTTTGAAAATGTGCTAGGAATATACTCCAGATACAGTAATCTATAACATTTAGATCTGTGCTTATAAAGTACCACTGAAATGGACCAATTAAAGCTGGTGTATTTTCTCAAAGAATAAATTTTCTGCATTTTTACTGCGCACCCTGTATTATAATACTGTTATGATACTTGCTGCATACCTACTCTTACAGAGACAAATGTATATACTGCATGCAGTATATACATTTAGACATTATATATATTTACCATTCAAAATGGCCACACTTTGTTTTTCTCTGTAGCTCTTAGTCTCTTCTTAACAGAAGTGCATGATTTCTCTTTTTTACTCTTCACTCAAATTGTACCAAAATGCCATAAGTGCTTCTTTCAGATCTGATACATTTGAGTATGAGATACGTGAAACATCACTCCCCAATATGGGCCATATCACAAAGTCCATAGGATTAATGTCTGGTCTTGATGGAGACCTAATTGACTTGTCAAAAAATCCACAGAAATCTTTCTTGTACCAGTTCTGTGTCAAATTGAACATGTAAGTGGGAAATCTGTCTAGAGTCTAGAGTAAAGAGATAGTGACTTACAAATGTGGCTGGCAACCAAGACAACATATCCCTCACCAACATTTGTGGGTAAACTCTACTATTCACTTTCACTCCTTCTTCAATGAACATCAAGGGTGATTTTAAGCCATCAGAAGCAACAGCAGGCTAAACCAATTTACCAGTTGTCTTCTGTCCCTTGAAATATGTTCTGACTCCTTCAGGAATGTTTCCTAGTGAAGTGACATAAAATCTATAATTTTGGTAATTGACCACAGACTCCACAGTGCAAAACTTTTTGTCCAGCTCAATAAAGACTTTGTGACATGCTGCATTTCCTCAATTTTTCTCTCTTAGCCAAAATGATTTTACTTGGACACATTTGAGAGCAGCTGTTGTCATTGTGTCTTGTATGGCATATATATATATATATATATATATATATAATAAAAAGGCTTAAACACAAGTACTCCATGGTCATAATTTATTACATTGGAATTGTAAATACAATCCAATTCATCAGACCTATAAATTCAAAATATATATATATATATATATATATATATATATATATATATATTGCTGAAGAAGTAATAGATTTTTTATTTATTAGTACAACAGATTTTTAGCATTTTAAATGTTATTTTTAGTGGATACCCATATTTGAGCAGAGGCCCTATTTATTTTAAAGAGTATCTTTATTTTTGTGTACTGGCTTGAATATACAAAAAATCTTAAAGAAAAATATGTGCCCCCACAGCAGGATTCAAATCTGAATCCCACATTGCAGGAGAAACTTTAGACTGATGACTTGTGACCACTTGGGTATACCAGGTGTTGTAAGTTTGAATGTGCAGGTGGTGTAATGGATAATGGCTTGGAATTGTTAAATTCACTTACATGCAAATAAGATTGGGAAAGGTCTGAATCCACCTCTTCTCCCCAGATATGGGTTAATTAATAAGACTTTATCACTGAATCATTATTATCTACCAAAAAGAATTCTTATGTCTTAAAAAATATTTTCTGGCTTTAAATAACCTAAAAACGGTTGATAAAATAAAAAAAAAGAATAAATCCATTGATCAGTCAATGAATATTATTGATAATTGTTGTTTTTCAAACAAACTTTCTAATGGGATTATATTGGTTGAAAAATATATATAAGATTTAATTCATATACAATTGTAATAATTTATTTATATAATGTATTAATCATATTGTCGTATAAAGTCATTTGATTTGTACATAAAATGATCAATGGAATAAAGCTTTGTAAGAATGAAAATACCTTTGATGCATTGTAATACTTTAGATTTGTGCATCAGTAGAAATCTTGCAATCCAAATTAATATGTACAGCAAGTCAATTTCTAAAAGATATCCTGATGTCTTTTACGCTTAATTCCGTTTAACTTTTTTTTCTTGTCGAATCAGAATGTTCAGAAAAATCTTAACTGAAGCATTTTCTCCTAAATGCTGCCTTAAATTTACCTTGAGTTGAAACCTTGCACCCCAGAGCAAAGAATAAGATGTCGTTGTCACAAAGACAACTAATTACCATTATCTCTGGGTATCCATTTTCCTTTCTTGTTTTCTTTTTGCTTTTTTGCTCTAAAGAACCCAAAAAATAGAACACTTACCTTCACTTTAGGGCCTTGTCAAAAGAGAATGAATTGTCTATTAAGAAAAAGAATAAGTTTTCCTGTACTGAAAAGTTAAAAGCATTAATTTCTCCAAATTGATGAAAAGAGATCAAGAATTAGAAGAAATTAGGTTTATTTTTGGGGTTGTGATCATTCCTCCACATAATTTAGTTAATTTTAGCTCTTGTCTCATAATTACATCACAGCAACCAGTCTCTCTATGATTTTATACATTTATCTTTAGAACAGAGATGATTAGTTCATGGTCTGTGGGTCAACCAATCAGTAAAAATAGTTTTAAATAACTCTAACTGAACTTTCCTCTGTGGTACCGAGACTTTATGGATTTAAGCACAATACGAAACTGGAAGCAAGCTCTCATCATTTTACAGTTGAATTGGCTAAACCCAACCTTAAGTTCTATGCTAACAGTTTCTTTTTTTACACTTCTCGCTTGTGGAATTCTTTTCTGGCTTCTTGCTTTCCAGTCAAGTTTGATCTCCAAAGATTTAAATGTAATGTCAATAATTATCTTCTGTCTTCTCAATTCTTATTCTTCTATTGTACCCTTTCCTTGATAATGTTTTCTTTTATATTCTTTAACACTCAGTTACCTCTTGCATCCTAGTGGCTTTATTTCCTTTCTTGGAGTAAAATGATTTTTAAAAAAAACCATGGATATGGTTTAAGTTTTGGGGTTTTAATATCCCCGCTCCGATATATAATTTAGTTAATTTTAACTCCTGTCTCATCATTACATCACAGCAATCAGTCTCTCTATGATTTTCTATATTAATTTTTGGAGCTGAAATCTAAATATACTCAGATGATGAGTTCATGTTCTGCAGGTCACCCAATCAGTTGAGATGGTTTTAAATAGCTCTAACTGTGGATATGTTTTAAATCCTATATTAACATTGCTACCTGAAAAGAGCATTTTCCGTCAGATATGCACTCAAACATATCTAAAGATAGAGACTGCCAGAAAAAGAAAGTGTTCACAACAGTTCTATAATCTAAAAGTTTTGTATTTTTCCTTTCTATGATAATATGATTAATAAATTAAGCAAGTTAGTCATTGCAACAGTATAAATATAAAACAAATATTCTGGACATGGATTTTTCATGTCATGGATTTTTCATGTCAAGATTTACTGAAGACAATATGCATTTAGAGAAGTATGCATTTAGAGAAGGTCAGAGATTAGATTGACTGAGAAAATATGTTCAAAACAAGAAAGATAAAGATATAAGTGAAAATAAAAAAAGAATATTTTCATGAAATCTTTTGAAAGATTCATTTAGGAATCAGAAAAATAAATGGCCATAGATTTTTTTCTACATGCTTGCTTGTCTCAGACAACCTCTTGTAAGATTTAATTACTAATTAACATTTCATGAATAAGATATTTATTGCCCAAATCATAGATGAATGAGATATATATCTATAATTTAATTCAGGAAAACTGGTCAGCCATAACTGTTAGACCAAACTCACATAATGTCCCTAACCTAGAACCATACATATCATTTAAAACATATAATTTGTAAACAACTTGAATTTATGGGGAGATCTTTTTTTGTCATATCGAGAAGAGGGTAAATACTATTATTTGTTTTATATTCTAACATCTTGGGTTAAATGCCAACATTTATGTGGCATAAGAGATCATTGAAGATTACTGCATATGAATTGATGAAGACCAGACAATTTAACAATCAATATATGATAATATCAATGTTAAAATTGTCTAAGTGATTATTTCCCTAACAGTCATCATAAGATACATCAAAAATTCAATATTTGTTGTTTTATTCAAACCGAAATATAAGTAAATTTTGTATTATATGTACAAATGTCTTATTCTGTTATTAAATATTGCATTAATTCCTGACCTCAGATAATCCCTGTCTTCAATACATTTTTCTTAATATCATTTACAATGTATTTATATCAGAGATACTGCTGATATATATATATATATTCATATCTGTCTAGCAGTAGCGTTATCGATGTTAGTTATTATGTATATTCACTAAAATATATATTAATTTAATTAAAATTAAAAAAACAGAAAAACCTTAAGGGTCCATTGATTATATTTTATTCCCCCAGGAAAGTGTTTTTTTTTCTGGTTCTTCAAAACCAAAACCACTTTCCTGTGGAAATAAAATATAATCAATGGACCCTTAAGGTTGTCAGTTTTTTTTAATATTAATTAAATTAATATTCGCTCTGGTTTTCCATTGAGCTCTCCTTGGGATTATCCATACAGATTACCAAACTTTTCATTACCTATATATATATATATATATATATATATATATATATATATATATATATATATATATATACACACACACACAAAACATGTCCCATGCAAAGAACAATATATGATATAATCTACACAGTGAGCAGAATGTAAGGAGAAACAAAAAGGAAGTGTCTTACATATAATATGGAGATTCTTCTGTATTCCTGGAGAAGCCATGTTTAAGACTCCTGATTCAAATGGGCCAGATTCATCTACATTGTCCCAGGGGAAGACATATTTCACAAAGGAGAAACAGCAAGTCTTGTGTTTTCCCAAATTAAGTCTGCTGCCTGGAGTTTCTTTCTATATCCAAGGAAGATATGTCCCAAAAAGAAATGGCATCATGGACTTGTAAGCTGTAGCATTTGCTGGAGGAGGCAGATTTAGCCTCAATCCAGGCCACTTGGCCCAGGTTAAAAAAGCAACTGTTTGGTTTGGCTGCTGTAAACAAACTAGATGACTGGCCACTCTCATCACTGTATGAATTGACGTCTCTAACCGGCCATCATGTGACCAATGAGACTTATCTGCACCAAAGGGAGATACTCACCTTTTGTATCTCTAATTCCTTAATAAGGATAAGGACTGCAAAAACATCCCCTCCCCAAGTTTATAGACAAATCATAAAGATTTATGATGGGATTTCTTCCTAACCAATAAAAATGGATCACTTCTTGGTCTCATTTGGCTTATATTTGTTCTTTCTTGTATTGAAGACAGAACTCTTAAATGTATCACAGTGTTACTCTCTGTAAGATTGTGATTCATATCAGCTTTCTTAATACAAGGGATTGTTCATTTCAAGTCTATTTTTATTATACCAGGTGTAACAGTAAAATTGTGTTTCAGCATAATTATCCATCCCACAAAATGTTTAACATCGAAAAGAAAACTACTAAACTGAGTTTCTTTTTTCCAGGTTTTCAGATAAGACATCTAGCCATCTTGACACCATTTGTCATAAGAATCAATTGAAAAACTCTGAGTTATTCTGCTAAAAAGAGAGCAAGTTAAAAATGCAACTGAGAAATGGTGTGAGGAAAAAGATCATTCAGGCCTTCAGTAATGGTACCAACATTCATACTCTGGCTTCCATTTTCAAAGTCCATTCAAGAACCATAAACAGAATGGTGAATAAGTTTAAAAAAGAGGAAATGTTAGAGAGGAAAACTAAATCAGGAGGTCACAACAGGAAGAGGGATCATCATTTCAACTTAGAGCTAATAAGATCAATTAGAAAATATCCAACTCAATCCATAAGATGTTTAGCACATGAGAGAGGAGTTCCAGCTATGATAGTCTCAATTGCAGTGAAAAAAGCTTAAAAATGAAATTGTACGTGAAACGTGTGAGGCACCTTGTGACACTGGGACAGAAAGTTAGAAGACTAGAGAGGGCAAAGATCATCTTGAATAAGTTGGAAAATGATCCAAGAATAATAATAATAATAATAATATATATATATATATATATATATATATATATATTTGAACTTTATTTCAATACTTCATGAGCTTCCATTCCTTAGCTATGATTAATTAATGATAAACATGTCATTTTCATTTATGATTGATTTTATCACACTTCTTCTGTTAAGCTTGGAGAGTAATTATACATTGTTACTGCTCAAAGTACAGTCCAATAGTGTTATAAAAACCCTGGAGAATTCCAGTGATACATCTTTAACCATTTCTAAGATACAACAGTTCACAGTTTAACTTAACAATAGGACAATTCTGCTGTTACACAATTTGGACAATTTTGCTGTTACACTCGGTATATGTTATATTTATAAATTTATATGTAATTATAAATTATATATAATCAGAGTAAATTATTTTATCATTTGAATATTCTTGGGAATACATAAGTTGAATATTCTTGGGAATACATACCATATATACTTAAAGTGTGAGTTTTTATAATCAGCTTTTTATGCTAAAAATAGGGTGTCGTTCTATACACAGGTAATTTTTTTGATGAGGTTAAAAATAACGCATTTTCAGTGTCTGGTTGCACTATACATTGGTAAGTTTTTTCTAGAGGAGTTAGAATAAATGCATTTTCAGTGACCATAACCTACCTGATAGATCTACATTCTCAAAGTACATTTGTCTGGCTTTATTGATACAGGTAAGCTCTTTTAGTCTGTCTCTCATAGCCTAGATCCTTTCTTTCTGTTGCTACATTAACAGCAGAATGTCATTCACTATGTGTCCCACTTAAAATCTACAAATACCTTTTATAAATGAAAAATTAACAATGTTTTGTTTCTTTTCTCCAGTCTGTGTTCACCTTCATTCATATGTGTTTACATCACTGAGCTATGGCTTTTTCAACAGTACCCCTTTAGTCTGATATATATATATATATATATATATATATATACTGTATATGCTTCACTTGTATTCCTTATTCTGTCTTCCTCTGTTTGTTTATTTTTATTTCTTATACTATTTACATTTACTGGTATTATTTGTACAAAAAAGAATGAAGACTATTTATTTGCTATAAAATATTTCCAGGATGATGCCCAGTACTACAATATTTGACAGCTGTAGACCAACGTATTGCTCAGAATCTGGGGTCACGTCATACATGAGCAATATGAAAAAATCAGGTTTTTCCTAAAAAGTTCAGCAGCCACGCTATGCATGAAGCAGGCTCATCCATGAGTTTATATGATATGTTGAATATTCTTAGGAATACGTAAGTTGAGAAAATGTGAGTCAAACTGACATTAGCAAATGTATAATGAAATCATATATATTCAAGAAAACTGAATTTTGTAAAAAGAAAGCCAGTCTCAATAGGTTATAATTAGTTATCTTGCAAAGTTAGTTTGATAAGTAAGTTTGACATTTTAGAATTCAGTTCTGATTAAGATGTAGTAAAATAAAAAGAAGCTCTAAAAGTAACTTTCCCAATCAGCATGTCAGCTATCTTTCTCTTTTCAAATATCAGTGAATCTGTTCTTTTATTTTTCTTAAGCATAAGTTTTATAGTTAATATTTAAAATTCTTTTCTTTTTAAAAGTTACAAGAAATTCTTTCTGATAATTTAACACTAAGCCAAAACAGACGAGAGTTTTTTTTTTAAATTTGGTACATTCTTTACTGAAAAACAGTTGCAGGTAAATTATAATTTAAGTGGAATCCATGATCATGTGTATTTTGGGTCCCAAGGAAATGAAAATAAGAATGATGAGAAATTGAATAGTAAATTTAATTAATTAAATTATTTACTTCTTATATGTGCTGTGTCATTTCGGACAATAATGGCTCTCTACAATTTTCTGTCCTTTGGAGCTCTTAATAAATTTTGTTTTTTTTTTTTGCTATATTTCCTAAACCTTGTTTTGCCATCCATTTACTCAAGATCGCTATGTGGCTTATGCTTTGTATTCCTCTGTTCCTCAGTATGTCCTGTGAGTATCAAATTTACCAATCTTTCTTTCCTTATGTACCCTAGAAATTCCGATGATCTCTTCCTGGTGTACAGGGTGCGATGGGTAAATTGTCGCCATTATATATTTTTAATTTCATGCGTGTACATTGTTTTTGATTTTGTCAACTTTACAGTATAGTCAGGTCAGTTGGGAACCATCTGTAAAAAAAAAAAAGCACCACAACCTAATTCAATCTGCCAAAAATTTAGAAACAGCATGCTGTACTGCTTGGCATTCATGCAAGAATCTCCAATACAAACATTTCAGAGTGTTTGAGTGCCAATCTGAGGAGAGTGCAGAAGATTCAGAAAGAGTTGGATGAGCCTAATGGTGATTACGAAGGTACAGCAGCTTGGGAAAATCTCTCTAATCATTCTGAAAAGAAAAGAACTCCTGAATGTGTTAGTGAGAGTCTCAGACTCAATACGGAAGCCTACATCAAGTGCCTCTTGTGATCTGGGATAGAGGGTAGCTGATGGAAGGCCCTATGCCTGGCAACATGACACTGTATCATGCTACACAAGCAGAAGAACCCAGTCATGGCTGTCAGACAATTTCTGCAACCACTTAGCTCATTACACCTGGCTGCCTAACTTCTCAGACTGTAACCCCTTGATCATTATGTCTGGGGTGCAGTTGAATGAAAGATCAACAAAATTCCTTGTAACACCAAAGATGGATTATGGCACCATTCATCAGCTTAAACAAGTAGACCATCTAAAAGAGATAAAGGAGATTCCAAAATCATCTGGAGGCTGTGGTTGAAACTAATGGTGATTTTACTGTATAAATTTACTCTTTAGCATTTCAAGATATTTTTGTTTAATTTTGGTAAATATTTCTATTAAAATGAGATGTCAGTGTTATTTTCATTTTTGGGTAATTTAGATGGCAATGTATGTGTTCTTTTTGTTTCATTTTTCTCTAAAACTTTATTGTTGCTTACATGTTTGGTCCATGATATTCTCAGAATCCTTCTGTAGAACCATATTTTTGTTGCTTCAAGTCTCTTCTTGTCCATCATTCACTGCCATATAGGATGACTGATATTACATAACATCTATGTACTCCTTTCTATGTTTCTAATAAAAAAAATTTCTGTTAGCAGAATTCAATTTATATGCAATATATGAAGATAATCTGACTAATATGTATTGAAATCATTTAATCCTCTTATATAATAGTGAATGCTGGACAATCTTCCCATGGATGAGAAAAAAATCGAGGTAGCAGAAATGTGGTTCTGTAGAAGAACACTGAGAATTCCATGGATTGAGCAAGTTACCACCAAAGAAGTCTTAAAGAAAATGGCAACAGAAAGAACACTTCTACACAGAATCAGGATGAAATAGATGAAATTTCTTGGACACATAATGAGGAAGGCTGGTTTGGAACGCTTGGAACACATCATTAGGCATACTGAGGGCAAGAGGGGGCATCAAAGCATTTACCTGGCAAGCTTGTCAGAACAAAGAACTGGTGTTGGGGTCTGCAAAGGGAGAAATGCTGCTGTGAGCTACACAAAATAGGAAGTTGTGGAGAGGCATGATCACCTAGGTCCTGAAGAGAATAGAGCACATAAGAAAAGAAGAAATCCACAGGACTCTTATGACTTGAATTGGGTAAATGTTTCAGTTCTTTATGCTGCTTGCAAAAAAAAAAAAAACAAAAAAAAACACTGCTTCCTCAAAAATAACTAGTTTTTAAAATATTTTTACAATTTCTTTTTTTAATACTGAGTGTAATTTTTCTTCCTGTTTGGAATTGGTCTAGGTAAGTGGCACTGGCATCTAATATTTATAGAAGTGGTAATGAGTGACTGACCAAATATCAACAATAGCATTCTTTTTCTCCACTTTATTTTTTTTTTTTAAATTCAGAACTGATGCCACCCAGAAGTTTCTTTCTTAAAAACAATGTTTTACTTTATTGCTTCTTATTTCTATGCAATAAATCACTAAATAAATTTTTTGCTTATATTGTTTCTGATGATCTTCTCTACATTTAGATTTACTCGTATATATTCTCAAGACTTCAAATACCTCAGTTATAATAAATTTAGTATCTGGGATGAGGAAAGTGAACATAGAATAGGCTGTATGTGGTATAGTTTTAACCAACACTGCAAGTTTCTAAAAAAACAAAACATTAACTTAAGAGTCATTCTTTAATAGATTTGTCAGGTTGGGACTTTCATGTGTATGTCAAGCATAGTGACAAACACAAGCAGAAATATATAAACATTCACCTGGATACAAATTCTTTCTCAGATCAATGATTAAAAATAGCTTTTTGCAAATTAGGCATCTAGGACCATCCTTCTTTGAACCTTATGGACTGGTGCAATAGAATTACAAAGATCAAAGCAAAAAGTCATCCTTCTTTAAAGAATCTGAACTGGTCCTACAGATTCATGAGCAAAGAACTGCACCAAATAACAGAAACCACATCTCTTGAGGACTTTCACTAGACTAAAATAGGAAGCCCATATTTAAGGGGAAATAATGACATTATGAAGATATCCACATTACTTCAGACAAAAGTTTAAGAGGGATGCCTTCATCAAACCTGAAAAGAATAATAACAGTGGAATTCAGAAAGATTTTATAAATTTTAACTGACAGTAGCACTGGCTGTACAGTCAATTAGTGCTGAATGTCTCCTTATAAGGAAAGGGCTAATATTACCACTACAATTATTTTGTTATCCCAGTGGTAAATATATTGAATCATTTTATAAGACAAGAATATTAAATTAGTAATATTTGTGGTGGCTTGGTGGAGTCAAAGGAAATTATATACTGTTAAATTTAAAGAGGTTATTCTTAATGTGTTTAAATTTTATGTCTAATGTTTATGGCCTTATGACATTGAATGCACTAGTTCTCACCCAATTAGTGAAATAAAGTAGCATTAAACCCAGTTAGTACTTAGATGGGAGACTGCTTGGAAATACTAAGTGATTAAATAGCCTCATCTACTTGAGACTTTAATGTGAATGTCATGCATGGAACCTAACTCTTTGAAAAAATATGTAAACTGTCTCCTATATACAACTGCTTTGTCAGATCTGTGGTTAAAATGGTTATTGTCCCATGAATTTGTTGATATAAGCCCCATGGGTCAACATTCTAGTGGATTCTAAATTCATCGGACAATGAATTTAGTGACATAGTAATTATGTGTTCAGTCCCCAAGCCAAGACTCAGTTGAAATGTGGCAAACAATACCTGAACAGTACTAAAAATATAAACTAAACGAGATAATTCTATACATGAGCAGTGGAATAAGGACATTCTACCCCTGTAGATTAAATAAAAGGTTCAGTGTTAACTCCTCATACCAGAAATACAAACTGAACATTTTAATTCACAAATTATTATCATAAGAACAAGATGAAAAACAACTTGATGATCACTATGAGAATATTATGAGAACATCTTGTGAAAGAAGTTAGAACATTATAAGAAGATGTTAGAAGATTAACATTATGAAAACATTATAATAATATATTGGAAAAGAAGTTATTGAGAACATCATTGTTATAAGAACATTATAAGAAGATGTTAGAAGACTAACGACATTATGAACACATTATGAGAATATCTTGGAAAAGAAGTTATTGAGAACATCATTGTTATAAGAACATTATAAGATGTTAGAAGACTAACAACATTATGAACACATTATGAGAATATCTTGCTAAAGACGTAAAAAGCATTGAATGTAAGTTTTGGAAAAATAATCTGAAAACTGTGATATTTTGACCTGTGTCAATAAATATTGATGATTTATATTTTGCAAGAGAGAAAAAGTCCACTGATTTTGTCAGTTTGTATATTTCTGTCATAAAAGATGAAAAAAGATCAAACCAGTGTCTGATTGCCAGCCTTTCCTATTTTCTTTTTTACTAGAGTATACACTTAGGAATGTTAGGAAGAGACTGGATTAACAAAGAGCAGAGATTGAAAATATCTGAAATTACATGGCATAGGAAACAAAAAAATAAAACAATAAAAGAAGCAATGCTTTTGTAAAGCAAGAAGAAGAGAGTGAAAAGTAGTCAAAATATAAGGTTTCTTCTCTTCAGATATTCCAGATATACACTTGAAAGATGTTTATTGTTATAATTAGAATTATTTCCTGGTGTAGATTTTTTTTTCATAGCATTTTATCTCTTGGCAGCAGATTGAGATTTGCCAGACAAATGCTTAAGCAGGTAATTTAAGTTCAAACTCACCTGATTGGTCTTATATACATTTCCTAAACATTATAAGAATATTATTGAGAGTCAAAAAGTTTCCCTTTTTTTAAAAAAAAAAAATAAATTCAATCTGAAGAATATTATATCCTTTGTATTTTTAATTTCAACAGATGTTTGCTGAAAAGTTGCTAACCTTACCAAGAAAAGATTCCTCTTAAAATTCTTATATTTGGTCAGATTTTGGGAAGTAAATCAATCAGAAATCATTGCCATACACTCTTATCCCCTTATATATATATATATATATATATATATATATATATATTATTGTCATCCACAACAGACTGTTTTGCTGTTTCACAGCTCATCAGTGTGGCTAGACATCTGATTGCTTCAAACTGGGATCAAAACCCGACTGATTTGGTATCATTTGTAGATTTTCCCTGTAAGTGGCAGGGAGCAGGGATGAAGGTGAATTTAGATGTATTTATTTTTAGATAAACGTGCCAGTGACTGGAGAACTCAATTCATCTTAACAAAGAGTCTTGCATCAGCAGTAGTAATAATAACTGTTTACAAATTCACTTTTCTCAATCGAAATAATTTTTTTTCAGGAGCATGTATACATTTTGTCATCCACAGACAGACTGTATATATAGTTAAAAACAAGAATAAGCAGCTGCCAAAAGAGTCTGCCTAAGATTGCACACAGGAAAAAAGAGTGCTTAATACTGAAATAAATGGCAGTTTTTTTGTTTTTTTCCAGCTATTTTGATGTTGGCCGGATAGGTTAGCCTCTCCCTGGTTAGTTTGGTTGGCTTACCATCTTGGACTTGACTGGTGGTATAATAGTTACTATTTTCACAAACTACAGCTACCGACTGCCTGATGATTGCACGAAAGTGCATGAAACTGGCACTTGAATTTTGACATATACATATATATATATATATATATATATATATGGTCTTCATAAAGGATGTTGTTTTTTGTGGACTGCTTAATATATATATATATATATATATATATATTCCATGTGACATGTTTCATCCTTTAGGATTTCATCAGACTAAATTGATGTTTACACTCATGTAATTACACATGCATGTGACTGTGGGAGGACACTGAAATTTTTAACTTGGAAATAATTTTTTTTAACATGTGTTTTTGGTCTATCATAAAGTCAATTTCATTTACTTTCTGTTTGTTTATATTTAAGTATTCTACATTGTGATAATAGAAAATCTGTTAAGAAAGGAGAATTGTAAAACCTGGACACAATGTTACTGTGGATGATCTAGCAAATACAGCTCTTTTTATATGCTGCCTTAATAAATTGTTTTCTCTTTTAGTTTAGCATTTTATAAGTCAAAACTATGGTCAGACTGATTGAAGTGTGCAACTAATACACTGAGTTTTTGGTTTTGTAAAAGATTCCTTTTGTGTTCATATAATCTTTTATTCCTTGAGGTCTTGCCCCACAGCAAATATTACAAGTGATAGAGTAAATTCCTCCTTCAAATTTTAGTTTATTCTTCTTTCTTCTATTAAGTCTTTTATTGTTTTAGAAGTAGTTGTAACAAATTTTTTGTTAAGCTTAGATAAATTCTTTTCAGTTGTGATTGAGTGGGTGGATGGAATAAAACATTTTGATTTATTGGGTTTTATTTTTAAATATTTTATGAGCCTTTTATTTCATGTTGAAATTTACAAGTTTAAAATTTCAGCACCTCTGTTCATTTTGTGTGAATATAAATTCCTAAAAGACAAAAGGCATTACTTGAAAATTGTTTTCCACTTTGTCATTAATTTTCCTAACATTTTTCTGACAAAAATAGTAACCAACTTCAGACAATGGCGTCTTAGTCCATCCACAGCATATGCAAAGTATTACAAGCATTTGATATAGTCTGTGGTGGTTTATTTTGCTTGTCTTGTGGTTTCTTATTTTCTGTGTTGTAAAGCAGAAGCAATTATAACAGCAAATGCCAATTGCCCCAAAACTGGTTTCATCAAAACCATTAAATGGAATCTTCATTTCATTAAATGGTTCATTTCACAAAAAACTCAAAAGTAAAGGGAGATAACTGAATAGTGCTTTTTTAGAACTATTATTTTAAAATTTTGTTGTTTAGTTACAATAATGAATACATTTTTCTCCATAAATTCATTACTAAAGACTTCACTCACTTAATAAAATTGCTTAATATTTTGGGTCTTCTAAGAAAATATAAAAATGAGTAAACATGAAGAACAACTAACCAATTTAAATATTTATCAGATTAAAAATACAATCATAAATAAATTAAATATTTAAAAGTCTTCTGTATTATTTCTGCTGTGGCATACCTACAGATGATAATGAGTATGTCCCCACATAAATACAGTAGTAAATACTATATGTTGGTCTGCAGTTGGGGATTCATCATGGAATTCACTTGATTCACTTTTAGCAGTTGACTACTTCTACACACCACTGGTGAATCTTATATGTGTTGTTCTTGTTCTTGTCGTGCATTACCAACCTTTGGGTGATTATTCTAACATTCCCTTGGTTATAACACCATATATAATGGCACAGTAATGATATGAGAGGAAAAACCAATTTAAATATTTATTTGATTCAAAATACAATCATAAATAAATTAAATATTTAAAAGTTTTCAGTGTTATTTCATATTATGCATTTTACTTATTTATTTTAATAATCATGTCCATATTTCTGAGATGAGGTATTATGTACATTATTTGGACTATTGTCCTCATCTTTTTCACCATATCTATCACATTCATGTCAAACAGAACCCTTTATTTCGCTCACTGTGGTAGACTGTTCTAGTTCCACGTGCCATGTTTGATGGATGTCAGTTATCAGTTGTCTCCTGTTAATTTCCCTCTGAACGTTCTCTACTGCCTTAACTGGGTATTGAACTCACACTCTTTGGGTCCTGTCACTGGATCAAACCAACGCCTTTATCCACTGTGCCATGTGTCCTTGAGGGTATGAATTTCTGGGTATTATAAACCTAATGTCTTCAGCAACCATTTTTAGCAGTGCTAATATTGCAATTTTGCTGTTATCATTCATGTTTTTACCAGAGCTCATATTGCAACTATGTTGTTATCATTGCTTTTCTCTGGCACTCCTTATTACTGGTTCCCACCTGAAGAAGGCTAGAGCATACAACGGCCGAAACGTTGTGATGGATATGGCAAAAAAGATGAGGACAATAGTCCGAATAATGTAAATAATGTATTTAATAATCATATTTTAATCATTTTTCATTCATATTTTATTTTTGAAGCTCTGTTTAGAGAGAATTCTTCTGCATAAAACTTTGCAACCCACTTCTAACATATTTGAATTTTCACTTAATAACCTTCTAAGCATTCTCTCACACACTGTGAGTATCTCTTCCCTTTTTCAAAATGATCTACAAAATCCTCTTCTTCTCACCGACAGCATTTCAACATTGATTTTATCTTTGAAAACATGCCGGAAATTAAAGGGAGCCAAATCTGAACTGTACTTGGCTGAAAGACCTGAGTTTTATTTTATCAAAAATCCCAGTTCAAGATGTTGGCAATCTGCTCAGTTTTTTACTGAAAGTATAACAGTCACACAGTACACACACTCACTCAATGATACTTTACTGGTGACTGAGTAACCCAATGGAAAAGTGATCACCTAGTTGTAACAAATTACCCTTTGATTAGTTGGCAATTTATATCAAAGTATTGCAACTGAATATATTTAGTTGTATTAATTTTGACTTTCCTTGAAAGCTGTATAATTATTAGACACACAAGAAACCCAATATGGACTAATTTGGATGAATCTGTTAGATACAAAATTAAATTTGTAATGTAACCATATTTTTTACCAATTTTTATTTTTAATCTCTATAAAATATTTAATGTAGTGTCCTGTACTCTACTATATAAAAATTCTTCAATTATAATAAAAACTATGTAATATTTACTAATCTGTAGTTCAGTGATGTTGATTTTCTCCCTCAAATTTACCTAACTTGACTACACGTGGGTGTTGATTTTCTCCCTCAAATTTACCTAACTCGACTACACGTGGGTGTTGATTTTCTCCCACAAATTTACCTAACTCGACTACACGTGGGTGTTGATTTTCTCCCTCAAATTTACCTAACTCGACTACACGTGGGTGTTGATTTTCTCCCTCAAATTTACCTAACTCGACTACACGTGGGTGTTGATTTTCTCCCACAAATTTACCTCACTTGTCTACACATGGGTGCTGATTTTCTTCCACGAGGCTATCTCACTCAACTACATATATGTGCTGATTTTGTCTCAGGAGTCTCTCTCTCTCTCTGGACTATACATTGGTGTTGATTTTCTTCCATGTGTCTATCTCTGTTACTATCCAAACAAGCACTCACTCTCCTATAGCTGATATGCAATACACCAGAAAATGCAAATGATCTAACCTTGTAGATCACAGGTGATGAAACTCATTTACTCCTCTCAGCCACACCTTAACTCCAGTTCTTGTTTTGTCACTTCCATTTGTTTTTCTTGTTAAAGGTAAGGCTGCCATTCCAGGCTAATATTTCCAGCATCTACTTAGTGAATATCAGGTGCCAACTATGGCAACATTAACACCTGTACCAACATATAATAATTTTTTTTTTTTGCAAACTTTGTAATTATATTGAAATGCATGATTGAAAATCATAAAAAAAAGTCCAGTAACTTCTTCCAAGAATCCTGAATTGTGCTGAGTGCCTTCAGCAAACAAAGTTTGTTTACAGATTTGTTGTCAAATGAGTAGACGTAAAAAGAAATAACTGAAAATATCTTTGGGAATGCTTTATCTGTCAAAAGTTACAATATGTAAGAGGCTTAAAAACTGACACTTGAATTCTTTGCAAAGTCCAGCACTCCCAATTTAACTGTATTTGACTGGCAACTCATTCATTTTGGATTTTGTTATCATTTTCTCACTGTTACATAACATCACTGATGATGATGTCTAAGCACTCCCGGTCCCACTAGAAAATGGTGGGAGCAAAAACAGAATGAGCAGCACTTTGAAATAAAACATTTGTTGATCATAGCATGTTTTGTGTCATCTTTTTGTTGCTTCTACTTTTAGCAGCCAGTTTCTTACAGTTGTATCTTCAACCCTAAGCTCAGTGGAACATGGTGTCAGAAAGGGATTTTTTCTGAAAAAGAAAAATATTTTCTAATGGAAGAACAGAACCCAATTCGTAAAAAAAAAAAATTATTTAAAAAAAGGATGAGAAATTAATTTAGGAAGGGAGATATTTCATATAATTACGATCATGTTATGTAAGCACTTCCGGTCCCATTATGGAATGCTGGGAGCTAAAAAAGAATAAGTGGGATTTTGAAATAAAACAGTTGTCTCATGTAATCGCTTTTTTGTTTACATTTTTAGCTGCCAGTTTTATACAGTTTTATCTTTCACCTGAAGCTCAGTGGAATACTCACCTTCTACTGCACGAGTTTCTTTTTCTTGAATCTCATGAATCTTTTTATTAGATAATATAACAAATAACTGAGGGAAAGGCTGTTTTTAGCAATCTGTGAGCACTAAAACTGAAATTAATTCCCTCACCAACAACCATGGTGCTGCTGAAAGTTGTCATCAATGGCGGTGTCATTCCACTGAGCAATTTAGAACCTTGCCAGATCTTAAGATCAACTTTTTAAGTTTTTTTTTTAAACTGGATATTAATCTCCTAAAAACTAACTTAGCAAAATTCTTCCAAAAAAGACAACAGAATTGAATCAGTAGAAAGAAGTTATCATTAAAAAAGTTAATCAAAGAAGTAATCATTTCAAGTTACATTTTTTTTCAATTGTTTAATTTTTTTTTTCAATTATAACTTTTGTGTTTTCTGTATCAGTGATGTTTTTAAGTTTTACAAGTTGATAAAGAAAAAATAAAATAAAAGCTTGAAAATAAAACATCATACTACTTTCAGCTTGTATTCTTTTATAAAATTGTACCAAAAACTCACAAAACTTAGACTTCTACTCCAAGCGAGCCCAGGAAAGCAATTTTAACACTGGAAAAAAAAAACAGTATATACATTTTTCTGACACACCCTATACAGAGAAAATATCATGTTTTGATGTTGTTGTTTGCTCTGACTGAAAGTCAAGATAGTTTACAAATAATATATCTCAATTGAACATATCCACATGTGAAACTTGAATAAAACTTGGCAGATGGACTAAAATACTTTAGAAGCTTTAGATTCTGTCTTGGAAGCATCTCTCTTTTATTTCAAAACCATTTCCAGACAAAAAAAAAGCACTTATCTAACCTAGAAAGATGATCTCCTCTTAGTAAAAACATACAGTCTATTTAATTTCTGTTTAATCTGTTGTATCTGGGAAGCATTTTAAATCAGTTTTATGATTCCGCCCAGGTTTGTTTTAAAGTGCATCTCCCCTGATATGTACCAGTTATTACTTACGACCTTGAAATGATACATAATTATTTTATATTTAAGCAGACACATTTTTTTTGCTGACATAAAACTTTAGTTGAGAGGTCATGAACATCTTCTTCTATATGCCATGTCTTTTCAGGTCAATCGTGACTCTCCACAATTTCCTTTGATGATAAACTACATCCAGTAGCAAGGCGATTGAACCACCTCTTAATTGATGTTGTTCATAGGCCCCCCCTGACCCGAGCTGGTAGCACCTGTTAGGGTCCTAGCTATGGGCAATCAAAAGTCAACAATACATTTTTATAATAAAATGGCCAACAAAGAAACACAATGTGAAAATACATTTTTATAGTAAAATTACCAATAATACATTTTATGATCTACAAAATATATATCTAAAAAACATACCTTTACTCTGAAAGTATAAAGTTATGTACAAAATATCTGTAGTTGAAAGCATAAAATTATATTTCTATGTTGGCATTAAATAACCCATAGAGGTTGATATACCACAAAATTAAACAAACAACCAATATGAAAGAACTCTTTCATTATATTAGTCCATATAATATCCTACAATTTCTTAAATGGTATTTCAAAATATAACTTCAACAAAACTACACCATAAAACACTCATATCACCATCTCTAATAATCATGTCTACACAAACATGTATATGTACAAAAGTTGAGTATCATCTACCATGTATTAAATTGTGAAAGCAGAATAATATATATCATATTTTTATTGTTTCAAAGCTCCCAAGAAAATTTAATTTTGGCATTAAATGATCCATAAGAAGTTGATATGCCATTAAACAAATCAATCAACAATTTCCCGTTCTTTGTAATTCTGAAATTTTTTTTTATTTTGCTCTCTCTCCCAAAACCTTGCTCTGCCATTCAAACACTCAAGCTTGCCAAGTAGATTATACATTGTCTTTAGTTGGGAGGTCATGATCATCTTCTCCTTCTATATGCCATGTCTTTTCAGGAAATTGGTGATTATGGCTGTCCACAATTTCCTTTCCTTTCTAGTTCTTAATAAATTTTGTCTTTTTGCTATCTCTCTCAAAACCCTGCTTCAACATCCATTCACTCCAGCTTGTCAGGTAGATTATGTACTTCTCTCAAGCTTGAGTGGATGGATGATGGAGCAGGGTTTACTGATGTCATAGATATCTAAAATCTTGACAGAGTATTATAATTTGACTGTTTAGTTGAATTATTGCTCATAGTTATATCACTGGTGTAGAGAAGTTTCTCTCGTCATCCCAACATAAATATTATCACTTAGACTTTCTTCATGGGTTAAAACAGACAAAGACAAATACACACACACACATATATATATATATATATATATATATATACATACATAAGAAAAAACCTGTCTAATCATAATATTTGCTGAACAGCAATATGATAATAGTTTATCCTGGCTGCAAAACAGATAAACATTAGCAGATATTACAAAAGAGAATTGAATTAAACTTTTAATTCATAACTGTCTTGACCTTGCCTTGCATCAATGATTTTCCTTTCAACATATTCAGCATGGAAAACAGGAAGACAAAACTATAAATGCTGTCATTTTGATGAATTGATTTCAACTTGTGAGGCAACTTAATTTTCACACCTCTCACCAGATTGTCATGTGACACATTTCTCACCCTTTGACATAAAGGTATAAATTATGGCTGATCCAGTGGTAAACAACGTATTTTTGTTGTACTATACCTTTATTTTGTTTGTTTTAATTTAATGACCTATATTTAACAAATATTTTGGATCTAATTTCTTAGCTTCAGGTTCAGGGTGAAAAAGGAAACATTGAAAGTTTGTAAAATAATCATTATTTTTAAATTAATAAATCAAGACATACTGCTAAAGGTTGTCAGATGTTTTCATTATTCATTGAAATCTGTACATTAATGCAACTGATAGAATTCATGTACTAGACAAATAAACTATTGAGATATTGTCACTAATTGAATAGTAACTCCAAAATGTCACCTTTAAAGTTTATTATGTAAACTGTTTATCTTCTTGTAATCTTCTTTTATGTGCCATGTCACTTCAAAGTGTAGATGATCATGACTCTTCATATCTTCCTTTCTGTCCTCTGTTAGAACACTTCCTGGCTTATTAAATCTTTGTATGAGAATTATTTGTTGTTAGATGGGGGGGAATAGGTGTATTCATGGCTTTTCCATGGGTATTTGCACATGAGTGAATATAACAAACCCAAATGGAATTGCTCTCTGAATATCAATTCCAAGCCATTATCCATTACATCATTTGCACATTCAAGTTTACAGCACCTGATATTCCCAAGTGGTCACCCCTCAAGGTACTGATCAGGTTCAATGTTACTTAAAATTGGTGATTGTATTACTCACATGTCAAGACAGGCAAGAGGAAACTGTGACTAACCTAATATTTGTGTGAATGGATGTGAGGAGTGGGATAGTTAGTAAGGCGACAAACATTGCTAAGAACTACAATGGATAGGAAGTTGTGGAGAGGCATGATCAATTAAGTTCTGAAGGTACACACTATATAAAAGTTGCTTCCAATTTCTGCCAATCATCTTTATTTCATTCCACTCAAAACAATAGTTTTTGTTCTTTGTTATATTGATCATTGTAAAATTATATGTTCTACAGTTTTATCAAATAATAAAGGAAATTTCTGACTTTGGTATTTTTAGAACTTTCAGCATCTTCATGGTAACATAAAAAAGAAATATGAAAAAGAAATGTGATTAAAATGCCTACAAAACACAAAATCTTAATAAGCAGCATTAAAATACTAATCTGACTATCAAATGGTTGCAGTTTTGACCAATTTAACTGAAGAAATTAATTCTACAGAAGGATGCTGGGAATACTGAGAAGTTAATTTCAGTAAGAAAAAAAATCTCAAATATGAAAAATCTTTACATTGAAGCACTGATTGTTGTTAGTTCAATAGTAAACTGATTATTAATTGACCTTGGCTTTGCATTCAACATATTTTTGTTTTCAAATTATGAAGGTTTTTATGCAAAATTTACTTTATAGAAAGTGTCTTCTAAGCTAGGCTTGGTAACTGAGATAGCTGAGCATTCTCCACCAGCAAATGTAGCTATTATTTACTTATTTACTAAGTACAGTTTAATCTGACTTGGGTAGACAATAGTGATGCACCATAGAAAACTGAAATCATGCAACTCAAAAATTGTTTTGGTTTGACAAATATGTTAAGCCTTGTATTAGAGTAAGCACCCACAATGGTTAGAAGTTTGCTACATAACCTCACTTAGTCTCGCACTAGTAGAGCACCCATAGAATCAAAACTCAGAACAAAAATTGGTTTGTGGGATGACCTTGCTAACCACTGTATGGTGATATTCTAAGTTTAGCTTCAACATGGCACAAGGATGAAAGTAATGAGCAGCCAGTGAGGATCAAACTCGCTATTCAGTTGTAATTGATTTAGTGAGACAAGCATCAAAGTGCACAAATGATTTTCTAAACATAGCTTAGATGGGATGCAATGCCAAAAGTACGGATCAGCCTGTGAGAATCAAACTCACTACTCAATTGTAATTGATCTAGCAAGACAAGCTTGTTAACCATTACACAATGTCAAAGAGCCCAAATATAGGGATTTACGAAGTATAGCTAAGTTTTGGCACAATGCTGTAAGTATGAGGCATCCAGTGAAGATTGAAATCTTTACTCAGTCAGAATTGATCTAGCAAGACAAGCCTACTAACCACTACACCACAGTGAAGTGTCCAAATTGTTTTCTAAATGTAGCACAATGTCAAAAGTGTGGAGCATCCTGTGAGAATCTAATATTTGCTATGTATTTACAGAAAATGGGTGATCATGGCTCTCTACAATTTCTTATTCTGCATAGCTCTTAATAATTATTATATTTTTTGCTATGCTTACTTTCCTCATTATGTGTTCCAGAAATTTTAATTATCTCTTTCTGATTTTTTTTAGCTTTCAGAAGGCATATCAACCATGAAAATCTGATTAATCAGCACAAACCAAGCACTGTTATTCAACCAATCAAAATAAGGAAACAAAATTCCAGAAAAATTGTTTCTGGAGTGTTAAGAATGTATAAATAAGAATTCTGAATTCTTAGTCAATTATCTTAAACTGATTGTTATCAGTGGATTTCAGGGATCAGTTTGTTGGCAACTTCTACTTTGGTTCTATTTGCATTAGTTATTGACTCACACATTTAGCTGAACCAGTGATGTATTTACATACCATTAATGATCAGCTAAACTCCAGTGTGTGATCTAAATCAGATCTGGCAATAAAATGGCAAGGTTGGAGATGAAGAAAGAGACAGAAATATAATTAAATGAAAACTTATTAGCATTATAGAATTTTGATGTCATTCTTTTGTAATGTACTCTTCCTAGGGAAAAAAAAAAAAAAAAAAAGAAATATCAGCTTCTAACAACTTATGAAGCCAGATCAAGTACAATTTAAAATTTTTGAAGTCAACCATTTGTTAGTGTAAGATTGCGTTTATTGTAGAATGTCTAATAATATCCAAAACAAATGTGGAAATGATGAGACAAAGTGGTAATGCTTAATAAACGACACATCTAGGTGATATTTATTAATCACAGCTTCTTCAGGTGTAAATAGAAGACAAAACTGTGCATATGGAAAATTTGTTGGGAGTTTTTAGTATAAAAGTATTTCAAATTCAACAGATACCAAAAGTTATAACACACACACACACACACACACACACACATATATATATACAAACAAACAAACATTTTCTTGTTTCTGGTCATCGGATCTGATAAGATAATTTAATTTATTGCACCTCTCATCCTCAAAAAACCTCAATGCATTTTCCTTACATACTGTTGTTATAAAATAAAATAAGACATATCTCAGCTGATGTGCAGGCAAATAAACTAACATACTCAAGAGCGAGAGCCGGATGTGAACAGGACAAGGCCCCATCATAAAATAACGCACGAGTTCCAGTTGAAAAATAAAATAATATTTTAAAGTGTTTCTATTTTTCAACCAATAAAAATGCTTCCCTCTTAATTATACTCACGTTGTTTTTCGAGCCTGTTAAGCCATAAAAATGCCATAAAAGGGGTCACACAAGGAAGTACTAGCAGTCAACAGGAGGCCAGGGAAGAGACCTGTCACGGTCAGTCAGCAGCTTGTCAACAGGAGGAGCTCCTCGCCAACCAGTGTGAACTACTATGAGAGATCAACCCAGACCATAAATCACATAAATCTATTTCGGCTGTTGTCGTATTTCCTTTTTGCAACCATACGCTTGTCTATAACACTGCTTTGTCTTTCATTCTAACAAAGCCACAAGATCAATGGATCAGAAAAAGGTAAAATAAAATAAATACAATCTTACCAACCCTGAGGAAAAAAAAAACCCTCCCATTGTGGAAAATCCCAAAGGGAAAAGGTTACTACAACATGACTACAAATAGATCACACTAAAATTACGGAATTTTCTTACTGAAACAAGAAGCACCATAGTATCTTACATGCCAAATGCAATATACAGTAAAACATTTTTTAATTGAATGTATTAATCTTGACTCCAAAAGACACAATATCTTCAAGGCAAACAACCTAAAAAAACTATTTGAAAATATTAAAAAAATCTAACATTCTTGAAATCAGTTGGATTGTATCCGAAAATATAAAAAAAATGAAACAAAGATTGTTTATTTTCCCTAAATATAAACCAAAATAAATCAGTTTTGACATAAAATGACTTTAAATAGTTGATATGTTGTTAAAAATTCACTTAAACTAAAAAAAAAACTGAAGTCAAGATCAACAGGCAATGATGAAAAACATCATTTAATCAGGTAAAAATGTACAAAGCAACGTTAGTGACATTAGTTGAGGTTTTTAGTTCTATTCTTTTAGCGTTCCTCTCATCATAGTAGCAGCTAGAAAAAGAGGTATAAGCAATAATTGCTAAATGACTTCTTTAGAGTCCTTTAAAAGTACCACAAATAAGAATTTTTTATTGACAGGAAAAACAAAGAAATTCATATTATAAGATTGCTACATTTCAAAAAAGAGTGCACATGCATAAACATGTCTATGTGATAAAAGATGTATTTACATGAGTAGCTTTATTGTGATCAAATGCTTATTGAACAATAAAATTTCAGCATTTTTATTTACACCTTGTGAGAAACTCCAGCAACAGTTATTTCTTGAGTCTGGTTTCCTGGTTTTTATGGTTGGAAACCACAAGTCTTTGCTATTTTGGTCCTCATTGTCATCAACTGTCCTATTCAATGAAGGCCTGAGAAGGAGAGTCATCTAAGTTGAGCAGTTTGAATCGCATGATTGTCATGTCTCTGACCCAATGCTTCAATCATTGTTTCTTGAGTAGGAAGCACGAGATGCCATGAAGGGGGCTCCACAACCAGATGTTCCCAGTTATTTACATTGATCTGCAGCACTTTCAGGTCCTTCATGACACTGTTTTTATTCAAGAGTCTTGGACTGCCTCTCTATTGCTTCCTGAACTTTATTACCCCAGAAAGAGTGATGTTTGGCAATCAAGATTCAACCAAATAGTTCATCATAGTCTAGCAGGGCTTTTACACTTGGTATGTTTGCTCTGGCAAGGATTTTGGTGTTCAAGACATTGTCTTTCCTGAAATATGCATGTCATAGTGCAAGTGGAAGCACTGAAAACTTGTCAAGCACTTGATATCCCTCTGGTATAGTGGTGCAGATTCCAGAGCATACATCATGTTAAATGTTGTTAACTGTTTATTGTAACTGGTATAACCAGTTATCTCCCCCTTCCCAACTTAATGGACTGTTCTTATCAGCAGTAGCAGGAACATAGACTTGCATCCCCTTCTGTCCACGGTGGATTGGCCCATTAGATACTATTTAAACTGCTGTGATTTCCCTCTTGGCACTTGAACTTTATTTGTCTAGAGGAACTCTGGACATTTGAAACCAAACCTGGACTCTTATCAGTAAAGCTGCAGACAGCTCATTATACCTTGCTACCTCTCTGGTCCCGCAGTCGGTTTCTCAGAGCATGGAAAACAGCAATGTTATGATCCTAATTCTTTTATGAAAACGATTTTCACTCTTTTGAACAAAAAACAGTGTTCCCTTTGGATGCTATATATTCCTGGCTCTTTTTTTCCTGCTCTCATGTTAAATCTGTTAAATTAATAATTTCCATCTATAATAAAAGAATATTTTAATAATCATACACTATTGACAAAGTAAACTTTTTCATATCTTTTTCTTGCCATCAGAAGCAGGTCAAGATGACCAATACTCAATGTACTAGTTGTCAGTACTTCTTGGCAGTACATTTGACCATTTGTAGATTATTAGTTTCACTCTTGGTATATAGTTACATATGTTTGTGCTTATCTACATATGTAACTACACTATATTCTTTCTATATCTCTGAAATGAGGCATTATGATTATTTACATTATTTGGACTGTTATCCTCATCTTCATTGCATTATTCCCAACATTTCAGCCATTGTACACTCTGGCCTCCAAGTGATTGGAATTTTGAACTGAACCCTTTATTTCATCCACTGAGGTAGCTTGTTCTAGTTCTACGTGCCATGCCTCTTCCAGATGTCTTAGTTATTTCCCTTTAACTCAAATCTCTAAATTTTTTGGTTCCCCACTGTTGTATTGACCATACAACTCTTTGGGGCTAGTCAATGGATCTAACCAATTTTTTAGTTCATTGAAAATAACTTTTAAAATATCCTCAACCTCAAAGAAGAAAATGTGATGATTTTTAAAGGCTAAAACCAAGTGAATGTCAGACAATCTCATAAAAGTTAAAGAAGAGAATTGCAATAAAAATGTTCTACAGAAGGATACTGAGAATTCCATGGACTTGATATGTGAGCAATGATGAAGTTTTAAAGAAAAACGAAACAGAAAGGAGACATATACTTAAAATAAAAAAGAAATAGTTAAAACTTCTTGGGCACATAATGAGGAAAGAGGGCTTGGAAAATTTGACACTTATAGGATAGAAAGAAAGAGAATAAGCAAATAATGACCTACCTAACAAGCTTGTGTAAATGGTTGGTAGAACAGTGATTAGGAGAGATAGCAAAGAAGATGAAATTTATTAAGAGCTACAAAGGAAAGGAAATTGTGGAGAACCATGATTGCTTATGACCTGAAGGTACACAGAAAATAGTAGAAGAATTTTAACTGTAAAAATAGTCTTGATTGAGAAAATTTAATTTTTGGAATATTTATATTATTCAAGCATACATTAGTCATTAAGATATCTACGAATGTTTTCTAACAAGAAACATTATGGGATAGTGATTTGCTGGAATGATCATGGAAGTACTTTTTTTTATGTTGACCAATATTTCATGGTAGTGACAAGCTTTTTGTTCAAAAAATCTAGTAATGCAATAGATTGCTGGGATTCATGCCTATCCAAAGAGCATTAATGGAAAGGGAATTTAAACATTCTGTGCTGAAATTTGAAATTTTCTTCTTCTCTCTGCAAGTTCTGTTTTTAGTGCTAATAATGTTTAATGCATACAACATTTGAATGGATAGGCATACATTATGTTTCTTCTTCTGTATGATGAGTCCATTCAAGATGTGTGTGATCATCGCTCACCACAATTTCCTGCCCTTTGTAAAGGGTGTTTCATTAAGACGGATTATATATAAGGATGTTTCATTAAGATGGATTATATATAAGGGTGTTTCATTAAGACAGATTATATATAAGGATGTTTCATTAAGATGGATTATATATAAGGATGTTTCATTAAGACAGATTATATATAAGGATGTTTAAAGATGGAAATAAGTAAATAAATCAGTGTTATTGGTGAAAATTTATTTATTTCTCTATTGGATCATGTTATTTAAGTCATGGCAGCTATGTGTGAAAAATTATATCACCCTAATATCAGCCAAATCTGAAAGAAAAAGAAAAATACCATTAGATTCTTAAACTTAATTCACATTTAAAATCTGTCCAAGTTATTGGCACACTCTTTAGTTCTTATCAAATTTTGTGTTTTTGTTATCATTTATAAACCTTTTTCCACCATCCATTTACTCAAGTTCACTCAGTAGATTATATATCCCCCTTTGCTGTATGCAATGTATCATCAGAAGCAACTGAAGACCTGGATCAAAGGATTCTCATTCAGGTAAATCCTCACTTTCTTCAAAGATAATGAAAGTAATATTTACGGTTTCCTTATATGGAAACATTCATCATTAATTGATGGAGCAGCCATTGTGACTTTCATTATCAGGAAAGTAGATTTCTCAAGTCAACTGTTATTACACTTTCTAGTATTGATGGAAACATCTTTCTTAAACTTTTGTTGAAACTAGTGTGGAAAGTCAACAGCAAGAAGATTAACTTTGCTCTTTCATATGTTGAGAATTCTAAAAACCCAGCCCCAAAGAAGATGTTGATAATGTGCCATTTTGTATTTTAGCCAAATTGCTTTAAGGTGTGGTTTGTAAGAGATGATTTGTAAAAAGAAAAAAAACACAGGTTCCTGGCCCTGGGATTTTCTTTTCTTACGTCAACCAGACAGACAGACTTCAAATTCATACCTTTTTTGAGAGGTTTGGAAAGTAAACAAGTTTATAAGTTTGATGCCATAGATTTCTCACTTCCTATTTTACCAAAATAATTTCTGGCAAGCCCATTGAAATATGCACTAGTCTCATGGATATTCCAACAAGTGCAGCAGACAACACAATGCTTTGTTTACTTCCGACTTAAATTCTAAACAAAAAGAGTATCCCAACACTAGAATATTTGAATTTTGTCATCTCTTTAAACCAAACATGTGACTGTTCAGTCAATGGGCAGCAAATCAAAATCATTTTTATGCTTTGCTATTTTAGAAGCAGCCCTAGATTTGATCAATATTACAATTCCAATGAAAACTACTAGTAATTTTGCTATCTTTGCACAAGTCAATGCTAAATATTTTAACTCCTTACAATACACATGTTTATGAGTAGTTTTCCTTCATTGAAGAAAACATTGCATGTATCTGCATTAGCTGATTTGACAACTTAGTTGTTTTGAATGGCCACTCTTCTTGATCTTTTCGCATTAATACAAGTGTATCCCAGGCTCTATCCTTGAACCCATATTGGCCTTAATTTTCATCAATGGCCTTCTCAATTCATTCATTGCTTCTATGTTGATGGCACAACTATTTGCTGCTGTCTTAATTGGGACGCTGATCAGTTCGATAAGGTCAAATTGGAAGCTAGTTGTTTTTTACGTTTTTTCAAAACAATGAAAAAATGAAATCTAAGTTCCAATCTGAATTTGCATAAGCAATTCTAAACGTGAAATGAAAAAAATCAGCCTCAAATCCTGAATCATTTGAAAAAAATTTGATTAATCAGAGCATTACAACTCATTTGAATTGCTAAGTAAGCTTGACTTACATGGGAAAGGTATTAGAATAATCTGCAATGTTTGCTGGAAACAAACCATCTGCCTGTGAATAAGAAATGAATTAAGCTATGAATCAGAAAAAGAATAAGGAGTAAGAAAAGGGTATAGTTTTTTACCAAATTTATTTAACATGCTAAAAGAAGTAAAAGGCCTACCAGAATTCACTCTCAATGACCCTAATCTTAACAGCATAAGATACACAGATGACTCTGTGTTGATAACAGGCTCAGAAGGAAAATTGCAAAACCTCCCAGAAAATGTAGGAAAAGAAGACAAGAAAGGAGGACTTAGCTGTAAGGAGACAGGAAGTACAGTTGTCATCAAGAAAGGCAGCCAAAAATGTGAGCTTCAATTTTGAGACATCAGGATTAAGCAGGCAAGAAAATTTAACTGAGTTGTGTAATAACAGACAACAGAAAATGTAACACAGAGATGCAAAGGCACATTGAATAAGAAATTGAACCCTCCAGAATACTGAAAATACCATGGAATATCATGGTCAGAACATATAGGCAATGAGGAAGTTTTAAATGAAATGGAAACTAGAAAGACACTCAAGCTTAAAATCTGAAATAGTTGAGATTTCTGGGTCATATTATGAGAAAGAACAGCTTGGAAAATGTAATACTCACAAGGTGTGTTGAGTGAAGGAGGGTGGGAAGGAAATAGCAAGTAACTTTTTGATGTTCTTCAGGATGTAGGCGATCATGGTGCTCCACAATTTCCTGTCCTTTATAGCTCTTAATAAATTTCTCCTAAACCATGTTCTGCCATCTATTTATCCAAATTCACTAAGTATGTTATGCATTGTTTCCCTCTGTCTCTCTCGCTTTCAATCTATCCTGTGAGTATCAAATTTTCCAAGTCCTCCTTCCTCATTATCTGCCCTAGAAATTTGATCTATTTCTGATGATTTCTTTCCATTTTCTCTAAAACTTCCTCATTGCTCACATATTCAGTCTATGGTATCCTCGGCATCCTTCTTAATGCAAATGTGTGTATGGATGGCAGAGCAGAAATAAGGCAGGATGGTAAAGAGTTAAATATTACTTAGGACTACAGAGGACAGGAAGTTGTGGAGAGCCATGATCATCATGCCCTGAAGGGATATGGAACATCAATGATGATGAAGATGATGATAATTTAGACACTATGGATATAATGATTTTGAATCACCAGATACTTCAGTGATCATGATTAATTTTCTTTTTCTATAATGGAGTCCATCTGACTGCTTCATTTACAATCTGATTGTTTGCATTCTAAGAATATGGCTGACCTAAACCAAACATTATGAACAGGTCTTCAGGATTGCTTTGACCTTTTGTAAAAGGTTTCCATCAATATGTTACTTGATTATGCATTATCTTCAGGATAATTAATTCTTGAAAATCCATCAGCACTTAGAATCACTGTATAATTGATATTTATTAAACTTAGCTGGATATGGCACAAGGACAGATAGGATTTATAAGATTTTTTTTGGATCAAATCTCCCAAATAAAGTGTGTATACCTGCCTGGAAAACCACCATCCTTAATTCTGGCTTTTACAAAATTTCTGGTTCAGGTGACAATTGTATAATTATTTAAAAAATGATAAGCTGATTATCCTTGATTGTGAACTCATTGTAAAACATACCAAGATATTTTTGAAATAAGAACTAAAACACAATGTTGAGATAGGTCAGAACATTAAAGTAGTGAGTCAATTTTTTTTCTTTTTCAAAATCCTCTCCTGCCATGATACTGGTGATCATGACTCTAGAACTTCCAATCTTTTGTAGTTCTAAGTAATGCATGCTTCCTTACAACCCCCCAATACCTGTTCTGCTATTCATTCATGCAAACACACTGCTTCCCCCTACCCCTCTTGTCTTCAATATGTCTTGCGAGTGTCAAATTCTCCAAGCTCTCTTTCTCCATTATATATATATTCTAAGTATAAAAATTCTTTATTTTTATTCAACTTAAACAGTCCTAGTTGTTCCCATGTTCTGTCAGGGATATTTCATCTTCTTCTTTATGCCATGTCCCTTCAGGATGTGATAGTTAATGGCTCTCCACAATTTCCTATGCTTTATTGCTCTTAGGATTGTCTTTTTGCTATTTCTAACAATCCCTTTTCTGCCATCTATTTATATGAGCTGATTAGGTAGCATACTTGCCACTCTTCTCTGTCCCTATAGCCTTCAATAGGTCCTATGAGTGTCAAATTCACCTAAAACTCTTTCCTCATTATGTGTCCTTGAAATTTCAGTTAAGTACTCTTTTTGTTTGTAATGAAATTTTCTGGTTTCTTAATACTTAGTTTAGCTTTTGCAAAGCATTTTTCAATTTTAATGGAATTTGGTGTCATATTTCCCATTGTTTATTAGGATACTTACCAGATAGCTGTATAGCTCAATTCTGATATCTCCAGTTTGTAGTTAGCATCTTGGATTTTTCCTCTTGCTGACAACCATACATTCTATCTTCTTACAATTAATGGTTAGTCCTTCCTTCTCACTTTCCTTGACTACTTTCTGTAGGAGTTCCTCTAATTTCCGTTCTGTGTCTGCTATCAACACTACTGGTTGTAATTCAATGTGTGTCTAAATTTCTTATATAAAGAAAAAGGTGAAATTTTACCTTGACTAAAAGTTTTGGCAGTGTGTACTTTCCAGTGAAACCTATAACAGGAAACTCCAATCAGTGTTTTATCTGCTTTAATGTCTTGACAAGTTGATTGATGAAAAGTTTTGAGAGTCTATGTATTTGTTATCCTTATTATTTGGGGGGTTTTTTGTTTTAAATTTGAGAATGTTGGCTTTTCTAGCAGTCATGGATAAAAAGAAAAATATTATTTATTTTAAAACAACATTTTTTAAAAAGGAACTGAAACATGGGGAAAGGAAGACATCTATAAATTAGATATGTGTGAGATAATAAATTTTTCATTATCTATTTGTGTATGCTTCATCTTGGGGAAAAAGTGAATTTCTGTCTTGAAAATAAGTTAAACATCAGTATACTTCCTTTTTTTTAAGCCCAAACAGGAAATTTAATGTTTTTGTTTTGTTTCACATCCTATTATTTATCTGATGTTAATCTTAGGTAGTAATGAGAGAGTTTTGAAGAAATCTATGCATAAAGTGACTCATTGTGCCTTCTTGGGCTAACATTCTTTACTGATATGAAGTGGAAAGACTATACTGAATCCATTGCTAGGTCAGCTGCTAACAAAGTTAGTTCACTGTGTTGTTCTAGGTTATTTTTCCATCCAGAATCTGACTTACATATCTATAAGTCTACCATTCACCTATGCTTTGAATATTGTTACAACATATGGTCTGATGCTCCTGCTACATTTAGAGATTCTTGATAAAATCCAAAGAAGAATCTGCAATATTATTGGTCCTGACCTGGTGTCTCCACCCCAGTAACTTTCCCATATAGTTGCTTCTTTGTGCTTTTTCTATAAGTACTTTCATAATTGTCTGATGAGCTCTTTGCTATAATATCTAGATGTGAATTTAAGTGCAGTACTAGATTAGCAATAAGGTTTTATCAACTTACAGTTGAATTAGGTCGATATTGCCATAACTTTTATGCTAACAGTTTCTTTTCTTGAACATCTCGCTTGTGGAACACTCTTCTGGCTTCATGCTTTCCAGCCAAATTTGATCTTCAAAAATTTAAAAGCAATGTCAATTGTTATCTACTGTCATCCAGATTACTCTTCTAATGTTTCTGTTTTCTAATTCTTTCACACTCAGTAACCCTTTGTGTCTTAATGGGTTTATTACCTTGCATGGGTGAATCTAATTAAAATATATATATATATATATATATATATATATATATATATATATATATATATATATATATATATATTCTTATCGATGTTTATGTAAAACTAACAGACCGTATATTCCACACCCAGTTGGTCCACAACTTCCAATTTAATATTTATGTCTTGTCTCTTATGTAATGTCCATACATTCTTTTGGAAATTAGAGTCTTTTTTATGTACCATGACTCTTCAGAAATTGGCTCTCCATGACTTCTTCTTTCTTGCATCTCTATGCGACTTTTGATTCTTTACCTTTCCTCTTTGTTCTCATTCTGCCATCCCTTCACAAAAACTCATCTGATAGGTGACTTGTTTCCCTCTGTTACACTTTCCTTTAATACATCATGTGAGTCAAAATTTCTAGTTTTTATGAGGTCAAATTTTACTCTTTTTGCACCAATCAAAAATGTAATAGAATTAAATGATTGCATCAAGGTCAGGTGAATAGGAGAGGTAAGGCAAAACAGACAAACCGAGTTAAAAAATTCCAGTGTTACTTTTGCTGTATACATACATACAGCTATTTTAATTGTTAAATGTTTGATATCGTTACAAACTTAAATCATGACAGATATAAATTAACTCATTAATGGGTTATAGGTAAAAACCTATAATTAATTTTTTAGAAGCCTATAATTAATTTCACACATTTTCATAAACCTATAAATAATACAAGATTTTTTAACCTATAATACAGGATTTTAATTTTCATAATTAATGCTTAATTTCTGTCTGAATTTTCAAGATGAAAACTTATCATTATTTGCGCTATCTACATTGTTATGGGACCTTACCCATAATAACATAATGGATTATGCCATACGTAATAAATACTGTGCCTCAAAAGGAAGCAGGGAGTTCAGCCTAAAGTCGGGCGACCGGCTGATCAGTTGAACTCTCTGCCTTCGGGTGGGGAGGAACCCGAATGAGGCTATGCCAAAGGGTGGAGTCTCTTTTGGGGAGGTAAACTGACCCTGAACCCATGTATACGGGTTCAAAGGGCATAATTTTGGCTGAGCCCACAGGCTCGGAGATCCCACATTAAACCGGCCTTGTGCCACATGATGCCCTCGTGGTGGTGGTGACTAAATACCGTTCAGCCTGAAGTCTGGAGTGAGGTCCGTCAGGAGTCAGTCAGTCAAGTCAGAGGCAGTCCAAAACAGTCACGTTCAGACAATTACTACTAAACCTGATTGTTCGTACTAACACTTTCTACTTCTCTGTATATATTCCTGTTTGTAATATATCTGTGTTATTCCATATATGTGTTTGAGTTCTTCTTTATTGGTTCTACCTTGGACTATCACCTACAAGGAACCGGACCATAACATACATTCTGACTGTTGTCCTCATACTTGTTGTTGCCATCACAACCTTTCAGCTATTTCAGCCTACAGCCTTCATCAGATGTATATCAATCTGGGAAACCTACAGGGAATTCTGAACTGAACTATTTAATTAATCTACATTGGTAGATTATTCTCATTCGAATGCTCATATCTATAAATATCTTATCTGGTTTTTACTCTTAGTACTACTCAGTTATTGCTCGAATATGTACTGCCCTGCCCTGAGATTGAACTCAAATTGCTATAACACCAAATTCATAAAGCAAAGATTTAATCTGCTAGGCTATTGTCTATGGCATGGAATGAGAATATCCTACCTGCATAGATTAAATAATGGGTTCATTTCAAAATTCTCTGTAGGTTACCTCGAATGATATACACCTAATAAAGGCTGAAGGGCATAATAGCTAAACAAAGGACAGTAATCCAAATGTAAATACAGGGAACCAGTACCAGTACACATAGTGCATCAAAAAGTATCTAAATGAGCCTCCTTAGGTTTTGAATTCAGAGTTGTCAAGGCTATATGACCTAATTTGTTCTGCTATTTACCTATAGCTTGGGGGAGAAGAGGGGGTTAACAATTTGAATGAAAAGAGAACTATATAATAATAAATAGTATTATTATAATAATTTAAACTATTTATTTTTATTAAAATTTTTACAAAAGATATATATCCAAGAACAGTTAGTAAATAGCAAAACATTGCTTAGAGTTATAATGGACAGAAAATAGTGGAGAGCCATTTTTGCCAACAATTTAGACTCAAAACCAGCATTGAAGAATTATCTATCAAACAAGAAAATTTCATTGAAATCAGATGAAAACGGTGGAAATGCATGAACATTTAATCACACACATGCACACACATTTTTAAAATTATAGATATAGATACAGAACTATGTTACGAAAATTAATTACAAAGTTGAAATGATTTTTTGTGTGATATGTTTCTTTCTTTAGGACTTCATTAGATTAAAGTAATGCTTTTGTTGATGTAATTATAAATGCATATGTTGGAATATAAAAATTGCCAATGTTGGTTATAATTATGCATAGATAAGAAAGGCTGAAACTGATGGAACATTGAAATTTTAAACTTTTAAATTTAATTTCTATTTATCTTTTTTAGATGTCTGGACATATTGTCTAGGCAATTTCCTTTAATTTATTTATTATTATTCAGATATATGAAAATTCATATTTCTCCATACAGAACTATATATAACATTGTTCAGAAGAGGAGTGGAAATCCCTTCTTTAGCAAAACTACTAACCTGATGCTGTAAGGAAAGTAATCTATATAATAAATGCCAATGTGTCACACTTTTTCAGTCAAAAAGACACAATTCTCAATAACTCATTTCCTTTTATATAATAAATACCAATGTCACTGTGTCGCACTTTTCAATATAAAAAGTCAAATTCACTACAATACAATAGCTTATGTTACAGAAATTTTGGATTCCCAAGTTTTCATTACTGTGATTGTTTTTGGCAATTTTTAATTTTATATAATTTTTTGCAACAAATCTTTTGGTATGATAACAGTTTTTATAACTTGGAAATAAATTTGGAAATAATGGAAATTAACTGCAAAATCCATTGAAAGTCACCCATTCATAAAAATAATTATTTGTATTAAAATTAAGGACCTACGCACATCAAACTGTCTTTAAATTAAGTAGCAGCAGAAGAATTATGATTGAACTTTTAAAAGGTAAGCTTAAATACTAATGCGATACTTAAATGTCACAATCAATTTTGAGTTCTTCTGTAATTTATTGTTGCTTATCACATACAACAAGAGTATGCCTTGTAAAAAGAAATCAATGCCAACAGAGGATCTGATTGCAATTAATAGAGCTAAGGCTACAGTAAGGAAAAAAATGTCCTGTACAAATGAAAACCCAAATCAAACGACAACTAGGGGAGCTTCAAATGTTGAGAATATGCAAAGACTTAATGAATCTTAAACTCCTGAACAAGTCGAAGGGTCAATCAAGAGTCCTCCACAGGAGCTGGCATAAATGTTGCCCAATAAGATGGCATTTAAGCTAGTTTATCTTTGAAAAAACTGTAATGGCAATAGGTTACCAGTGTGTCATGGGAGCCATCTTTTGTCTCACTTGTTGAACTAGGATATATTCTTGTTTTGATATGCATATATATATATATATATATATATATATATATATATATATATATATAATAATTATTTTTATAAAAAGATAAAATAAGTATGTTATAAAATCACTACAAAAAATAACATTTTGTTTCAACACACTCTGTGTCTTATCAAGTGATGGTTTGAAAAGAAAATAAATGGTTTTAAAAGTTTCAGATTAATTAACGATCCTACACTAGGGGACATTGTTACAAAAGAATAAATAACCAATCAAAACGAAGTACAATGATTCAAAAGCTTGACAACAAAATCCTGCTATTATAGCTATTTAGATCTTTAAATACGTGTAATATTAAAAATAATTTTTACTAACTAATAATTATAAATTTATAAATAAAATTTAATATTAAAATTAAAAATTGCAATTTTAAAATCCAAATTTAATCACTATTAAGTTTAAAAACTACAAAATTATTGAAAAAGAAAAAAATATATATGTTTATTCAATTCATTTCTTCATTGAAATTACGTCTGACAAGACAAAAAGCTACAATTCGTCCGGTCATCTGAATACATGTATATTTTTTTTTTTCCGTTTTTATTTTCAGTTTATGAATATGGTCTTAAACACACGCGTGACACAAACAAAAATCAAATCAGATTATATAACATTGCATCTAGACATAATTAGATACATACACACACACACACACACACACACAAATATACACACACACAAAAAAAAAAAAAAAAAAAAAAAAGGAAGAGGTGGGGGAATACATGAACAACTCCACAGCCCTTTACGAAAAAAGGAGAAACTAACTAACACTTATACACACACACAGTTAAATGTGAATACACTCTACATACACATAGACACCGATATATACACAAACATACATCCACAATGGCATAGACATTGAGAAATCACAACCAGTAAATTTTCAGACTAAATAAATGCTAATGTTGAATTATAACTTAAGGAGCAAATATATAAAGATAAAATCACTAAAATAATATTATTTAATATATTAAAACGAAAAAACTCTAAAACAATAAATTAAATATCAATAAAAATATATATATATTATTAATCATATAAGTTGATAATAGTTTCATTATATTTTGGCAAAGAAAAAACAGGATAAAGAAATCCACAAATATATACATATATATATATACATAACAGCAAAAACAAATTAACACACATAAAAAAAAAAAAAAAAAATATATATTCATACATACATATACGTACAGAAATACACAAAAATAAATATATAAACATAAACATATACGTACATATACATATCTATGATAACAAACATATGTACGTACATACATATAAACCTAAATACAACACATATATACACATCTTTTATGCACACATACTTAGATATATAAAAAACAGTCATGATATACCAAAGTTTCCAAACACATACACAAAAATACATAATGCGGTTCCAACACACACACCTATATATATACATACACAAACATACATAAATATATATACACACATACATACATATCTACAAATAAACATATATATATACATAAATATATCTACCTGCAATAACAACCACCCATATATACATGCATACATAAAAATACAACAACTTTCAAACCAAATACATATATAAACGAACTAACATATATAGATACATAAATATACCTTCAAACACCAACACAAAAAATATACATATAGTCTAACATACAAATATATAAACACATTCATACAAACAGAAATATACTTAAATATAAATACACATACACAATAAAATAGGACATACAGATATATATACACATATATATATATATATGCACACACGCATATATATATACACACATACATACACACATACACATACATATATATATACAAATATATCGTTGCACAAAGCTGAAATCAAGGGACATCCAGTGAGGAACGAACTTTTATCAGTCGCAAAATCTAGTAACCATGGCAACCATTATACTACCAGATTTAATCATATACATACCTGTACATACTCTCACATACACAACACACACATACATACATATACACACATATATATATATGCATATATATATACATATATATATATATAACCATATACACACACACACACATATATATATATATATATATATATATATATATATATATATATATATATATATATATGGATGTTATAATGAGTATATGGTTCAAAGCAAAGAGCAAACAAGAATTCAAATTTCAACAGCATATATTGACCAGTTTTCAGAACATATACATACTTGTATGAAAGGGTGACAAAATTGTTGATATGTGGTTCTTTTATTGCCATTGATAAGTGAAGCAATTATATGTTGGTAAGGCCATGTGCAGGTAACAGGTCAGTTGACCAAGGTTCTAGTTGGTGTTAGGTGAGAGGCCTGGTATGAATTAGTGAATCCACATAGTAGTATGAGTGGAGTGTTTTTGGCAAGGTTGATCCATTTATCTTCAGTGTTGAAAATGACACTAGTGAAATGTGTGGATAAGTCGTAGTTGTTGAGCTGAACTGCCTGTTGTTACTGAGGCCTATCTGTGGTTTAACAGGTGCTAGCTCCCAAATATATCCTTTTTTTTATTTTTCAGTGACAATGTTCATGACTGGCTTTTGTATTTTAGATTTTTGTGGGAATTTGTTTTGTGGAACAGATCTGATGTTCAGAGTCCCTGTGCAGAAGGCAATTTTTTTTATTTTGGGTTTTGCTTTCTGACCACCCATGTGTCTAGTGAAATGTTTTGGGGAATCAGACAGAGACCTTGATGAAAGCAGTATAACATGGAGATGTTAATTTGGCTACATAAGTTTTTTTTTTTTTTGTGAACAGAAGATAGTGTAGTGCAGTGCTACTCAAAATGGTGATCCGTGGACTAGTGCTGATATGCAAACCATCAGCTACTGGTACGCAGCCTGTGTCCAGGCCATGCAAAGGAATCATTTATAAAGATTAAGGTTATATAATTTTTGTTTTGTGTTAATAAACAGCTTATTTTTTTATTACTTTTTATGTTTTGATATTGAATTATTTTTTGCAAAAAAATGGAAGATAAAAAATAGTCAACTTTTATTATATTCATTATATATATTGTCTCTGGTATAAATTAATATTACCATGAAATATTGCAGGTATGTGACACATTGAAAAAAATGACACTCTACAATGTCAGGTAGTATGAGAAGCACTAGTGTAGTATATGTATGAAATAGGATACTTGGTACACTTGGGATTAAGAAGTCCCATTGGAAGAGAAACAAGGCACATTACTCTGGCACCTTGTGATTGTAGAGAAAAATAATTTATGTCCTTTCCTTTTGTACTGCTTCATACAATGCCACCTAATGTACATTAAGAGAAGTCCCCTGGCACATTATGGTAGTGTAATCCAATAAAAATGTTAATTATAAAACTTTGAATTTAAGCCTGGTATTGGTGTGTAATGGATAAGTAAATAAGTATAAAGTATAGAGAAGAGATAAGTAAAACACGGCTTTGTAAAGATTTAATGCTGTTTTTTTTTTATGTTCCTCTCTAATCATATTATTTTTATTGGGATGATAATTTAACAAATAAATAAAGCGAAAATGAAAGTGATACAAAAAGCTCATAAAAATATTGCCAGAGATGCCAACATATCTTCACTAAAGGTAAATAAATAATCTTTTTTACAGTAAGCAGAGAAGCCAAATAAATTTCCTGCCTCTAATAGGAACTAGCAAGGACACCTAACATTACTCAGGAAAAAAAAAGTAAAAATATTTCTAGCAATGTATTTTTTTCTACATAACACAATTAATAAAAAAATGATTACCGTATTTGATGGCATATGACATATGAGTCTAAAAGATTCACCCCAATTTCAGCAGGGTAAATCAAAAAAAATATTAGTAATTAGTAAAATTAGTAAACCTATATATGGCATATAAGATGGAAGAGAATTTTAAAAGATATTTTTAGGAAAAAAAGTGTGCCTTATATGCCACCAAATACGGTAATTACTTCACTTATTCATGAAAACAAGTTACTAAAAACCATGCCCTACATTTCACACAAAATTATATATATATACTGTTTGACAGGACAAATACACATGAGGTCTGCTTAACCAATGAAAAACTAACAACACAAAAATAAAAAATCAGAAAATTTTCTTATCCCCTCCATATTTCATTTTCTAGTGAAGCTTAGATAAAACGAGAAACTTGTTAAATTTACAGACATTTCCTTTTTGTTCCTTAAAAGTGGATTCTATTTCAGACATGGTTGCCCACTAATAATAACATATGAAATAAGAATATACACACACACACACATATATATATATATATATATATATATATACACACATGTTCTAGTCATCTGAAGATCACAAGCGTGTAAAACTTGGGTAATGACTCAAGCTGTCCTCCCTTAAGTATTGATGTTGTGAAGCATTTTTGCTGTGTCTAGATAACCTAGCCATTGAGTACTTTACTGCATACGTAAGGGCATTCTAATCATCTGAAGATCAAGAGGGCATGAAACTTGAGTAATGACTTGAGATTACCCAGATAAAGCAAAAATGCTTCACAACACTTGGCATTTTTGTGCTGTCTGGATAATCTGGGTGTTGAGCACTTTACTTTATTGCACAAGTAGGTGCAATAAAGTCTTTTGGTCTTTCTTTTTTCTTTCCTTGTTTTGGATTTCTTCTTGCCTAAGGTGTTAGGTTGTCTGGCAAGTTGTCTATTGCTCATACCAACATTGCTGGTTTTCTTTACAGTATATATATATATATATATATATATATATATATATATATATATATATATATATATATATATATACTAGTAGAGCCCGGCATTGCCGGAGATGTAACAGTAAGAGATAGATCAAGTATAGACCATCATAAAGACTGAAAAATAAAATTGACAAAGATTATTGTTTAAGGTTGACGGACACGCATGTCTTAATTAGTTTTTTTTTTTTTTTTTGTTTTTTTACGAATTAGTCAAACCCAAACTCAAACAAAAACATTGTTTTCAATCGTTATGAGTCTACCGATTGAATAGAATTTTATTATAAACAATTGTCTTGTAAGTGGAATTTTTAAAGCATTCTGAATGTAAAAATAAAGAAAAAGTGTGCAAGACAATAAGAAACACTACCTGCCAAAAAAAAGAAAGTGAAGTTTTGTTGAAATCGGTTGAAAAATGTAGGAAATCCGATCCCATATATAAACACACACACACACACACACACACACACACACACACACACACACACACACACAACCTGGGTTTTATAATAAGAATAACTCAATATGAGTTGTCCCCTTTTCATTCTGGTGACAGTGATGCCTCTTAATTATGTTTTCAAATTGATTTTGTGCAAAAAACAATTGTGTTTTTTCAATTTTTGGTGCTGTCAGAACCACTGCAAGGTAATTTTATGTAGTCCTGTGAAGTTTTGTTGAAATCGGTTGAAAAATGTAGGAAATCCAATCCAATATATAAACAAACAGACACACACACACAACCTGGGTTTTATAATAAGTATGATATATATATATATATATATATTCACATATACATTACAGTTCAAAAGTTTGAAGCCACCCACAGAATTAACATGAGATGAACTTGACAGAAGAGTGAAACCTTTCATCTAAAAAATGAAAAAAAGCTTTTACAATCATTGAAAAAGCATAGAATCATTTATCAAATTTTGAAAAAATTTTGAAAAAAAATTTGTGCTGCAGTAATCAATTATAATGGGAGATATTTTGATGAGAGCAAAATTTAATTATAAAATGCTTTTTTTTCTTTTTGTCATAATAAAATTTCTAATAAAAAAACATGTCTCACTTTTTTAAATCATGTATAATATATTCTTTTTCAAAGTTCATAACAACTACTTTTTGCGTCGATTTAAAAAATTACCAGAGGTGATCTCAAGTGTTTCAACTGTAGAGCACATCTGAATGAATAAATAAAAGATGAGTGACAAAAATGGGAAGTTATGTCCCCTTAGATATCTAGTCACATAAGAATACAGGAGTCATGTTCATTTTTAAGCAGCACTGAATTTAAGAACTCTCTTTTCCCTTTGAACTGTCACATGATATGTGTAGCACTTATATCAGAACTAATTTTGGTGTCTTGCCTTCACCCTGTTTTTGTCACCCATATATGATTGCTCTACATACTTTGAAACTTCTAATTCCAAAGCCAAATAAATTTCCTGCCTTTAATAAGAACTAGCAAGGACACCTAACATTACTCAGGAATGTCACTGGGACTAAAAGTTTGGTTACATTTTGTTTTTGTTGTCTTCCATGATATTTCAGATTTCTTTTCAGCTTTTCCTTGAAAGTGCTTACATATTTTTCAACTGGAAAAAAACATCTTAATACATAATTATGTTTGGGATTATTAAAATTGTCCTTCAGATATTTATGCAACAATAAGATTGCATATGTTATAGACAAGCGTATGGTTGCAAGAAAGAAATACAACAACAGCAGAAATAGATTTACGTGGTTTATTTCGACAGGAACGTGTGGGTTTGGGACAGCTACCTTGTGGTAAAGTTCATAAGCCGGCTTTTGGATCTAGGTCGATCTCTCATAGTAGTTCACACATGTTGACGGTGGTTGATGCTCTCCTGCTGACAGCAGCTGACCATGACAGGTCTCTACCCTGGCCACCTGTTGACTGCCTGTTGAACCTGTGTGTGACCCCTTTTATAGCGTTTTTTTATGGCTTAACAGGCTCAAAAAACGAAGCAAGTATAATTAGGAGGGAAGCATTTTTATTGGACGAAAAATAGAACACTTTAAATATTATTTTATTTTTCGACTGGAACACGTGTGTCGGGAATATTTGTAAATGAAGATAATGGTCATTTTGTGATGGGGATTTGTCCTGTTCACATCCAGCTCTCGCTCTTGAGTATTTGCCTGTAAATCAGCCGAGATATGTCTTATTTTATTTTATAACACATAGAACTTGTTCTGACTGTTCTGACTTATAAAAGAATTTAATAAGATGAAATGATTTCATTATCCCTATATAATTTGCAATAAGAAATTAAAAAGAAGAGAATAAAAATAGCAACTGGTTAATTCTAAAGAGCAGCAAGCCAAAGGACAAACTAATAGTTCTACCTTTGTTTACTATATTGTAATGTTTTGCAAAACATCTCAAAAGCAATCATAAATATTTCAGAGTAAAACCTTCAACACATGTCTATGTTGCATTTATTTATTTTTCTCATGATTACCAGAAGAAATTAATGATAGACACAAGAATTATTTACACAAGATATTATATTCTGAGATAGCAACTTTATAAGGATAGACATTATCATCATCTCACTTGATATCTAATGTAAATAACACAAAACAAGAAGCTATAATAACTTAAAATTCTACAACTATGTAAGGATTATATTTATAACCTAAAGCAAGAAGCTATAATAACTTAAAATTCTATGACTATGTAAGGATTATATTTATAACCCAAAGCAAGAAACTATAACTTAAAATTCTATGACTATGTAACGATTATATTTATAACCCAAAGCAAGAAGCTATAATAACTCAAAATTCTACAACTATGTAAGGATTATATTTATAAAATAGTTGCATCTACAAAAAGATTCACTGGAAATTTTCAGGTAGAGTTGATTTTTACAAATTCTTTGACTCTCACTTAAATGTACCAAAAGTTCAGAATAGTTATATAAGGTAGATAACACAAAATGGTTGACACCATGATGATTAGGTAATATATACTAATGCGATTATAAAAGTTCAAGGCAGAAAGGCTATGCATAAGATGGTAAAAAACAACATTCCTATAGCAACACACCACAGTTGGGAGGTTCTATGGTATCAGATTCCTACATTAAATCTTAATGTTAATCTCTCAATTTTTATTTGTTCTTTAATTTCTCATCACCCATTATATTGTTTTCAGATTGGCTACTGATTTATTTTGTTGTTGTCTAGTTTATGCAATGGACTTGTTTTGAGAGCCAATTTTTTTCTTTAAAGATTAAAAATTTCCATGCGTGTTTTCTTACATTGCTTGCTGAGGGGGTACTGAAAAGTTCTTGCTCCAACAATGTAATGGATCAAAAGAAAATGTATTAGACCATGAACAATTTTAGCTCTAATTAGTATATACACATATAATCTGCCTTCTCACAATATGAATATCCAGCCATTGTTAGAATAAACACTTCTCAGTTAGCTCACTACTACACAGGTTAAACACTGAAGACAGACTAGCCACAAATGTACATGAATGACAAATGTAATCTAGTCTACATGTCAACATAGCACCATCTACTGTCAACTTTCTTTAAACTTAATAACTCAAAAATGAAGGATTTTCGAACATATGTTTGTATGGACTTTTGCCCTGGTTTTGGTGCTAAGATCCCACCCAACAAAGTTTGTAAAAATAATTTTGATACACCCTGTCTATATGAGATTGATTCTATCAATAAATCCATTACTAATCTGAGGATGAAACACCACTTCAGTGTTTTCTATTTTGCCATTCAATTAACTAATGTTAGCCAGATACATAATTTTGTACCTCATGTCTCATATATATATATATATATATATATATATATATAAAAACTTATAAGAAACAAAGTAATGCTAAAGGCAATAAAACAGAATTACACTTAATGAAGTGCATCCTCATAGAATAAAAAAGGTTAACTACAAATTCTAAGTAAAAGAAACACAGAAAATAAAATCAAAAAGATGAAGACCTTGTTGTGTTAGTGCCATAGTGGATTTGAACTGACAAAGCAACAAAGTACATCCCAAATGAAAGTGTACTTTCAAAGTATTCATCTAGAAAATAGTCAAACACAGTCCTGATAGATCTTTATCAAATTATAAGAGACTAATGATAGAAAATAAAACGACAACAGATCACTGGGTTTCTGAATGTGTGTTCGGTCAAAATGAAACGTTGCATCCCATTGTGGTGATGCTTTATTTTAAATTTTTGACAATATTGTTCATATTATCCAGACCATAAAATCCCAACAAAATACACTGCAAAATGCACAAGCTGAGAAAAAAAAAAAGATTATATAAACCCAGTATATCAAATTTTATTATTTAAGGTGATTAAAGAAAAGATCACTTAACTGCTATGTAATATCAATCCTCCTATATGGCAGTGAATGCTGGAAGATTTTCTTGCAGATGAAGCAGAGATTTCAGGCTGCAGAAATGTGATTCTATAGAAGGATGGTTAAAATACCATGGATAGAGCAGAAACCAGGGCATTCTAAGGAGAATGGAAAGGACAATTATACATAAAACAAGAAAGAGAAAATTTAAATTTTTGGAGCAGATAATGAGAAATGAAGGTTTGGAAAATTTAACACTCACAAGGTGTATTGAAAGCAAGTTGATGAGCTTGCAAAAATAGATGGCAGAACAGGGAGTGATAGCAAAAAGACAAATATTGTGAAGATCTATAAGAATAGGAAATTGTGGAGAGCCTGCATCTAGGAGAATTTGTCAATTATTTTTGCTACTTGGCAGAAAGTGAAGTAACAACTTGGAGGTGGATTTCTCATTGTTTCAATCTGTCTTTCTTTTCTCAATTTATTTGTCTTTAAAGAGAAATCTGTTTGTCAAGATATCTAATAAGAGGACAAAATTGCCAAGCATTAACATAAAATGCTCATGAAAAGCTTCAAGTGGAAGTTAAACTTTGTCCACTGATTGCATATTTCCAGGCCAAATTGGTTTACTTTGGTTTATGGCATATCAGCCTCAATGTGTTATTTAATACCAACAAGATTTTTAGGTACACTATTTACATTGTGTAGACTATCATCCTCATCTTTGTTGCCATATTTATCACAACATTTCAGCTGTTGTAGCTCCAATTCAGCCTTTTATCCACTGTGCCATTTTGTCACTAGGGTAGGATTCCACAGTGGAGAAGGTGTTAGATAGATTCAGTGACAGACCCAAAGAGTGTGAGTTCAATACCTAGTTAAGGCAGTGGAGAACTTGGAGGGAGATAATTAGACATCGATTAGACATGGCATGGAACTAGAACAGTCCATCAAACAAATGGTTCAGTCATTCAAAAAACTTGAAGAAGGCCAGAGTGTACAATGGTCAAACAAACAAATGGTGAGTATGTCTAAAACAGTGTATACCCCATCTCAGTGATCGAAATTTTTTAAAGTTTTGTTCAGTTTGTAGATAAGGTTTCTTTGAAATTTTTTGTAAAGAGGGTTTTTGTTGAGAGTCAAATGTATTGCCACTTCAAAAATGAAGAAGGCCCAGTTTGGAGGTTACTATTTATCCATAGCTGGCACCCTACAGCTCTGTTAAAATTTAAACAAAATATAATTAGATCAAGTTGCTGTAAAAGTGAAACTTTCAGATAATTATAACTCTTTCTAATTTCAAAGATTCTATACCCATGAGGACAATAATTTGAATAATGTGAATAATGTAAATTAAAAATAAAATTTATTCTGCACTTGCTTAAATGCCATCTCTGATGGACTCTACATGATATCAAGTTACTTTGTATTTATTGAATATATATTATTATTAGCAAATGCTTATTACTGTTAAGCTTAATTATTATTAGAAGTTATTATTAAAATATTGTTACTAGTATGCCACAATGGCTACTGAAGAAAAGTGTAGACAGGTCAAGGATTCTGTCTTGCTTATTCCTCTTATTTTCTTAAGAAAACTTAGGGAAATTACATAGTAATTGGAATTATCTTCTTTGGGCAAACACTTTTCTAATAAGTTAGTTTTATTAGAAATTACTCAAAAATCTGTTGCCTGGACATTGCTTTATTCTTCAAGTTAGAGCATTTTAATAGTTTTGCATTTACAAACATTACACTATGATGTGCCATTTTTGCTGTATTATGTAACAAGTCTACAAACAATCACATAGAAATTGGATCATTATAATATACAAATGATGTACTGAAAACAATGTTTGATTGTCCTTAGAGAATTATGTCTGTAGTAGAATTTTTCACTACTTTTAATTAAAGCTTTCGTACCCCCGATTCATTAATATTTATTTAATCTCTAATTGATCACCTATTATATTTAAACAAAAATATGCAACTGCAGTATTCTTATCATTTTAGCAGACCAAAACCTGTGTCCCACTTGTATTTGTAGCCAATTAACATTCACTCTGCAGAGCATATCTTTTGATCATATCAAGTAGTTTCAAAAGCAATGTTTTAGTGAAATTCTCCAATTGTTTCTTCTGACCCAACCTGAAAACATTGTTTCCCAACTCACAGATAACTTAAATAAATTTTACATAAATTCCATTCTACTTCAAGCTACTTGAGTCAATTTATTTTGATATGGTTTGTCAGTTCATTGTCTTGGCAACTTAGTCTCAATTACTTACCATTAACACTTCATTTAAGTAATTGATAGCAAATTGTTCTTGTTGTCACAATAAATCCTATTGATACTATATCAACACTTTTGATTCATGCGTCTTTATCTCGATGCAGAAGGCTTATTTATTTAATGCATAGAACTAGTCTCTTCATTATCTTGTTACTGGAACACTATTTCAGCCAATGCATTCTTCAGCCTTCCTCAGGTCTATACAATAAACAGTTTTTAGAATTCCATATTAACTTTTTTCTTTCTTTTTTCCATCTTTAGAATATGGTAGAATCAACAGATTCAAAAGAATAGATGTTAAGATTTCAGGTTAATAGTGAAAACATGGATTTTCTTTCTAAATTTCTGAATAAGGTGTTATCATTATTTACATTATTTACATTCAGACAATTGTCTTCAGCTTTGTTATCATTAGCACAATTCTTCGTTTGTTGTGCCAAAATCATGGCAAATCACAGATAATAAAGAAAAGGAATCAGTGGAGAAGGCAATGGGAAAACCCAGCACCATCTCTCCCAAGAAGTCATGACAATTCGTATATGATAAAGAAAAATAATCTGTGGAGAATGCATGAGGAAAGAGTGAAAAAAGACAGAAAGAATTTATACTGCTTTATACAACACTACCTAGTAGGTGTTAAGAGAAGTCCCCTGGCAGACAAGGTGGGGTAATATCACACATTTCTGATCAGATTGAAAGTAGATTGAAAAATTGAGTTTATTCCAATATTATGGCAACACAATAAAAAGAAATGATTAAATTTTAAGATAATTGCACAAGCTGAATTTCAAGGACATTATATCCAGAAATTTCAGTACTTCCTGAAAAATGCATTAACAGAAACTGATACAAAAAATGAAATACAAAAAGTGTTATCTTTTAGCTGAGGTCATCAAACTATATACTTGTTTTATTGGTTTCGTTTTTTAAATAAGTTTTCAAATTTATGATCATTAAATCTTAATTTTCTTAGAGGAAATGGTCTAGATTATTTCTGTCGAGAATAAATTCAAATTTGTTAATGGATGGACACATCTTCAAAAGACTTCCTTAATATGTAACAAATATGTTCATCTTTTCGGTTTGAAAATAACCAACTTCTGAAAGAGAGCTTCTACCAAGGTTCACTGTTAATGATGTTAGCTGGAAATCTATTAAAAGGAGCAGTATTTTTAATATTTTATTATATCTATGGTTATAAAAGATGAAAATCTTTCATTAAATACAGGATATTGAAAGAGGAATGTGTTGTGCAATCTATTTATGAATTCCTCTTAAATTTTATTCCAAACACAAAGACAAAGCCTTTATTGTTATAAGATACATAATATCAGATTTTATTATGCAAATTGATGTTTGGCAGTAAAACTGGTGTTAACCAACTGACACTAGTAAATCTTTCGACATACATTAATATGAAAAATCTAGTCTGGTCAACACCTGCTCACATCCAAGCATCAGGATTATCATCTTCTCTCCTTATTCCATCTCTCCTATCTAGTACTCATGAAGAGTTGTGAGTAGGAGTAACAGAGAAGTGTTGTTTTAACATGACTGGGTGAGTCAGGCCCAAGTCTCAGTTCCCTCCTTGGATGGTCCTACATCAGGAAAGTCAATTTGCAACAATGGTTTTCCTGGTCTCAGGCTCAATGTCGTCCTTTGTTATTTTTCAACTGATACATGAAGTGTTGTTTTGGGCCTCTTCATAGCCTCTTACCATTGTCAAGTTCTCCAAACAGGATGGTATGTGGTAGTCAAGTTAGACACATTCTGGACACATGACCAGAATGTATGAGAGAACCACATTTCTGTTGCTTGGAGCCTCTTCTTCATCTGTGATAAGATTGTCCAGCATCCATATCCATATAGGAGGGCTAATATTACATAACAATTCAGTATGCTTTTCTTTGTTTCTAATGAAAATTTTCTGTTTCTTATTACTTTGCTTAGCTTTTTTATGTCAATTTTTAAAAAATTATATATGCGTAGGGAAGTAACTATTATATTTATATTGTTCATGAGATGAATGAGGCACATTGGAATTGTGAAATATGCTTTGCAAAACTAAAGTATTAAGAAACTTGAAAATATTTGAGTGCTAAATGCTGTACAATACTATTCTTTCTTTATGGCAGTGAATGATAAGCAGTTTTCTTACAGATGAAGATGAGACTTGAGACAACAGATGTAGTTCTACAGAAGTATACTATGGTCATCTGTCAGGTCAAGGTTGTTGGAGAGAGAATTAAAGGTTGAACAAGAGGTTAAAATTTTTCTTTAATCAAATCAATCCATTTTATCTGACTACATGAAAGGGCAGCAGGACCTGATTGGTATCTTCTTTTCCCTGACTCCTTTTTTTTTTGGCTGATTGTTGTGTCTAGTTGGCCTTTTCTTATATATTTTTATACTCAAAGTTACATGTTCCATACATATACTTAAATAATATCGCCAGATGTTTGGTCTCCTTGTTATTTTTTTCTTTTCTTACATCCTGATTGTGAAAGCTTTCTGATTGGTTGATCGAACCCTGGCTTTTTTTGCATGTTGATTTTTATTATTTATCTACTTTGAGAGATCATGAAATCTTCTTGGTGTTATTTAGCTTTATTTATTCTCTATTACTATAGAACTACCAGCACAAATTTCATCTAAATATAACCCAGCCGAAAAGAATTTTCCATCTTTATAAAGATTAATCTTCAGAACTTTAACTCAAATGCATTACATTTTGTTTCAATAAGCTTTATTTTTCTTATTTTATTCACAATGTCCACAAATTTTCAAAGATTTCCCAGAAGCCTTTTATTTGTAGTTTACTGAAATGAAAATAATATTTTATTACTATTATATTCCGTGCTAATAAGAATATATACTTGAAAAACACAGTGGATAAAATAAGTAAAGGCTTATTATAAAAACCAATACAATAAGAGTAAAGGTAATAATTATGCACAAGGTCATCACAAATCAATCCATTAGTGAGTGGCACTATTGGAAGGTCGGTAGTTATTACATAATCTGGGTTGTACTCAACAGATTCCAGCTAGACGGTATCTACCAACTGCCCCATGCAGTCACATGTGGCACAAGGCCAAATTTAATATGGGGTTCCTGAGCCCATACACTCGGCCAAAAAATCCCCATATACCCTGCATAAATGAGATCAGGTCTGTCTACCTCCCTGGATGAAATTCTGCCCTTCGGCATAGCCTTGTCCGGGTTCCTCTCTGCTGAAAGGCAGAGAGTTCGATCAGCACAACTAGAAAAGATTCCAGCTAGACTCTGTAGTCCGTTGACTTACAGATACTTATAGGTAGTTACTACCTATAGTGTAGTCACTCATGGGGGTGACAGGTTATTCCATTACATCTATTACATAAGAGGTGATGATGAAAATCTAAAGCCGTTTGGTGATATTGTCTATATTTTTTGATTGAAAGATTTTCTCTATAATTATTTAGTTTATCTGTCTTGAAAATTCAACTGTTTAATCTTGAAATAGCAATTGAACTGTTCTTCTTTTTAGTTAAAGAAATACAAAAACCTAAGATAAAAGCAGATGTTTTCAATCACCTCAAGTATTATTATCATGCAGTCACTATTTTGTAAATGTTTGGCTAAGTTTCTTGTTCATGAGTAGTTTAAGATCAAAGTGAAATTTCTCAAGTTCTATTTTTTATGCTTGAACAATAAACAGATTAAAGTCATAGATCTGATTGGTTATAAAATAAAATTTTCTGCACTGTGTTTTTCATTGGCCACAGTGAGATAAATTTTTTATCCAAGTATGCCTGTCTACTAGGGCAGCTAGCCAATCCCTGGTGCAAAATATATATTCCAATGGAGTAAAGTATATGAAAAAGACAGGCATGAAACTTTAATAATAATAGTATTTTATAGATATAAAAAAATATTAATCAGTTTAAATGTCCTTCAACAATCAGTATCATAGCCATCAGATTCTAAGAAAAGCTCAAATTAGTTTTTAAAAATGTTTTTTTTTTTTTATTAATTCATTTCTTTTTCTCAGTTGATTTACCTGATAAGTTAAATAATTGTTTTTGTGGGTAGGGAGCTACAGCTGCCTTTGTAATCAAATAAATCTTAGGCACATTTGTGTTTGTTAGACATTCACAGAGCCCACCTGTGGTTTATACTGCAACTATGCTGAGCAGACCTTAGTTACAGTTTCTGGGAAAGAGCATATTATCTGGTATTATCAACAGTCTGAACAAGGCCAGTATGCTCAAACCCGCTGTCATGATGACTTGTGAGTTGTGACTTTGTGCTAGTGCTAGTTTATCCAATTTCACTCACAAGGCTTCAGTCACCCCATAGTATAGTTTTTCAGGTACTTCACAAAGGTGATCACCACCCCAGGCTGGTAGCATCAAGAAGTCACCTTCTTCATGAATTGAAAATGATGTGATTCAAACACAGGTCTCATGGCCAGGGAATGAATGTTCTAAACACTCAGCCAAGGGTCCATATATATGTGTGTGTGTGTGTGTGTGTATATGTATATATATATATATATATATATATATATATATATATATATATATATGTGTGTGTGTGTGTGTGTGTGTATATATATATATATGTGTGTGTGTATATATATATGTATGTGTGTGTGTTTATATATGTATGTGTGTGTGTATATATATATATGTATGTGTGTGTGTTTATATATGTATGTGTGTGTATTTATATATGTGTGTGTATATATATATATGTGTGTGTGTGTATATATATGTATGTGTGTATAAGTGTGTGTATATTTATATGTATGTGTGTGTATGTATATATGTGAGTGTATATATATATGTGTGTGTATAAATACATGTGTGTGTGTGTGTTTGTATACATGTGTGCATATGTGTGTGTGTGTGTGCGTGCACGTGTATACATAGGTATGTATGTATGCATGCATGTGTGTTTTGAACAAAAAAATGTTAAAAAATTAAAATTTTCAGACACACTGGATTGTATATTAATATTTTTTTGTTTTATTATTTCAATTAGGTTCCTTGACTACTTTTAGCCAGCATGGCCATCAGGAGAAAAAAAATCCCTGCTTTTTAGTAGCAGTGCACTACAGAAGTGAATGACTGTCTCTGAAGAAAGTGAACTTTATCTGTAGTTTTCATTTGTTTTTTTATCATTAATTTTGGTTAGTTCTTGTATTGGTTAAACAGGCCCCTTTCAGAATTCCCTCCTTGGTCATTCTGACAGTTTTATTGGTTGCTGGGAAGAGGATGTGTGTGTTAAGTGTATGTTATCTTTTAGTTTTGGGAGTGTGATGTGTGTATGTGTATATATTTGTGTGAGTGTGCATTTATCTGTGAAACCTCAACACCTCTGCAAGCATGTCTGTCTTGTGTGGGTGAGAAATGTGGGTAGGGCTTGATTTATGGGATTATATATTCTGTCTGTTTTGTTAAATTTGTGGTTAAGTCCATTTGGACAAAGTGTTTTGAGACACAAAATCCATTTGTCTTCATGCTCCTCTTAATATTTATATATAAGAGGAAAATGTTTTTTTAGTGTTAAGAATTACTCAGAGATGTAAGTAGTGGAAAATTTGACTCCAAATTGTTGTTCATAGAACACCTGACTAGTCTATCCATTTATTTGTATTTCAAGGGCTTTATGTTCTCAGGTAAACATTTCTAATTTCTGTTGAATGAAGAGTTACTATTATTTACACTATTTAAATGTGGACTATTTCCCTCACATTTGTTGTTATTATAATGTTTCAGCTTTTTCTCAGTTGATTTGCTTGATAACTCATATATATATGGGGAGTTACATCTGCCTTTGTAATCAAATAAGTCTCCTCATACCTTTGTTCAGGGCAGGAGTTTCTTGAAACCAAACTCACAGGATCCTGCTGTGTATACAGAGAGAAATAGATATTTTCTTTCTTTTACCAATTTAGAAGAATTGGCCAGATTGACAGATCACCAAATACTTTTTAAAGAATCATTATATTTTATGTCACTGACAGTTAAGTTTGGCCAAAACCTTCCAAAGTAATTCACTCTATAACCCAATCTAAATGACCCTTGGTACCATGTTGGCTCCTCAAGATAACCTTGGTCAACAAAAAACTTTAGTACAAAAAACATCTTTTTCTTTTTCTGAAAGGTCTTGACTTCCATTACTCAATTTTTTTTCTTTTACACCGAGAAAAGATCTGTCTTCAGAAATGAATGCAAGACTCCAGTTTTCTTCCTTTGGATAAGAATTAAACAAAAATCAATTCCTTAACTGTGTGATTCAGGACATGCCTGGAGTTTAAGAAAAAATTTTGTTAAGACAACCTATCAGTAATCAATAGCAGGGAATCTGTTTTCAGAGAGTGTAGCTTTACAAAAAGTTTTGAAGGAGAGCTGTAAAAGAGCTCTTGTTGGATCCTTCTTCATGCTGTTTTTATCAGTAAGTTTGCAGTGGGAATTCCAGATTATCCTGCTTGAAATTTCTACTGTGCACTAAAAGAATTCTCTGATGGTCATCTGTTTACTTTTGAACAGAAAAAAAATATAGCTTAATTTATGATCTTGAACATTCAGTTTTGTCAGTATTTGATCCAACAAAAGGAACCCGAAATAAATTAATGTCAAAAAACGAAAAGTAGGTTTTACTTTATTTTTTACATTTTATACTATTTTATAGTGACTCTTTTAGAAAAGCCATAAATTTTTTTTTTAAATCTTCCACAGTTTATAAGACATTAGATATTTTAAAGTATTAGGTATTTTCATTATTGTTCACATTTTTTGTTCTAATAACGATGCTGAACTGCTATGTCATATCAATCCTCTTATATGGTATTGAATGCTAGACAGTTTCCTCATAGATAAGGAAGAGGAGAAGTATGGCAACAAAGATGCAGTCCTACAGAAGGATGCTTAGAATGTCATTGATGGAGCATGTGAGCAATGAGAAAGATTTAAGGAAAACAAACAAAAAAGACACTAAGAATCAGAAAGAGATACCTGAAATTTCTAGGGTACATAATGAAGAAAGAAGGCTTGGTAAACATAACACTCAGAGAATACTGAGGGCAGAGAAAAAACAGTGAGTAACCTACCTAACAAATCTGTGACTGGGTATTGAATCAGAACTCAAAAATGAACTCTCAAAGCACTTGAGAAGTACAAGAAGAAGCCTCTGAGGTTTGTTACCTTTACAGACTTTTTAGTATGGTGAATCTTCCTCAACAAAAGAATTGCAAAGAATGTATTCATTTCAGTAAGATGTCTTCAAGTCTCTTTCAAATCAAGTTTATATTTACATAATGAGCTGTACACATTAATTTACTAAAAACAGTTTGGAAATTGTTTTTAGATCATGAAATTAGAAAAATACAGGGTGCAGCAGAAATATCTTTTACATAATGATAAGACATTAGCTAGATGAAGACATCATTGTCACTAATGTCTTGAGGTAAAGTATTTATGAGTGTAACCAAAAGTTTAGTCATTACTTCTCATCTTCATTGTTTCCTAAGCTGCAGAATATTGGCTTGCATTGAAAAGTAACTTATGATGAAAGAAACATCACTAAAAAAATGAATAATGGTTGACAAGTCTTTATCTAATAAAAATTAAATATTATTAATGATAATATGATTAGTGAAAATAAAGCATCTGAAATTGAGTGGAATGAAATTCTAGTAAAAAATTAAACATGATTGACAATGTTTCATCTCAAAAATTCCAGATGATATTACTACTATTGATACTATTAGTGCAAATAAAGCAACTAAAATTAAGATGAAAGAAGCACTATTGAAAAATTAATAATAGTTTACAAGGTTTCATCTGAAAAAAGATAATATTTCTGTTTCTAGTGTAGATAAAGCAACTAAAATTAAGATGAAGGAAATATTATTAAAAAATTAATAATGGCTGATAAAGTTTCATTCAATAAAAATTCAAAATAAATTACTATTAACAATACAATGAAGATGAAAGAAATGCAACTCAAAATTTAATAATGATTGATAAATTTTCATCTAATAAAAATCCAAGATAGTATTATTACTATTAATATCTTCTTTTTTGACACATTCCTTCATGACACAAGTGATCATGATCTCCATAGATTTTATTTCTTTATGGTCTGTTTATTACTATGTATTGTTAAAAAAATTCATAGAGTGACCTCCCATTGCCTTTTTGATATATATATATATATATATATATATATATATATATATATATATATATATATATATATATATATATATGTGTGTGTGTGTGTGTGTGTGTGTGCATGTGTGTGTGTTAAAGTTCTCAGAATAAATCTGTAGAGAAGACAAACTGAATAAAATAAACAATCAGAAATTAATACTTAGTCCTTGCTGATGTGTTTTGTCATTTGACTTTATCAAGGTAAGTGATGATAATTAAAATCGAAATGTTGTGTAGTTACATGAAATTTAAAGACACTCCTGGTTAAGCCTCTTTTTGGATATCTGTAACTTTTTCTTTCTTCTTTTTTTAACTAAGAGCGTGTTTTTGTTTTCCATGTTGACAATGTGATAAAGTTCTCAGAATAAATCTGTAGAGAAGACAAACTGAAAAAAAAACAAAAAAAGAAAAAAATTACTAATATCCAAAAAGAGGCTTCCACAGGAGCATCTTTTTAAAAGTTTTGAATTTCATCTAACTACACAACATTTTGATTCTGTTTATCATCACTTACCTTGATAAAGTCAATTGACAAAACACACCAGAATTGACTAAGTACTATTTTCCAATTGTAATATATATATATATATATATATATATATATATATATATATATATAGAGTAATACAAATATAAAGTTAGTAACTTAACTGATTGATGTTTTATATATATATATATATATATATATACCCACACAAGGAGCATGTAATGAAGAAAAGTAATGATGTTTAAAATTACGTTCAAAACTGTCAGCATGCAACAGCATTTATTTTATGCAGGGCCCAAAGATAAAAGCTATCCCTCAAGCATTTTGTCCTAGAACTGATAGATTGAAAAATGTCACCCTGAAGGTAACAGATCAAACAAGTGGTACCAAGGATGCATGCTGTCTTTCATTATATTTCCTGCAAGAACAAGATTTAGAAATGTCCTTCAAGGAGGCCAGAAAGTAGCTGATTATTCTCTCGGTAACATCAAGGTATTGACACCAACACATATGGAGTGTAAAAGAGAAAGCATATAACCCAACACTGTAAGTAGTAGAAATGCTGGGCTATACATATATACTTCTATTATTTTTTAAAAGTACTGGTTTAAAATAAAGTAAACAAGAACACAACCAACATTTATTAAAATATAAAGCAAAAAAAATCAGCAATACTTGGAGAATGCTAAACATTCTTACTACAGCAATGCTATGTCTCCCGCATTTGGTGGATGACTCATGTATTTTGGTTTTTGGTATCACCTCTCCCCGGTTTAGAGGGATTTATTCATGAATCTCCCATATTTTACAAAAGAAATATTGAAAATAATTGTGGGAAAAGTAATTTTGAGCAAACTGATTTGACTAAAACTGAAAATTTCCTCACATCAGTAACTGTGGTGCTGTTGCCAAGTAGTGTCAGGAATGAAATGTCTCCCCACTAAGAAATTCACTAAGTTGGCAGGTTTGTTTCTGGACCTGTGTCTTATTAAATCAGCAAATTTCAAGAAGCCATAGAAAATAAAAGAAATTAAATAAAAATAAAAATAAATGACAAAAAGAATATAATGTTTGGGAAACTACTCTATGATATGGATTTAGATCTTTTGAAAGTACTTAAAATATTTTTAAATTATAATCTACACTTCTAATTTTTCTATACTGAAACCTGACAATTATATATTAATCATCAGTCCTTGTATTTTTAATTGAAGGTTAAGCTATGACATTATCTAAAAAATTGACCAATTATTCAGTTAATTAGTGATGTATAGTGGTAACTAGCTATTGCCATACAGGAAACCTTCAACATTCATTGGCTAATTATTTCTGTATTTCTATGGTGGAGTAATGGATAGTGGCTCGGATTGAGGAATCGGAGAGCCGAGTTTGAATTCCAATTGAATCCGTTACATTCACTTACGTACTAATAGCCTTGAGAAAGGCACGAATCATCCTTTTCTTCCACCAGCTATGGATAAATAGTAGGACAGATCAGGTTCTATAGTCTTGGAGGGCAAGTTTACTATAGGAAGAAATGGCAATCTACTGAGGGAAAAAAATCTGCCTCATCAGTCATGTATCGAAAGATACATGATTGCCTAAGCATGTATCATGTGTGGCACATTATGCAAGCCCTCCCCACTTGAATAAATAATGCATCAAAATCTTCCTATCAACATTTTCCCTTCAACTTACTTTATTGTCATTATTTTTTCTGATAAGCCTACTGAATATTGGATAAGAAGGTGATGGAAAGTTCTGTGCCTGACAAAGAAAGAATTAAAAAATATTCTGCTATTTGGTCAGATTATGGGAATTAGTCAGACTAAGATTTTTTTAACCATTTTTTTCCCAAATTAATGTATAATGAGATCTTAATAAACACTAGCAGTAGAGCCCGGCATTGCCCGGGGATGTAACAGTAAGAGATAGATCAAGTATTAACCATCATAAAGACTGAAAAATAAAATTGACAAAGATTATTGTTTAAGGTTGACGGACATGCATGTCTTAATTAGTTTGTTTTGTTTTATTTTGTTTTTTTTTTTGTTTTTTTTACAAATTGGTCAAACTCAAACAAAAACATTGTTTTCAATCATTATGAGTCTACCAATTGAATAGAATTTTATTATAAACAATTGCCTTGTAAATGGAATTTTTAAAGCATTCTGAACATAAAAATAAAGAAAAAAGTGTGCAAGACAATAAGAAACACTACCTGCCAAAAAAAATTGAAGTTTTGTTGAAATTGGTTGAAAAATGTAGGAAATCCGATCCCATATATAAACAAACAAACACACACACACACACACACAAACAACCTGGGTTTTATAATAAGTATAACTCGATATGAGTTGGCTCCCTTTCATTCTGGTGACAGCGATGCCTCCTAATTGTGTTTTCAAATTGATTTCGTGCAAAAACAATTGTGTTTTTCCAATTTTTGGCACTGTCAGAACCACCACAAGGTAATTTTACGTAGTCCTGTGAAGTTTTGTTGAAATCGGTTGAAAAATGTAGGAAATCCGATCCAATATATAAATGAACAGACACACACACACACACAACCTGGGTTTTATAATAAGTATGATTACAAGACAAAAGTCGATAATTATATTCTGGGACAAAATTTATGATTTCCCATCAATAAAAACAAAATTAAGAAATCTAGGAATGACACTGAATATTGGTTGAAATTTATAAAATTTTTTATCTTAAAACTGTTTTTTTTTTAGAAAATTATACGTTTTGAGTTCATTCATATATTGATAGGAGTTTCCTTTCACTTTTTTCAGTAGTATGGAAAATTAGCAGCTTCATGTTAACATTATTTTCTCTTCTTCTTATATATGCTGCTACTTTTTAAAAATGATTTTACCTCCTTAAAGGCAATAAAATAAATTTAGTGTAAATTCCTGCTTCAGATTTTAGATTGATATTCTGTTGTTTTTTGTTTTGTTTTCATCAATGAAAACATTTAATCTGAAGAAGACCTTTTGAAGGACAAAACACAGATTTTTTTTCCATTTTTCCATTCAGTAATGAATTTGTATATTTTATAAGAGTTTTTATTATTTACGGAAAAGCTTCTATTTACCATATTACAATTTTTTTTGCATATTTTTAATAGCACAATGTACTCAAAATAATTGAACATACCATTTAGCAATTAAATATATTATTCATTTCTCTAAACCAGACAAACCAAAAATATCAACTGAATTTCAAATACTAAAATAAAAGCTGAAGAAAAGTAGAATCTGGTAGCTTGCTTTCAGTTTGATCTGATCTCAAATCAAAATATATAGAGTGTTAAGTGCTTTCATATCATTTCTTGATCTATTTTGATAGGTTTATGGCATTTCAGCAAAACATTTGTTATGAAAACATTACAACAGAACTTGTCTGACAAGTTTTTATCATTTGTGCTCAATATTATTGTACATGAAATGAGATTGATTTACTCTTGCCATTTTGAGCAAGCAACTGATTCTACTTCAATCAAATGAAAGCACAGTATATCTTTGCATGTCTCATCAGATAGTGTATGGACAAAGATTATGACTTGCAGAATGGAAATTATAAAAATAGATTTGTTAATTTTGTTTGTATAGATGGGAAATCATAAATTTTGTCCCAGAATAAAATTATTGACTTTTTTTCTTGTATTGTTTACTAAGATCTCATTATACATTAATTTTGGGAAAAAAATGTTTAAAAAGATCTTAGTCTGACCAATTCCCATAATCTGACCAAATAGCAGAATTTTTTTTAATTCTTTCTTTGTCAGGCACAGAACTTTCCATCACCTTCTTATCCAATATTCAGTAGGCTTATCAGAAAAAATAATGACAATAAAATCAAATCAGGGGAAAATGTTGATAGGAAGATTTTGATGCATTGTTCATTCAAGTGGGGAGGGCTTGCATAATGAGCATTTTGAATTCTGGCTTTCACCTAAAATTAAACATTGACTACCAGCATCAATGCAAAATGAGTAACTGTCACAGTCTTTTTGTCCCAATCAAAAGAATGAGATAAAAACCAGAACATTTTAAAGAATTCCCAAATTCCAAATCCCTTAATTTACAATCAGGGCACCCAAAGATGATTTTCATTTTACCTGTATCGTTGACCACTTATCTTTTTAAAACTTGGCTTTATTCTTTTGGTTGTTATTTTTTTTTTTAAATTTACTATACAGTTTATTTCATAAAACTGTTTAACTCAAGCCTCATGAGTGAAATTGGGAAAACAATCTTTTAAATTTGTCACTGGCTGTGCTAGCACAAAGTAACAAGTCATCATGACGAAGGATTTGAACATGCTGGGCTCGTTTAAAAAATTGATCACATCAGATTATGTGCTCCTCCCCACAAACTGTAATTAAGACCTGCTCAGCTTAGCAGCAGCATAATCCACAGGTGAACTATATTGGTTGAGCAGGCATCTTTGACAGGGATTCAGGAGACACCCTGCATTTGTGTATTCTCAGAAACAAATATACAGTGTCACAGGACAAATATTTGGCATAATCTAATCATTCCTAACTAATCCTATTGAACGGACATGCTTTCAGATCATTTCATACTAACATAAGAGTGGCCCAGGGCTCTATCCTTGAATCTATCCTGTTTCTGATCTTCATCAGTGATCTCTCCAATGTCTTCAATTCCTAACTAGGTATTTATACTGATGACACAACCATTTACACCTGCCTTAGTAGCAAAACTGACATGAATAACCAAAACCTGGCAACTCCTGCTGAAAAAGGCGCTCCAATCAGTGGTTAACTAAGGCAAGGAATGGCTTGTAAATTTTAACCCTTTCAAAGCAAAACTGCTTTAATTTAATCACCACAGAGAAACTTTTCTACCTGCCATCAGCATGGCTGATGCTAAACTCCAGAACAACACTTCATGCTTTCTTATCCATGTGTGTTCTATTGACATGAAGCGATTATATTGAATCAATTGCTAGGTCTACTGCAAGGAAAGTTGGTTCTCTGTGTCATGCTTGAAAATGTTTCTGGTCAGAATCTGTCTTGCACATTTATCAATCTACTGTTTGTCCGTGCATTGAATACTGTTGCCATATCTGGTCTGGTGTTCCTGCTGTACATCTTGAGATTCTTGACAAAATTCAAAACAAGGCAAGACTGTAAAAACTAATGAGAAGAAAGGCAGATTGAAAAAATAGCGGAATGAAAAAAAATGGAAACAAAAGAAGAAAGAAAGTGGAAATGTAAGAAAAAGAAAGAAAATCATACACAGAAAGGAAGTACGCAAACAAAATAAAGAAAAAATTAAAAAAAAACAGAAAGAAGAAAAAAAACAGTACAGGCAGTAAAATTGTTAGAAAGCAAAGTGTAGAAAATTAAGAAATATTTGTCACAGATCCAGAGTTGAAGAAAAAAAATGCTTCTAGAAAAGGCCCGATCATGTTCATTAGAAATTATAAAACAGTTCATTATTGTATCATATGTTTTGAAAATCTCACAAGCAGCACGAAATGATTCAACAATCTACTTTGCTGCTTATAAAGATCATCCTTCACTTTTCCCATGATTCCTTTTCCAAAATGGATGGTATTATATAACAAAGAGTAACAAGTGTGAAGTTTATTTATCTCAGATAGAGTATGTTAGCAACTGCAATCAAAGCAAAAATTTTCCATCAAGCTTAGACTCTAGAGTTTTAGTTAATGTCCAGGCATTGGGACTATACATTAACACAGCCTTTACAGTGGCTCAAAAGAATCTCTGCTTGATATTGATCTGGTAGATCAGATTACATCCATTTTATTCAAGACAACCCAGACTTTTCACTCAAATTTATCTCACTTCCTAGGTATGTAGAAGATTTACCTGAGATAGTTTGTATTAAGCCTTGCTGGTTGAAGCCTATGAATTCAGTTTTAGAGGCATAGAGTCCAACATCATTAGAAGCATTTTATAGATGATGTAGGAGTACTGTGGCATTGGTAATGGTGTCTACAGTGAAAATTCTACAAAAGAAATTTGTATCACTTTTTTCTTCTTTTTTTATAATTTTACCCCAAGCAAGGCAATAAAGCCACTAAGACACAGGCGGTGAAAGAATACAAGAAAAACAGAACATTATTAAGGAGCAAAAAAAAAAGCAGGATCTAAGAAAACAGAAGATAATGATTAATATTGCATTAAATTCTTGAAGATCAAACTTGCCTGAAAAGCAAGAATCTGGAAGAAATTTCCACATGCAAGTAGTGTGACAGAAGAAACTTTTAGCATAGAACATACTGGTACATCTAGCCATTTCAATTGTAAAGTTATGAGATCTTACTGCAAATCTAGTACTGCACTTAAATTCTTAAAGTGTAGGTACCATAGAGGAAAGTTCACCAGAACAGTTACCATGAAAGTATTTACAGAAAAGGCACAGAGAAGCAACATTATGGTGGTGGGAAAGTGACTGAACCTGAGATGCCATGTCAGGACCATTGACATTGCAGATTCTTATTGCAAAAAATTGTTTTCTATTTTAATCAATAAATTTTATTGAAATTCCAATTGTACTCAATTTAATGTTTACTTAGGCATATAGAATATTATTTACTATCATTTAAAATTATTTAGATTAAGAATTTGATGAACAAAGACGTTTTTTTAATTTATTCTGATTATCAAAATATGAGTGCAAATATATACCTATGTATATTGTAATCTGGGTTTTTGAAAGAAAATACCTGACAAAGGGAGATAATAAAAATTAACAGTCTTAACTAACAAGAAATGTTTTTCATGGCATATAAAAATCCTTTTTTTTCCTTCCAAAAGTGGAAAAAAATCATCTGGGTTTTATATGTAATGTTGAGCTATGAGGCAGGATTATGCTTACACAGATGCTACAGATGACTAGTACTTGTACCTTGTCTATATGCATAATACTATATAAGAGAGATCTTATATGCCATTAAATACAGAAAATTGCTTATAAAAGAGTGTGTGGTATTTCGCTGATTATATAAAGCTCTTTGTACTCCATGCAGGAAATATATCAGGTTGTCCAGAAAGTAATACCGTTTTTTTATAAAGAGATGTCGAAAACAAAATCAAAAAATGAAAATGATAAAAAATATTTGATCAAAGGAGGTTTTGTGACGTTGAACATCGTTTTGCCAATGAGTAAGAATGTCATTTATACATGTCCTCTAAAAATCATTGTCCCAGAAATCAATAAATTCTAGAAAAGCTTCTTGTGCAGCTGCTTAGTTTGGAAGCTGTTTATTGTTCAGAATGTTGTCAAGGTGCTTGAACAAATGAAATTTTTCAGAAGAAAGGTCTCAAGAATTAGGTGAATAAAGCAAAATTTCTTTTTTTGTTGTTGTTGTAAAAAGTCCCCTTTTCAGCTCATATTACCATCTATTCAATAAATGGATAATTTTTATTCTTAAAGAGCAGGATTGAATAGATCTTACAGTACAGATTTTGCTGTTTTCTCAGTTCCCAGAAAACCCACTGATACATCTTTTTGTGTTTATAAGTACCTAGGTGAAAAAATAAATTTACATATTGTGTTTTGGGCATCCTCCTCCATTAGTTTCCATTTGTCATTCATTGTCAAAGTTTTGCTTGTCTTGTTGCTGAAAACCCTGGAAATGATCCAGACAAACAGGAACTAATTCTTGGCTAAATTAGTTGATTTTTATGGAGTTTCAGTAACTATTCTACCAAGTTTGAAGGCTTAAAAAATAATCACCTAAAAGTTATTTTGCCAATTTTTTATGGGATTATAAGTCAAAAAGTAGAAAATTAAACAACTTTTCTTAAATGGAAAATCACTGTATACCCAAATTTTAGTAAACAGTACTTTTTGTCTTGAGTGTAATTATCAAGAAAAAAAATAGAATAAATTTCTAGTCAACTTAAAGCACATACATACATACATACATACATACATACATACATACATACATGTGTGTGTATATATATATATATATATATATATATTTATATATATACATACATACATACATATATTTATATATATATATATATATATATATATATATATAAATAGGGTGTAATGGATAAATTGTTGACTAAAGTACACAAAAATGAAAATAACACTGACATTGCATTTTAACAGATCTTAAAGTTTACTAAAAATTACACAAAGGTATCTTGACAAACTAAAGAGTAAATTTATTCAATAAAATTGCTTTTAGCATCAACCACAGAACCAGACAACATCAGAATCTCCTGCAACTCTTCTGGATGAGCTCCTTGTTTAAGTTGGTGAATGCTGCCATAATCCTTACCTTCAATTCATTTTTGGTGTTACAAGGAGTTTTATTGGTCTCTCACTCAACTGCATCCCACACATAATAATCAAGGGGGTTGCACTTTGGAAATTTTGGTGGGCCAATTTAAAGGCTGATGTGAGCACACAAATTGTCTGACAGCTATGACTGGGTTTTCTTGCTTGTGTGGCATGGTGCAGAGTCCTGTTGCCATACATAGGGTCTTTCAGCAGCCAAATACTTGACCCAGGAAAGCACTACCTATTCAAGATGCTTGATGTAGACTTTCATCTTGAGTCTGTAGCCCTGTGGGAAGATGAATGGAGATATAACATCACCATCACTAGTGATCATTTTAAATACCTTTGTAATTACCATTAGACTCATTCAACTCTTTCTGAATCCTCTGCACTGTCTTCAGATTGACACCCAAACACTTTTAAATGTTTGTAATGGAGCTTCTGTCTTGAATTCCAAGCAGTACAAGATGCCATTTCCAAATTTCTGGTGGAGTGAATTGCATCATTGTGCTCATTTTCTCACAGATGCTGCCAAACTGATCCTACTCTAATGTGCAGTCGACAAAATCAAAACAAACAATGTGCATATGTAAAAATAAAAACATAAAATAGCAACAATTTGCCCATCACATTCTGTACATACATATATATATATATATATATATATATATACACACACACACACAATATACATATATATGCACACAGATACACATATATGCATACACACACACACACATACATCATACATGTATATATATGTGTATTTGGGCAGCAACATTTCTTTCAAAAATCTTTCATTGAAAATGCCAACAAGGGTGATTTAATTAATCTTTTATTGAGTTTTTCTAACATTCTAATATTTATCCATTTTTCAGCGGTTAAAGAATATATCAATTGTCAACAGTAAACAACATAAACAATAACCTCTTGATGGGATTTGAACTCAAAACCCTTTTGCCATAAGAAACATGTTTTTCCATAATTAATATAAAAGAGCTATAAAAGTTTCCAGCAAAAGTTTGGAGATCAAATCTAATTATACAGGGTGCGTTGGATAAATTGTCACCTAAATTACACAAAAATGAAAATAACACTTAAGAGATATATTTACCAAAACTACACAACGATATCTTGAAATACTAAAGACTAAATTTATTCAATAAAATTGCTACTGGCTTCAACCATGGCCTCCAGAGGACTTTGAAATCTGCTGTAACTCTTCTGAAATGGTCTCCTTGTTTAAGTTGGTGAATGCTGCCATAATCCTTGCCTTCAGTTCATTTTTGGTATTACAGTAGTCCACCGCTATTAGGCAAACCAGTTTACTGTGGTACTCGGTGAGTGGTGGACCCCAAGATTTTGCTCTCGTACCCTCAATATCGCTCACTTTTTTAGAAATTCCACCCTATTTTATCATTTTCTGGGCCATCTTCTTCACAATAGACAGAAAAAACAGCAATCATCATATGGGTTCAAATTTTTCAAAATTTTCACACCTAATCCACTTGTATTGGTAATAATTATACATGATTATTTTATATTTCTTTATTGTGGACAATCAAAGAGTTCCTATAATATCAGGCTAATTAACAGGAATTCAATCATTGCAATCAAATACCACAGATGGAGTATAAATAGGAGTATTTTTCTCTGGTTGATCATGTTCAGTTTGATTGTGTTTTTAACCCTGTGCTATCTAATAAAAAATTTCCGAATAGTTATATTTATGTGTAAATTTACATGCATAATTCTAAAATAACAAAGAAATTTTGATGAAATCTACTTTTGGAATAAAATGCAAATAAGTCCAAACTTTTATTGTCAAGTTTGGATTTATTTGCATTGTGGTAGCCATTACTGGCATTGTTTGCATGTATTTGCTGCAGAATAGATATTGACTTGTCTTGATTATTGTGCACACACTAATGTAAATAATGCCAATAATGGCTGCCCTGTCATAGCCAACTACAAACAACACAAATGAGTTCAAACTTTTACTGTCAATAACTCCAAAATGGTATATAAAAATTCTTTGTTATTTTCAAATTAGGCATGTAAATTTAGAATAAGAAATAAGTATTTGGGAAATTTTTGTTAGATACTTAGCACAGAACTTAAAAAGCAAATTACTTGAAATTTCTTATGGAACCATTGGCATAAATTAGTATAATTTTTTGAGGCATTATCTATGATATATATTGCAAAATAGGGCCCAAAAATTATGTAGGTGTTCAACCTCCTATTATTGCATTCCCTCCAAAGCTACCAGCCATCTTGGACCTAAAAGTCCTATAGTAGTGGACTACTGTACAAGGAGTTTTGTTGGTCTCTTGCTCAATTGTGCCCCATACATAATATTCAAGGAGGTTACAGTCCAAGGTGGCTAGATGTAAGGGGTGATGTGGTTGCAGAAATTGTCTGACAGCCATCACTGGGTTCTACTTGTGTGGCATGGTGCAGAGTCCTGTTTCAAGACATAGGGTCTTCCAGCAGCCAACCTCCTTATTTTTAGATATGGTGAAAATTTTCTCTCCTTGCTATTATTTATCTATTTTTATTTATTTATTTATTTTTCTTTCACTACAAATTAATCCAATATTATTCTCTGATACTGTTATTGATAATACAAAGTATATTAGTAATTTAATTTTTTATGAGTAATTTGTGCTTTTCTATCTAAAAGGTATTTTAGGAAAGGTATATTAAATTTTAGTTTAGTTTACAATTAAAAAACATACAATAGAAGCAAATTTAATATTTTTATACTACAAAAAAGTACTAATGAAAAAGTAATTTATTAAGAATGTTGTTTAACTTTTCTCTTCAAATTTCTGAATTTCAAACATTTTGAAATAGGCCACCAATTTTAGCCCTGAATTTCACCATGAAATTAGGAATACCATGGTTTCATCCTAAAAAAATATCATTTACTTAATAAATATTATTAATTTTGCAGACTATCAGCTTGATGGAACCTTTTGAATCAAATACAGAATTGTATGAATTAAGAACCTAACCTTGGTCAAATGCTTGATTTATGTTTTACGCAGTTTGAGTATCTTTTTGAACAAATTTAAACTCCTGAAGAAAAATCATACAAAAGTCCTTTTTGTTTATTTTGTTTCGGGCAAAAAAATATTCAACTACTGTATTATATTATTATATCTATATTACCAAAAATATACATACTATCACATATCTATATTAACATCTATACGTATGCAATATTAGATTTTATTAAAGTGCCCTTCTTAGAGTTGTAAGTTTGAAACGGTGACAAGAAAAATTACATGAACTGTGATTTATTTTGTGTTATGTTATAAAAATCTTTTTTATTGTACAATATATTTTTCTTTATTTGACCATTTAACAGATCTTATGGCATTTAGCCGACAAAATAACATCACTGCAAATAATAGACTCATGAAACATTTTTTTTGCGTCTCACATTACCTTTATATCAGGCATGAGTTTACTGTTCACAAAAGCATAAATTTTCTGTGACAACAAAAAATAAAATCAGTGACATCATGGTAACTATTGATTCTCTAAGAACATAACAGGAGATCTAGACAGTACCACAGAATATTTTTTATCTCCAACCAGCTACTTTTGGCAGACATCTTCCCTCAGAATTTAGTATAACCCAATAGATACCACTTTACCAATAACGAATAACTCAGTCTTAGAATTGTTGACAGTGGTGGTAGTTTTACCAGGTAGCCATTTTCTGAGACCTGCTCCTGTATGTTCTTGAAATTGTTTCCTCCTGACTTATGTGCTGAAATCATGATCCCATTAAAATTTCCATTGAAATCTTGAACCTATTAAAATTACAATCAAAATCAGGAGCCCATTAACCCATTAAAAAATAAAATCATGAAACCATTAAAATTCTCTTTAAAATCATGATTTCATTAAAATCGCCATTGAAATCATAAACATATTAAAATTCCCCTTGGAATCACAAACCCATTAAAAATCATTTGAACTTCTATGATATACATTTGGAATCTCAAATTCATCACTTGTTTCCCTCTGATTAATGTTTTTCCCAAGTCAGTGATGTCTGTAGTTGGTCTTCTCCTTCTTCTATTTGCTGTCTCCCTTTAATACATAAATGATCATAGCTCTCCACAACTTCCTGTCCTTTGTAGCCCTTTGTAATTTACGCAAGTTTGTTAGATTGCTCGCTATTTCGCTATTCTTCTTGCCTTCAATGTTTTTTGAGTGTTAGATTCTCCAAACCTTCTTTCCTCATTATGTGTTCCAGAAATTTCAACTGTTTTCTCTGATTATAAGTATGTGTTATTTCATAGTTGCTTACACACTCCATTAATGGCATTCTCAGCATCTGTCTATTAAATCGCATCTCTGTTACCTCAAATCTCTCTTCATCTATGAGAAAACGGTTCAGCATTTATAGGGATATTAATATTACATTGCAATTTAGCACTTTTTCTTTGTAACAAAATTTTCTTGTTTCTTAATACTTTGCTTAGTTGACAACCTTTTCTATTCCAATTTGCATTTGGATATTAGTATACATTTTCTGTTAAAACACCAGATATTCTTGGAAAAATTGCATCTAAGAGATTTTGGCAATTCTTTTTTTGTTCTCTCTTGTTTACTTTACTTGCTTGCACTTTGTAATTGGTCTAAAAAAACAGAATTTTCAATACTTAAATATTGGGCACAATATACAAGATATGTCTGCTTAGTCCCTGTCTACACCAGTCTTGTACGACCAACAAAGTTATGCAACATGAAACCTGGTCTGTATCTAGATGGATGATGATTTGGGAATACTAGGTGCTTTAAGTTTTGATGTGTGGGTGGTGTAATGTATAATAACTCAGAATTTGAAATCAGAGAGCCTAGTTCCAATTCCAATTGGGTACATTATATTCACTTACATGCAAATATCCTTGGGAAAGGTAAGAATCCATCTGCTGTCTTCCAACCTATGGATTAATTAGTAGGACTTGTATCAGTAAATCATTATTATCTCTAAAACATTTTTACTTTGGGAACTGACACACTTACCTCAATTTTGCATCTGCTTTTAAAAACAATATACACATTCCTCTTTTCAGATGACTATCAGCTGCCTTGTCAGATGATAGTCACCATAAATATCCTCCTGTTCAACAGTGATAGCCAGAAATGATAGGAAACCAAATCTGGATTTGACAGACCTGGCTGATGAGATGTTTTCCAAAAAAAGAACTACAGAAAATGACATGAGAATAAATCTTTATGAATACAATGTAATAATGATGCATCATCATGAAAATGATGTAATAATATTTTTGTAAAAACAATATTGCAGGGAAAAAAACAATTAGATGGTCCTGCCAGAAAAGGCATTATTTAACAAACAAATTATTGCTTATTGTACAACTTGTGCTAACCACAATCAAAACATTGGCTTCAATCCAATCTAGACAAATGACTGACAATTGATACTAGAATATCATTGCACAAATAGATTGCCATGATTTATATTATACACTTCATAAGTCAGGATTAGTTCTCAATTATTGTTCAAGGAACAGACCAAAGCAAAAACCTAATCTGATTCCAAATGAAATGAAAATCAAACTTTTCAAACCTTAGGAGTATTAGACTAAACCTGTATTCTGAGCTTAAGTTAATTATTTAAAAATATTTTTGAGTTTTATTAACTCTCAAGATTACAAAAGGAGATTGTAATTTTATTGTTCAGTGTTCTGTCATTTCCACTTTGAGGCAATTTACATGAAAAATTCAGTGATTTAAGAAGTTTCTTCTGCATGCAATTGCTGCAAAATTGTCTTTTTTTTGGCTTATAGTTGTCAGAGCTAATTAATAATAACTACTTTCCAATATTTTACTTTCTTTTAATTGAGAAATTGAAATGCTTCTCTGAATGTATTAGCAATGCATTACTTTTTCATCTTCAAAGAAAGTGTTATTTCAAAAGCAGATAATACAGGTATATACTAATCTTATATTAGCCTGACATAAAACTACAAGTGTTGGGCACCCAGTGAGAATCAAATTTGCTAATAGTCTACAAAACACATTTGCTAGCCATTGCTCCAAGGCACTCATTAAAAGAATAGTCTTGTATTGCTTCATATAATCAGCTGTGGTAAAAAAAAATATTTTGTTAAAAAATGTGGACAGTAATTTTGTTTCTCATAGACTAAACAATATACAATAATAAACACAGCATATAGGAAATTTCAGACAAGAAAAATAATAATTGTTGCTTAGAATCAAAACAAGGGTTGTATTTTTCTCAATTTTGGCAGAATTTTGATTTAAAAGTAAACATATCAACATTAGAAATTAGTTTCCTCTAATATCATGGAACAACTGACAGTTTTCTTTTAAAATAAAACAAACATTAGATTGTCACTTTAGCATGAAGAAAACCTCATGTTTATTCATGATATTAAAAAATAACTAGGGCTCTCTGATGCAATTCAATATACCACTTCTAATAAATGCAAAAGATAAATGAACTCTTGAGTGACAAACAGTATGGGTTTCGATCAGCCTGGTCCACTGCTGATGTCCTAACATTACTCACAGAATTAGTGAGGTTCTTGATGACAAATACATGTCAAAGACCAAAGCATTAGATATTCTGAAGGTCTTTGACAAAGTGTGGCACAAAGGTTTACTACACAATCTCTCCAACTATAGAATCACTGGAAGGGTTTTGTCAGTTAGGAAGTCCTTCCTAACAGGTAGGTCCCTAAAGTTAGTTGTTAATGGACAGTTCTCCAGAACCCTAGCAATCAATGCAGGCATCCCCCAGTGGTCACTATTCAGACCAATCTTTTTTTACTTTACATAAATTACCTGCCTAAGAATATATTCAGATCATTTGTGAATATCTATGCCGATGATACAATGATATATGGGTGCACTTTCAAAACTTGTGATGATCAGATATTGGCAACTGATCCCTCAGCTGATCTAGCACTAACTTTCCAGTGGAGAGAAAAAGTCTGGTTACATTACCTCAAAAACCAAACTATTTACATTCCATCATCACTGTTCGAATTCTGAACTACCAATAGTCACAATGAATGGATGCCTCATTGGGAAATCTCCATGCCTTGAAAGACTATTGGACATAAATCTCACCACTGCCCTCAAGTGGAACACGTACATAAAATCTATCACTAAAGATGCAGGAAAATTGTCAGTTCCTTGTACTGCTTCAGTAAATACTTCCCATGCTATCCTCTACCTTTACAAGAGCCAGATCAGGCCTAAAATGGAGTGCTGTCATCATATTTGGGTGGGAGCTGCACAGTCCTTATTTTCCAGTCTCATTGAGTTCTTGTAGACAAATTATTTTCCACCCTTCAATCATTCTCTCACTACTCTGTTGCCACTTCCATGGAAAGTGCTCAGATGAACCGCATTCCTTGGTTCTGCAAGTTAGAACCTTCAAAGCTAGGACCTGCCATGCAACCCAAATTGTAGCAGACCACCCACATTCCCTCTGTATTCCTTTGGTGAGAAGTAAGTTCCACTCAAACAGTATCTTTCCATGAACCACTGCTCTGTGGAACTGACTTCCAAGAAGATGTTTCCCCAATCACTACAATCTTAACCTGTTCAAGCCTAGGGTTAACCATTATCTTTCCCTCTTTCTTGTTAAAAAGTTAAAGGATTTAACACATTAAACATAATGGAATAAAAAATAGTGAATCATATATATATATATATATATATATATATATATATATTTTAAACAGCATGAGCAAACAAAATTTGCAGACTTGAATGAAAAACAAAATGACCCCAGAATGACACCAAAATCCAAAAATTTTTCATTCTTTTAATAATCTGTTGGGCTTAGTTTAATTTGTATCTAAATATTGGTAGAAAAAAATCAAATGTGGATAAGATAGCAAGGATCACAAAGCACTGCCCAGGGCCCTCAATCAAGCTTGGGCTCTGTTTGGTAGGGTGCTTCTCTGGTAGTATGTGCTGGTCCTACTTTCTCATATTTCCAACATATCTAATCTTAATTACAGTGTTTTGGTCAGAATTTCAAGTCCACCTACTATTATGGGCAGAATTTTAAACTTCATCTTCCATATTTTCTTAGTTCCCAGATAAGGGTCCTTGTATTTTTTTAATTTTTCACTGTACTCCATGTTTACTCTGTGGTCTACTGACACAGCCATGTCCACAATCAAAAAGGTATTTTCCACCATTTATGATTGCCAGATCCAGTTTTCTTGCTTGGATAGAGTGATTGGATTGGCTGTTGAAATTCTAAAATATTTCTTGATGTTTGTTTTCGAAGTCTCTGATTTAATATAAATGTAAACCTATTTTTCTTACAAAATCATATAGAGAGACTGGAAATAGGTGTGAACAATTATTTGTAATATGCAAATTGATTTTAGATGTCATTTAATTTCAAGAACTTGTATATAAATTCTGTTTTTTTATCTTTCAGGTAAGCAACACTGGAATTTCTTTTATGATGGATTTTACTCTGCAGTGTTCCTGTTTAAGGCACTCATTCAAATGGTAATGTAGAAAAATGTTTACTTGCTAATTTTAATTCTGGAAGACCATCACTTGAAGACATCCAACAGCAAAAATGGGCAGCACATGTAATTAGAATGGAAAATAATAATATAATCAAGATGTTGACTTTCCACACTACATTAAACAAAAGATTAGGAAGGAAACTTCTATCTATACTAGAAGAAGTGAGAATAGAAACTTGAGAAGCCTATTTTCCTGAAAAAAATTGCTTTAAGAGGAAAATTTTATAAATTTCAGCCAACTAACTGTTCTATCAGCTAATGTCAAATATTTTTTGTATGGATGCAGCTAAACTAACCATTTCAACTTGTGCTAAATTTTGTCTTGCTTCAGTTTTAGGCAATTATCAGATATTATGAATTACAAGAAAAAAACTATTTTTATAATTTTTTCCTTCAAAATTTGGAAGAGTGTCTAATGGATTGGAGCATCTTAAAAGCTCTGAAATACTGTAGTTTTTCATGATGAGTTTTTGAAGATTTTATAAGCATGAAAATATGGTGATATTGATTCTCTGAGATTAACGTTTCTTATTTCATCTTTATTGTATGCTTGGCAAACTTGGACTTTCATGCCCACAAGTAAAACAGAATGTGAAAAGTACAGTTTTTTTTGTTTTTTCCCCATGACACTACTATTATTTTAACTACCTTCACTCCTTGGCAATCTTCATTCTTTTAAAAAGTTATGATTTGAATTTTAATAAAACCTATGCATGATGAAAATGAATATATTCATTTTTTTTTTGTCCTTTCTAATTTACAACAAAAATATTAATCATTATTTATTTATTAGATTGTTTATTTACAAGAATAATTTTATATTCACAACATTCTAAAAACTAATACAATTAATGCAATATTTATCATTTGCCAGTTTATAAAGAAATAAATATGTAAACAATTTTTTAATCATAAATTCATAAACATTTACTAAATTGTCTAAATCTCTCAGACCAGGTATTATGATTATTTGCATTATTTACATTACTTGGACTGTTATCCTCATCTTCCACAACGTTTCAGCCATTGTATGCTCTGGCCTTCTTCAGGTGATTGGAATTTCAAACCAACCTAAATAATCCTTCCACAAGGGTAGGTTGTTCTAGTTCCTTGTGCTATGCCTCTTCTGGATGTCTCAGTTACTTCCCTTTAACTCAACTCACCAAGAGAGTTGAGAGGAACAGACAGGCACATGTTTTTTCACTTCATGGAGGTGAAGAAAGGCCAAGATCCCTATAGCTTCCACTAAGGCAGCAGAGAAACAATTGGAAGAAAAAATTGGACACTTCTGTAACCAATCTTGAACTCTCACATATAGAGGGTTCAGCAGAGTCCTGATAATATATGTGCATGTATGTTAATTCACTACAGCAGCAATGCTGCATTCTCTGTCTGATCTGATTCTTGCAAAGATAAAGCATGAGAAAATACAATGAGCTGACAATTTTTTCAGTATGAATTCAAATGGTTTTATAAATGATAATGGTGTGGTCAAATACATAAGACAAATTTCTCTCTAAATTTTTTTAGATGAATGTCAATCATTATCTACTGTTTTCTTAATTCTTGTCCTTCTAATTGTTCTCTCTCCTTAATAGTGTTTTTTTTCATACTCTCTAACATCCCTTGTGTCTTAGTGGTTTTATTGCCTTGCATAGGGTGAAATGATTAAACAAAAAGTGGTATAAAGAATAAAAGTGCCTGTAAATTTATTTTGTTTCCCCAGAAGTCATTAAATCAATCTCTGAAAATTTAATGTCTCTTACCTTTCAAATTTCTTAAAACAAATTCCTGCTTCACTAACAACATTTGTGAAATAAGCTGAAAAAAGGCATAAAAAAAAAGAAAATTATAGAAAATTAACTGTTTCAACTTTTTAATTTTTCATCTATTTTCCATTTTCTTTCCTTCTAAATTTTGTAGTTAACGGTATTGTGAACATTTTTAGATAATGAATAATAAAAAAAATTGGAAAAAAAGCAAATAAACGAACCATAAATACAAAAATCACACCATTTTATTGTTTTTATTAATATCATTAAGGAAGAAAACATTGATGGTGCATACCTTTCTGCTTTGCTAACAGGTTGATGTTTCAAATATAATGCTCCAAATTCAATATTGTTCTCCCAGGAAAGCAATGATTGCAGTGAAATTTCCATAAAAAAAATATTTTAACTGCATTCACATGAACATATAATATACATGGAAAAATATCTACAGCTTTATAACTCACTCACTCAATATGTTGCTGATTTAACAAATTTCATCATCAACTAAAAGCTCTGATGATGGTGTTTTCGTGGATTAACTTTGGTAACACAAGCAGATATATTTCTGACCATAGCTCTATTAGATCTCATTTAAATATTCATGGAGACCTACAGACACTATTCATAACATACTTGCTGACAACACTGATATAATAGCATTATCTACATGCAAAAAAGTCTGAAAATAATAGAAGCCTTATTAATAAAAACAAAAAAAAACAATGCTTAATAATATTAACTTTCAACATGGACACAATATCTTGACCATGTTTTGAAAAATGAAAACATTTTATAAAAAATACATACAACGAACTATTTTTTATTTGGCAGTTAAAATATTTAATCCTTGAAATTGGCTAAATGTATAGCTGAAAGCGCTCGGATAAAAAGAACATTCGGACAGTTTTTATATAATTTATCATCTGAAAAGAAAAAAAATTATTAGAACGCATGAGAAATTGTATAAAAAACTAAATAAAAGCACTTTGTCTGTTATATTCAGTGAAATGTGCATGAAAGAAGGATTGCTGCCTAAATACACACACACACACACACACACACACATATATATATATATATATATATATATATATATATATAAAATATGATAATTTTTTATGCTATATTTATGAGTTAAAGTGCTCAATATCAAGAATAGAGTGTATGTATATAAAAGTGGACATTGAGGTCAACACCCAGTGGCAGTTTGTTTCATGCTTAAATGCAGATGACCTGACAATTACATTTAAGAATGCAACAGACTGTTGCCACATCAATGTCCAGTTATATATATAAAATATTGCATATTAAGTGCTAATAAAATAGTGCTCAATGTATAAGAACAGAGCTATAATCTATATTAATAATAAATATACAAATTTTTTCTCATTGGGAACACAATTCTGAGTTTCCTGCACAATGCAATCATCCGGTACTGATATAAAATTGATTCTGACCATTGTATTGTGTGTGCTACTGGTGAAGGGAGAAAGCCTCTATTTATTTTATATATATATATATATATATATATATATATATATATATATATATATGAGAAACTATATATTACTAAGTTTATAAAAAATAAAAAGTTTATTAAATCAGAGAAATGAATTAGCTATTTTTGCCGTGATTGTCATAAATTTTACTTAAATAATATTTAAATACAAATTTTAAAAAAATTTTGACCTGGTAATATACATACTTATACTTGATATGAAAATAATTTTACATACTGTAAGTAATTCTAATACATTTACTTGTTTTAAAAAGAATTATAGTATATTAAAAATTAAAAGTGAAAATATTTTTTAAAATCGTAGTTAAATAAAACGTATTCTAACCTAACCGCCCCCCAAAAATCTTTAAATAAACAAACAGTAAAAAATGCTGTAAGAATTTTTGCCGTTAACAATAAAATTTAAAAAAAAATCCAGACGGCATGCATTTAACGGATGTCAGAATTCGTTGAAAAATACATCCCTACCCCTACCTAAATGAAAACCCTTCTTCAGCCGTAACTAATAACTGATACAACAAAATACACTGATAATGAACACGCAACCCCCCCTTGTCTGGATTAATGGATTTCTCTGTATCCTTGGAAACGTGAATTATGAATTTTTGCAGTGCCTTTAAAACCCAGTAATTTTAAAAATAAGTTACTCCAAAATTTGCTTGAGGATGAAATGAAACTAATGTCTTTAATTTAATTACAAATTTAAATTTGAAGCTTTTAGCTTCCATTTTTGAAACATGGTTAGAACTGTGTAGCGAAAAAAAACATTTTAAATCAGTTAATTTATAGTATTAATGGTCTGTAAATTTACATTGAGCACTATTTTTTAAAAATAAAAATATCTTGCACACCGGATTATATATCTTACTGTTCTTTCTTTTTATTTATATGTACATATATATATATATATATATATATATATATATATATATATATATATATATATATATATATATGATGCAAACAAGTATGTAACAGATCTTAATCTAATATGTTTCACTTTCTTAAAGCTTCATCTGAGATCAAGATAGAAATGGTAAAAAATGATAAAAAGCAAAGAGACAGAGCTTAATTACTTTTTATCATTTCTTTCTTGATCTCAGATGAAGCTTTAATAAAGTGAAACATGTTAGATTAAGACCTGTTTCTTTCTTTATCCTATCATTTTATCAGATTCCTATCCATATTCTCTCTCTCTCTCTCTCTCTCTCTATATATATATATATATATGTGTGTGTGTGTCTGTGTAATCAATTAAAAAATAAAAATTTTGTCAAAAAACAGTTAAATTAATGAAAAAGTGCTCAATTTCAATTTTCAAAAAACAAAAATATAGTGCATTTTAAAACATAGAATATTTAGAGAACCAATCTTCCTGTTACTATGGTGTCTACCAATTTGGTATTGTCAGTCAGTAAAATTATATATTCCAATTCAAGTCCAAAAGAACTAAAGAGAGAGAAGAAAAAAATTAACATATGATACTTAATTGGTACGAACTTTTATGTCTTTTTATTTATATTTATATATATATATATATATATATATATATGTGTGTGTGTGTATATATATATATATATATATATATATATATATATATATCGAAACACATCCTCTCTTAACCACTTTCAGTACTACTCTACTTTCACTATACTACATCCCAAGCCAAACCTAAAAACTTTTAACAGATCGTAGACCAAAGAGCCTTAAGGAAATCATAGGTAGTAACCAAATTTTCAACAATAAAGTAACACATAATAAACCAAGAATAAAATCAATAGGATTTTCCCAACCATGTAGTCTATCTTGTAACCACATTAAACACACCAATTTGTTCAATATCTCAGTCACTAACACTACTTTGAAAATCTACCACAACTGTAACTGTAGAAGTCATAACATAATTTACTTATTAGAATACACACTATGCCAGAAACAATAAGTGGGGAAATTTGAATGGCCCTTTCACTACAGAATTAATAATTATTGGAATCAGATTAAGTCGGCTCCCCTTGAAAAATTATTACCTGTAGAACATTTCCACCAAGCAAAACATGGTTTTAGTAGCCATGCAAAATTATTGAAAGAATAGAAATTGACACAAAAGATAAACTTAGGAGAATACAAGAACATGAAGACAAATTGATTTTGTGCCTCAACACAGTTTGTCCAGACAGACTTAACAACAGATTAAACACCACAGATAGAATTAATATTTAATCCCATAGATCACCCCACCCATATTTCTCAACTACACTAGACAGACATGCTTGCAGAGGTATTGAGGTCTCTTACACACACACTCACACAAATACATTCACATACACACATCACACACACCCTAAAAACATTAGATAACATAGGCATAGCACACACATCCCCTTTCCAGTGAACCAATCAAACTGTCAGAATGACTAAGGAGGTAAATCTGAGACTCACAAAAATCTTCTAGACTCTCCTTAAAAGAACTTGAAAGAGGCCTTTTGACCTATAGAAGAACAGACCAAAAATTAATGATAAAAACCAAATGAACATTACAGGCAAAGTCATTCACTCCTGTAGTTCACTACTACTAACAAGCAGGAGTTTTTTCTCCTGATGATGGCCATGCTGGCTGAAACTAAATGAGACACCTAATTTAAATAATAAAACAAAAATATTAATATACAACCCAGTGTGTCTCAAATTTTTATTTTTTTAACATTTTTTATTGTTCAAGATATATATATATATATATATATATATATATATATATAATACATAATATATATATATATAATATGTAAAATATACATATATATATATATCTATATATATATAATATATATATATATATATACCCAAGTATATAATATATATATATATATATATATATATATATATATATATATATATACATATATATATATATATATATATATATATGTGTATATAAATAAAAAGAAAGAACAGTAAGATATATAATCCGGTGTTCTTATAGATATTTTTGTTTTTATTTTTACAAAATAGTGCTCAGTGTAAATTTACAGAGCATTAATATTATAAATTAATTGATTTAAAATATGTTTTTTTTTTCGCTACACAGTTCTAACCATGTTTCAAAAATGGAAGCTAAAAGCCACAAATTTAATTTTGCAATTAAATTAAAGTCATTAGTTCCATTTCATCCTCAAGCAAATTTTGGAGTAACTTTTAAAATTACTGGGTTTTAAAGATGCAGCTAAAATCACGTTTTCATGGTTACAGATAAATCTACTTCAACTGGACAAGGGGTAACTGGGTTTTCCTTATGTCTGTATCATTGTATCGGTTATTAGCTACATTTTGGTAAGGGGTAGGGATGTATTTTTCAATGAAAACTGACATCCGTTGAATGCATGTCGTCTGGATTTTTAAAAAAAATTATTGTTAATGGCAAAAAAATTCTTACGGCATTTTTTTTCCTATTTGTAAATTTAAAGATTTTCGGGGGTGTTCAGATTAGAATACTTTTTATTTAACTATGATTTGAAATATTCTCATTTTTAATTTTTATGATACTATATTTTTTATGAACAGTTTAATGTATTAGAATCCCTTATATTATGTAGGATTATTTTTACATCAAGTATAAGTATGTATATTAGGGTATATTTTTTTTTTAAGTAAAATTTATGACAATGATGGCAAAAATAGTTACTTAATTTCACTGATTTAGTAAACTTTTATTTTTTATATATATAAACCTAGTAATATATTGTTTCTCATGTAAGTACAAAGGACATGGGTCATTCAAAAGCTTACATCTTCTGGCATTTCATATTAATTTTATTTTACTATAGGTGTTTTATTGGATTCTTTTAAGTGCGTGTAGTACTAAGTAAAAGAAGTTTAGGTTAGAATTCATTTTATTTAACTACAATTTTAATTACAACTTTAAAATATTTTCATTGTTAGTTTTAATAGACTATATTACTTTATAACAGAAGGAAATGTATTTGAAATTACTTATAGTAAGTAAAATTATTTTTCCATATCAAAGTATATGTATATTACGATTTTTAAATTTTTATATTTAAATATTATTTAAGTAATATTTATGGCACTTACTGCAAAAATAGCTAATTCATTTCTCAGATTTAGTAAACTTTATTTATTAATCAATTTATTTATTTATTTTAAATATATATAAACTAAGTAATAAAGTTTCATATGTATGTACAAAGGACATGGGTCATTCACAGGCCTACATCATCTAGCTTTTCGTTATAATTTCATTTTTCAGTAGGTGTTTTATTGGATTCATTTAAGTGCCGGTAGTACTTTTTTTTTTTTTTAGAGGTGTTTAGGTCATTTTATTTAACTGTACATTTTATATTTATATATATATATATATATATATATATATATATATATATATATATATATATATATATATATATATATATATATATATATATATATATATATATATATATATATATATATATATATATATATATATATATATATATATATATATATATATATATATATATATATATATATATATATATATATATATATATATATCATATATATGTATAAAATTCAACATCATCACTTGATAAGACACCAGGGGTGTTGAAACAAAATGGCTATTTTTGTAGTGATTTTATAACATATTTATGTTATAAATTTTTTTAAAATAAATAATCATATATATATATATATATATATATATATATATATATATATATATATATATATAAACAATGATAAAAATTGTATTTTGGAAAAATTGTTTGAGCAGGGTAATTCTTGAAGTTAATATATTTAAGGCAGACATCATTCATAATTATAGTACTAAGTATCAAGAGAGAGAGAGAAAGAGTAAGAGATATGGTAATAATAATAAATAAAATAAATCTTTTCACATATTTTATAATGTTTCCTGAAGCGTGGATAGGATTCCACAAAACTCAGATCAGATATATTCAGAAAGCAAGTAAACAGATTTAATTTATTATATATATATAAGGGAGTGTTGAAAATTCTATAGTCCAACTAAAAAAGTTACTCCTCAAAATATCGGATGTTTGGTTTAATATCAGATTTTCAGGAAGATGTGGGGCAGTGAATTTTTCAGCCCACCTCATATATGTAGGAGGTGGGTGTACAAAACAAATTGGTGATAAGATTTCTTAAGAAAAATAATTATTTTTATTATTTATGTAACCATGAGATGAATATAGTAAATACTTAGGATATACAATATATAAATATATATACAATGTAGAAATAACTAAATGATTGTCTCTATGCAGATTTATTGACAAATAGAACAGATGGTAAAATCCAAAATCTTGGACATACGCTGAAAATATAAATGAAATGGGATAAGAATTGTAGTTTTTGATTGACTTTTATTCAAATTAGTAATTTATAAATTACTTTTGATAAATCAGCCATACACCATGATTAACAAAATATATCTCTTGGTACTTTAAATGGTTAAATCTGGTTTGTAAAGGTGAAGGATTTTATGATGGTGAAGATAAAAAGGTTTCTCAAGAATCTTGTCAGGTGATAATTTAGCAAATATCATAGACCCAGAATGTTCATTTGAAAAAGGAAGGAACATGACCTGAATAGCAATCTGCCTCAAAAAGGAGATCTTTATAAAGTAAGTAAAGAACCAGTTTGATTCATTTGTTAAAAAGACATTCACAAGCCATGCATAACCTGAGGACAAAGTCAGCTTGTCCCATATTTAAGCTACACTTAGAAAATGATCATAACCTGAGGATAAAATTTGGAGGGCCAGAAGAGCTATGTAGAGTGCTGCGATGTGTGCCATGTCCTTTGTTCAATAGGACTTAATAAATAAAATATGGCTTCTACTACAGTTTATTCAACAACAAAAAATAGCTAGAAGCTTTAGAGCTCTAGGCAGTTGATACAAGAGATACAGTATTGTAACCTCCAAACAAGGGAACATCATAGGAAATTCTAAGTACTACCAAGTTCCATAAGTGCTGTGACTCATTTCCATTTAATTTAATCCAGGTAGTGATGTATTTAAGCATGCTACTAGATTGGCATCTAGGTCCCACTCTTTTACTGTTGAAATAGCTAAATGCAACTGCCACTTCAACTCCAACAGTTTCTTTTCTCACACTTCACACTTGTGGAACTCCCTTCCATTTACTTGCTTCCTTGATAACTACAATCTTCAGAATTTTTAAATGCAATGTCAATCGCCATCGTCTATCTTTTTGAATCCCATTAGTCTTTGGTCCTTTCCTCAATCCTCTTATACTCAGTTTTTTCTCTTACTTCACTCTCTGTAACCTTCAGCATACTAGAGTCATTCCCGCCATGTTTGCAGTGAAATAATTAAAAAAAAAAGCAGCATCAGGTAAAAATTCTGAAGTTACTGCCATCACAACAATTTTTGGGGATTAAAGTACAATAAGTTTCCCAGGCCTTGCTGAACAGTATATATTTACAAAATAGCCCCTTTTGCTACATACATCTACTACAGCTTCCCTGATGGTGTTGGTCATTCCACAGGAAAAAAAAACAAGCAAAACATTTCACCAGTTTTTTTTTGGTTTTCAGATGATCTGTTCATGGTTCTGTATTAAATAAATGCCACTGTACTAAAAACTGTCTATAATTCAGAATATGGTTCTTTTGAATGTGTTTCACAGTTCTTTCTAGATCAAAGGTAGTTACAAGATTTTATTCACAAGCAGTCACTGATTGATGGTATTAGTTATTAGAAGTCTTATAAAAGCATCATATTACACTTTTCAGTACTAACAGCTCTATAATTACAATCACTCAGATGATTTCACATCTTCAGACATTTATCTACTGTCTTCTCAAGTGTTGTTGATGGGTGACTAATAAATGCCTTACACACTTCATTTTTAGGTTTCATATACAATTCTCCAAAGGATATACACTGTCATCATAAGTTTTACAATCAGAAACATACTCATCCAATTATCTATATAGTTAATTTACCTGGAGTTTGTCACTTATTACTGTAAAGAATACTAGAGAATGTATTATGTGGGCTATCTGTGCTGTTTGATCAATGTACTAATGCCATATTTGGACACAACTTCATAAAGCAATATCAGAGTATCAATGTAAATTTTATTAGGAGAGACATCTATTAAATGTGTGTGGCTTGGCTACATTTTCTGTGTCTCCTCTTTGATGTTTTACTAATCTTACCAATGATGGTAGCCCCATAGCTATTAAGTCAGGGAAATACAATTCTCCAGTCAAGGAAATACAATTCTCCAAATAAATATTTCATTGAAGGTGAAATAAAGAGGCTATTTATAGAAGTGATAATTGAGTTAATAACTCCTCCTTGGCAAGCTCAAGTTGCCATAACTGCTAATAAGCAGCACAAAAAAAAGAATGATAGGTGATTACTCTCAAACTTGCCAACTATTTTATACTGTTAAATGCTTAACCCCTATCAAAAATTAATGAACATTGTGGCACAATATAGAGTCTTTCAAACTTGAAATCTGTCTAACATCAAGTCCTGATACTTGATAGGGACAAACCTTGAACTACTTGAGGTCTGTGGTCATTAACTGCTTGACAATCTCCTCAAAGATGGAGATACTTGAAGGAACAGAAATGTGGTTCTACAGAAGGGTGCTGAGAATACTATGGACTGAAGATATGAGCAATGACAGTTTTAAAGAAAATGGAAACAAAAAGGAAACTTCAGTACTTAATGTCAGGAAAAGAGAGTTGAAATTTCTAGGACACATAATGAGGAATGAAGGATTGGAAAGAGGAGAGAAGAAAACAGTACACTTATTGAGCTTAAGTAAATTTATGGCAGAATAGGGTTTATGAGAAATAACAATAAGATAAAATTTATTGAGAGATACAAAGGACAGGAAATTGTAGAGAGCCATGATTGCCTATATTCTAAGGAGACACAGCATATAGAGGTGATCAGCAAAGCCAGATTCCACTCAAAGTAGCCAATAGAGTTGCCTGCTTTCATCACTTCATATTCATTGTCAACAAATCTCTTTCTATGTTTGTTTACCTGGGTAACAACAGTTTATGGGGAAAATTAAGGAAGAACATGACATTAGGTTTCAACCATAGTCAGGATCATCGTCAATGTGAAGGAGCCTTTCCTTAGCTGCATAGTATGTGCTTCACTAGAGCACCTAAACCGGTTGCCACCCAAGGCTGTAGAATGCATTCTGTCCTACTATTCCCCCAAAGCTGGGGAGAGAAGAGCTGGATTCATACCTTTCCCAAGAGTATTAGCACATAACTTAATGTAATGAACTCAAGCAGAATTCAAACTTGGCTCTCCAATTCCTCAGTCTGAGTTACAATCCATTACTCTACTATGCCTTTTAAACATTAACATCAGGAGATTTACTGTGGCTTCTTTAAGGTTTAACTTTACCTGCAATCTTGAGTGCACATTCAAGGCTCCAAAGCTACCCTGAGGCATTTGCACTGTGTATGGAGAAGGTGCTGCTACAAAAAAAGAACTGCACAGAAATAGTTATCACACTTCAAGCAGAACTTGACCTCACAGACTCGCCATGTTCAGGTCATGTCAGGTCTTGGCATTCTTCTTTGAAAATTGTTAACTAGTGTTACAGATTCATAAACATGTTGAGGCCGATATGAAGGTTGATTGAGCAAGATCATCTATAAGGGTCAGTGCCAACCCACCATAGAATTGGCTAAGTGAGTGAGATACTCTCATGATATCATTGCACATCACTTTCACTCTTTAAAATTTTTGATGAATAATAGAATTAAAATACAGGAAAAAAACCAAATGCCAACTAAATATTTTAACTCCAAGGTTAAAATATTTAAAACAGAAAACCAATTATTTATTATTAGATGATGCATTGCTAATTATTATTCATTTTCGACAATTATTTTTTTCATGACATTTGATTTTATATTCCAGTTCTGTAAATGTCATTCAACGGATTAAGCAAGTCATAGTGGCGTAAAAAGGAATAACCCTCCAATAAGAATCAAAATTGTACCTGTTGTATAAATTATTATTCATGTTATTCATTTTGAAACATATAAGGCAGGAAAAATTATTCATGTTATTCATTTTGAAACACATAAGGCAGGAAAAACAGCATTGAACGCTAAATAGGAAAAATATATAAAGCATCAAAAAAAAAAAAAATATATATTTTTTTTTTTTTGATGCTTTATATATTTGAGCTGAGTGGTTTGAACATTTGCTTTCTGACCATGAGACCTGGGTTCAAATCTCACCATGGTTAATTTGTCAGGAAGGAGACTTCCTGATTTTATTGGATTGGAGGGGGCGATCCCAGCATGCAACACGTGCATGGAAAGTGCATGAAAACCATACCACAGATTGACCCAAGCCTTGTGAATGAAATTGGGTAGACAGAACACTTGGGGGCCGTCAATAGCTGTGCTAGCAGTAAGTCACAAGTCATCATGACTGAGTGTTTGAGTGTGCTGACCTTGTTCAGATTGTTGATCACACTAGATAACACACTCTCTTATAGAGAAAGGTCTGCACAGCATAGTTGCAGTATCTGTGGGTGTTAAACAAACACAAATGTGCGTGAGCGGGTATCTGCAATAGGGACTGGCTAGCCACCCTAGTAGACAGGTATCCTCTAATACGTGTGGCCAGATTTGGATTCTACAATGTCTATATATATATATATATATATATATATATATATATATATATATATATATATATATATATATGTACAGTGTATCAAAAAGTGAGTACACTCCTCACATTTCTTCAAATATTTAAGTATATCTCTTCATGGGACAGCACTGAAAAAATTACCTTTTGACACAATGAAAAGTAGTCTGTCTGCAGCATATATAACAGAGTTAATTTCTTTTCCCCTCAAAATAACTCAAAATATAGCCATTAAAAGCTAAATCCCTGGCAACAAAAGTGAGTACACCCCTAAGAAACTACACCCCTAAATGTCTAAATTGAGTACTGCTTTTCATTTTCCCTCCAAAATGTCATGTGACTCATTAGTGTAACTGTGCCCATGTGTTCATGGGGAGCAGGTGTATTCAAATTTGTAGTGCAGCTCTAACACTCTCTCTTACCGGTCACTGAAAGTTCCAACATGGCACCACATGGCAAAGAACTCTCTGAGGTTCTTAAAAAACATATTGTTGCACTACATAAAGATGGCCAAGGCTACAAGAAGATTACCAACACCCTGAAACTTAGCTGCAGCACAGTGGCTAAGATCATCCAGCATTTTAAAAGAGCAGGGTCCACTCAGAACAGGCCTCGGGTAGGTCGTCCAAAGAAGCTGAGCACACGTGCTGAGCGTCACATCCAAATGCTTTCTTTGAAAGATTGGCGTAGGAGTGCTGTTAGCATTACTGCAGAGATTAAAGAGATTGGGATTTAGCCTGTTAGTGTTCAGACCATACGCCGCACACTACATCAAATTGGTGTGCATGGCTGTCACCCCAGGAGGAAGCCTCTTCTGAAGGCAATACACAAGAAAGCCCGCAAACAGTTTGCTGAAGACATGTCAACAAAGCCCATAGATTACTGGAACCATGTCCTATGGTCTGATGAGACAAAATTTAATTTGTTTGGTTCTGATGGCCTTAAGCATGTGTGGTGGCAACCAGGTGAGGAGTACAAAGATAAGTGTGTCATGCCTACAGTCAAGCATGGTGGTGGGAATGTCATGGTCTAGTGCTGCATGAGTACTGCAGGTATTGGAGAGTTACATTTCATTGAGGGAAACATGAACTCCAACATGTACTGTGAAATACTGCAGAAGAGCATGATCCCCTCCCTCCAGAAACTGGGTCGCAGAGCAGTGTTCCAGCTTGACAATGACCCCAAACACACATCCAAGACAACCACTGCTTTACTGAAGAGGCTGAGGGTAAAGGTGATGGACTGGCCAAGCATGTCTCCAAAATTGAACCCAATAGAACATCTTTGGGCCATCCTCAAGCAGAAGGTGGAGGTGCGCAGAGTCTCAAAAATCCGCCAGCTCCACGACGTCATCATTGAGAAGTGGAAGAGCATTCCAGTGACTACCTGTGAAGCTGTGGTAAACTCCATGCCCAGGAGAGTAAAGGCAGTTTTGGATAATGATGGTGGCCACACAAAATATTGACAGTTGACATGCTGTATGTTAATATTGACAACTTTTCCTAAGGGGTGTACTCACTTTTGTTGCCATGGATTTAGCTTTTAATGGCTATATTTTGAGTTATTTTGAGGGAAAAATAAATTAACTCTGTTATATATGCTGCAGACAGGCTACTTTTCATTGTGTCAAAGTGTCATTTTGTCAGTGTTGTCCCATGAAGAGATATACTTAAATATTTGAAGAAATGTGAGGAGTGTACTCACTTTTGTGATACACTGTATATATATGCACACACAGAGGGTCCTCAACTTAAACAGAGTTCTATTTCTACAATGTTGCACAGTTTTCCATGCAAGTTAGAACATATCCATGATTTTCCATGAATATCCACTAACATCACTCATCTATGCTAACACAATAGTAAAATAATAACCTAGTGTGTAGTATATAACACATTTCTATGACATAATTAGAACTAAAAAACATATGGAGAATATCAAATATAATACATATAATGAAATGAAATTGTTTTAAACTGCTTGTATATTTATTGTCTGTCACAGTGGACCTGATAGCTGACATTATTTCTGAGGTGAACAATTAAACCTGTTCCTAAATGAAATTCCTCTAACTCAAGATATATGAATACCTGATGTCATGTAATAGACATATTTTCATACTATACCTATTGGATTGTCAATTACTCTGAGAAGATTACTTCTATCATAGAACTTAAGGCATTAACCTACACCAGATCATTGAAAATGTCTATCTGTATATACTTGCTTCTTTCTCGTATGAAGTCAGTGGACTTTGTTTCTTACTATATAGATTGCTTTCGTCTGTACTGCCATGTTCATCATTGAATAAAACCTAAGAAATAAATTTGAGTTTTACAATGTCTATTGTTATTTGAAGCCAAAAAAATCTGTTTCTTATCCAATTTTAGGTTGGCAGCTTTCATATATATCTCCAACAGATTAAATAATCTATCTTTCCTGAATATACTGTAATAATTCATTTTGCGTGGCAGAAATTTTGTTTTCAATTTGGATCTTGGACTGGTTGTGACTATTAGGTTGGTTTCACATGAGCTAGCATGAAATTGGAGAAGGAACTTGCAATTTATAAAAATTGATTTCATATCAGATATTAATTTGATTTACTATCTAAACTTAAGGAGAACCCACGAATGGTACAAACACTTTTTAAAGAAAAATCTTTATATATATATATAAAAACATATCATCTATAATGTGACGGTTACACACCTGGCCCAGGGTTGAATCCCTTGGTTACGGCGCCAACTGTGACGTCGTTCCTCCTGGTCGCTCCTCCTGGTTCCAAGCGTGCCGCTCCAACCCCTTGGTTAGATGATCACCAGCCTCGCCTTTCCCAACTCGCTTCCAATACCTGGTTACTGAAGCAACTGTACTGATCTCCGGTCTGTCTACCCACGCTGTGTTTAGATCTTAGACAGACGGGACCAGCAGGGATTGGGGCCGATACAAGTTGAGTCCGACGGGGGTGGCAAAACACAAGTAAAAAAAAAAAAAAAAACTCACGAGACAAAAGGATTGCTGATAAAAAAAGGGTAACAACCTTTTATATCTAATGTCCGTTACATAAAAACAAAATTGTTCTCATTTCCCGACCCGCTCTGTGGACTATGGCACCAAGCTTCTATCACACAACCTAAGGATTTCGAATTGCCTACTCTTTAGAATTGTGTATGTCGGAGTGTGGTTTAGTTCGACACTGGGGCTAATTTCTATCGATCATTAGCAGTTGATTCTTCTCTTCGACTTGTGTTGTATTTCTTCTTCTTCGTCGACTTAGATAGAACTTCTCTTGTCTTCGACTTGGGCTGGATCTTCTCTGCGGCTTTTTGTAATCTTCTTCTTCGTCTACTTGGGCTGGAAGTTCTCTTGTCTTCGACTTGGGTGGAAAGGATTTCTTGCCGCAACTCAGCCGCTACTCTCTGTCGTCCGAGGTGATCTCTTCTCGCTGCCGTCCGGGGCTGAACTCTTCTCGCTGCCGTCCGGGGCTGAACTGATTTTTGTCGATTGGGGCCCTGCTTTTATTGACGCCGCAGCAAACCGGGGTGGGTCTGTCGGCATCAGGGGTTTCTCAATAATTCCAATAGCCGCATTATTTCTGTCTTCTCATTATCGCTATTGTTTTCACCCCTACTTCCTCACAGTGCCTTTGGTGGGGGGCGCACACCCATCTTTCCCGGTCCCTCGTATGTCAGGTGACCGCTCTCGACCAATGATTCCTGATCGAGCATTTCTCCTCCTCTCTCCCCCATTATGCCACGTGACCGTTTCCGACCAATTGTTATTGATTGAGCATCCTTTCTCCTCTTTTCGGGCGTGGTTTACATCGTTCTTGTTTTAAAAAAACAAAATCCAATTTTGCCCTTTTCGCACGTACGAAAAAATGACAATCTTGGCTTTTTCTCACCTGGGCTCTGTCAAAACAGCCTGCCGCTAATTAGATGTGACTTCAGGAAAGAATATTGGCACCATCTGTGAGCTGAGACAATCGTTTTTTCACCTCTTGTTTTTGTCAGACCCGACAGTCAGAAAATCTTAATTATCTACATTGAAAATGTCCCCACTTTATTATCGTGGGTTTCCAATTCTTAATAGGTCAGAATCTGTATACAGTTCCACCGGTCACTCCCCTCAACCCAAAAGACACTTTTTCTCCGATTAAAAAATTTCGTTTCTATTGTTCTAAAAAGAAATTCCCCTTTCTCCAATTTGACAATGAGTCTTTCCACGCAAAAGTAGGCTAGGTGCTTTGACCGATATTCTTATCAATCGCCATTACACTGTCATCAAGCCTGGTTCTTTTTCTCCCTCTAAATGATTTTTCATTTCAAATAACAATTCTCTATTGTCTTTTAAAATTCGGCCAACACGCAGGCCAAGATATCTTTCTGACACCTATCTTCGCTTATGACCGGGTCATGCATCATCCATCTCTCTTTCCTTTTTTTTCCTTTCTTCCTCTTTTCTTTCCCCTTCCTTCTTCTTTCCTTAGGATCGTCTAAGTACAACTTTAGTGAATTATTTTCAACTCAATTATTTTCCGTTTAAAAAAAAATCAACAACCTGTTTAGTAAACCGAGTAAAAAAAAAAATTAAATCATATTTCTATGAATATTTCTAATAATGCAAGGTGCCACAATAAGAAAGTCATACTTTACTCCCACTATAGACAAAATATAAATTTAGAGCCTATGTTCTTGGAACTTATTTAAGGATTTGAAAATACACTGACAGAAAATAAAATAGCAGTACTCTGTGTGTTCAATTTAGTCAAGACTAAATATAGTCAAAATATTATTGTTATACTCTGCTTCAAATTAGATCTCTATCTGATTTACTCCTCATGTCAGCTGGATGTGAACACTATGAAAGCAAAATCAAAACAAAAGAAAATCATCCTCTGTGCAGAGATGCTGATCATTACATCTGGCCCCCAAGACAAATCCCCTCATAAAATATAAAATGCGATATAAACGAAAACAATAACAAACATTGATGCCAAAGAACAAAAACATGAAAAGAAGATGAGTTTATGAACTACCTCAATTGTAGCAAAGAGGTAAGCTTCAATTAATCTGCCACCAACAAGCTCTCATGCCACCACATTCATCAACTCCAGGCCCTACCATTTCTAACCTCACTTTAAGTTACTTTCCTTGCTCATAAAGAGACAATCCACTCACATCCTCTGTATCAACAAGACAACGATATATATTTGTGTGTATCTACACCAATGTATATGTGTATGTATATTCATGTAAGTAAATGTGCAGAAAAGGATATTTTTGCACATACATGTGTGTTTGTTCACTAATATATATATATAAAATTTTGTGACTTTTGTTAGTTCCTCTATTACACTCTCTAAAATAGCCATACATTGACTGATCAAAACCAAACTTTGGAAAGAAGTGCAAACAGATAAGTGGATACAAAGTAGAGTCAGGTTCACTAGAGTGCGTAGCTTAGTACAATAAATTTTTATCACATTTTTTGGAAAAATTAAAATTTTTATTGTTTAACATACAATATACTCCCACTATTTAAAAACAATTTAATGATTAAAATAGCAAATACTTATTTAATAAAAATGCAAGTTCATATGCACAAGAATCCAGTTTCCAGTTGCCCTTTATTAGCGAGAACTCAAACTATAAACAAGGTCAAATGCTTCAGAAAGTTTGAATTTGGCTCAAGAAATAAATATTTACACATGGCCAGTTGTATATTGCCAGCTTAAGAGTAAGAAATTTTAAGAATTTATTCTTCACTGTTAAAAAGGAAAAAAGAAAACCCCTGAAATTAAATTAAAGAAATTATTAAACTCCAATATAGGGTTTTTGCCAGAGTATTTTTCCAAACAAATCAGCTTATTCAAATTTCATCGACTGATTTGCGAAAT